>FR989886.1:2400000-3000000 GCA_905404145.2 Biston betularia
GCTAAACATTTGCCTAATTTAGTCTAGAATTAGAATAGTAGACTTGCATACTAATTACTTAACGCTGTCTAAGCAATGTTCTATTTATTTAAGTAGGCACCTTATTCATATTTGAAAGTAATTAATTAATACATATATAAATAACCACGTCAACTAATTCTTGGATCTTCAAATGTAAACAATTTTGTGGACCGTAAATATGAAATGAGCGTATTCAAATACAGAGTAAACAGGGTTTTTCTAGGTAAGCGTGCTTCATCCTAGACGTATAAGGTCAAAACCAAACCTATTAAGAGGGAATGCTAGTACCGTTTTTCCATAAAAATGTATTCTCCTATTTTCTCCATGAATAATGCTCACAGAGCAATAATTTTTTTTTCAGAGAGTCCCTATCATTTATGTTTTCCCCCCAACTAATTTTACATAAGAAAATATGACTACGAAATTCGCAATAAATAGCCTTTTTATACCAACATAATCAGACGACTATAAAACATGTGAAAGAGTTTTAAGGTAAACAATTTATAGGGGCACAGACTTCTCAAAATATTTGTGCAAAAATAATTAAATAGCCTCAATTTGTAGAGGAGAAAACAGGGAAATACCCAACCGCAATTGAGTTAAAAAATTTATAGGTATAATCGGTCTGAGCTGCCTTTGTCCCTATCGCACTCTGCGGGGAAAGGCTGGAGGTGAGGGGGGTTTCAGACTAATACGTATACAACTAAGAAAGTAGTATTTTTCAATAAAATTATCGAAAAATACACACAAACACAACTGTTCTCACATACACACACATATATAGACAGCTTGTCTGTTCGGGCGCAGCGCGATGGCGATAGTTTCTTAAAATACCTATTTTTCATAAATTCTGCGGGACCCGCGTTCCCTCTTAAGAAAAAATACAACGGTTAATATATTTGTTACCAGTTAATAGCTTTGCTTAGATTGTGGCTAGGTAGCGCTGTGCGAAATGTTCTCCAATATTTAATATAATTTATTTGTTATTTTGTAGCGATGATAGCTCAGTGGTTACCACGGTAGGTTCGCATGCCGAAGGGCGTGGGTTCAAACCCCAACAATGAGCTTGAGCTGCCGGTGAAGGAAAACATCGTGAGGAAACCATATAAACCATGGTGGTAGGGTACTTTCTAGTACTCGGCTGGCTAGCTACCACCCTCAAGTTGAAAATCTGCCGCCAAGCATCTAACGGTGTGTTCCGGCAGCCTCACTTGAGAGCCAGTTCCATTCCAGGCTAGGTGTGCTTTACCATCTTCGACCACACCTTCACTTAACATCAGGTGACCTGTGGTCAAACAACTAGCCCGTCAACCATAAAAAAAAAAATTGAAATTTTGCAAATTTTTTATATAGAGTTGAATTTAAACACTTTTCTCATTTTCCGTCTGCTAAATACGGAACGAAATTGACGTGGCCACAGAAAAGCCTCAGTAACTAAAATCTTGGCCAAATAATTGGAATTTCCCGAAAATTTTGTTTCTGATTCTCGTACAATTAAGAGCGATGCTTTGTAAATTTGTTTCTACGGCGTCACCAAAGCCCGTCTCAAATATTTCCGAAGTCACCAATTTGTAGCTTGGTCACAATTTGTGAATTTCTCCAATTATAGTAGAGGTAGTAACGCCCCGTGGAATCTCCCGCGCGGCCAATTTGACAACTGAAATCACATACAAATTTTATCATTATTAGTTATTGTAAATTTACTTGGCTTTGCGGATAAAAGTTCAACGACAAGGTTGCCGATTTGTCGGCAGCGCTGGTTTTTTTACCACAAAATGCTTATCTTGGATGGGAATCGACCCACGCCCTTCAGCTCTTGGAGCAGATATACTACCAATGAACCAACAGGGCTGTGAAAAATCTCATTTGCATGAATGAACACAAACTTTGCGACGTGCAAACCTATTCCTGTAATCACAGAGTGATAACAGCTACGAAGAAGCAATCTCTATTAGTCAACTATTTAAGAGGAACAAAACAAACTTTCACATTAAAATATTATGGTACTATCTTGGTTATATCTTGCTTTGCTTTTGTTAAAATGGCACCTATTAAGAGATGCAAGGGAAAATGACCTGTATCGTGTAGACTCTGGATCGGTTTTATAGTTTTGTCTGGTGTCTCCATTGATGAATTCTCGGACTCAGCTGTTGCAATTAACAAAGGTTGTATTCTGGAAGCTGATGATGAGTCGAGTTAAAAGTATGAAAATACTGAAAGAATACAGGGCAACGTTTTTAATAGAAGAACTAAAGATTTGTCAAGATAGGTGGCCGGGGACGTTGAAAGACTCGTGTCGCTCCAAAACTAGTGTTTTTTCGAGTGTTTATGCATAGAAATGGTAGTGTTTTATTCATAATGTACCGAATTACAAGCGCGGATGAGGGAAAGTGATATAATGTGGTGAAACATGACTTTTCTTGTTGCTTACTCCATCGAATCTGATAGTAAAGTTGTTACGTGCGAACTACTTTACTAAGCATGACTGGATTTGACTGACACGGAATGGACTTGACCAAGACTGGACTTTGACTACTTTTTAACTTATGAAACTTAAAATATTAAAACTTTTAACACTGGCAAATGCACAAAATGCGCTGCCAAAACCAAAGAAAAAAATACTTATGAAACATAAAACATTAAAACTTTTGGAGTTGAAGGTTTTTGGCGGGAACGCGGGAAGAGTCGTGTCGCTCCGTTGTATTTTTTTCCAAAACTAGTGTTTTGTCGAGTGTTTATGCATAAAAATGGTGGTGTTTTATTCATAAAGTGCCGAATTACAAGCGTGAGTGTGGGAAAATGATATAATGTGGTGAAACATGAGTTTTCGTGTTGCTTCCAAAACTCCATCGAAGCTTTGTAGTAAAGTTGCCACTACTTTACTAAAGCATGACTAGAATTAACTGACACGAACTGGACTTGACAAAGACGACTTTGACTAAAACTAGCTACGATGGCACTTATTTAACTTTTGAAACTTGAAAATATATAATTACTTGACACTGGCAAATGCTAAAACGCGACGCCAAAACCAAAGAAAAAAAAAATAATTAAAACTTATGACTCTGGCAAATGCACAAAGTGCGACGCCAAAATAAAAAAAGAAGTAAAACAAAAATATGTCAAAATCATATCATTTTCTATAGAAAACTTCAAACTTGTCTTAAAATTGATTCAAATCTTAAACTAATCTGACATAGGTACCGTATAACAACTTTTGACAAATATAACGACCGATTTAGAAATATTGGTGCGGTCCCATACGTATGAATAAAGATTGACCCCATATCTCATTCCTTTAAGACATTTTACTTATGGCGGTAGTTGTAAATTTTCTGCTCTACGACCTCTATTCTTTTTTACTACTTTCAGCCGTATTAACAAAAAGTAAGGTTGAAAATAGTTTGCCTTCGAGAGCAATAAATTTAGATTAATACATAAGCTTATGGGTAAAGTATCTCCAATTTGGCTGAAAAACGTTTTAATGATTTCAGAGACATAATGTAAGAGTTTTGGCGCTTCAAGCCGATTGCGTTTGCTGTCTTCAGGCTTTGATTTACTGTTTCTTTTTAACTTCAATAGGTTCACAAACTGCTGTTTGGAGTTTTGGCGGGAACGCGGGAAGAGTCGTGTCGCTCCGTTGTATTTTTTTCCAAAACTTGTGTTTTGTCGAGTGTTTATGCATAAAAATGGTGGTGTTTTATTCATAAAGTGCCGAATTACATGCGTGAGTGTGGGAAAATGATATAATGTGGTGAAACATGACTTTTCGTGGTGCTTCCAAAACTCCATTGAAGCTTTATAGTAAAGTCGCCACTACTTTACTAAAGCATGACTGGACTTGACTGACATAGACTGGACTTGACTAAGACTGGACTTTGACTATAACTAGCTACGAGGACACTTATTTAACTTTTGTAACTTGAAAATATATAAATACTTGACACTGGCAAATGCTAAAACGCGACGCCAAAACCAAAGAAAAAAAAAAACTGCTGTTTGTTTTGACGTTTTTTTTTTTTTTTTTAATAATTTGCCCTTTCGGGCAGGCTAAAGCTATAGAGCCATACTGCCTTGTCTTAAGTGTTATTTCTGCTGTATCTTAGCTATAGTTATCGTCAAAGTCGTCTTTGTCAAGTCCAGTTCGTGTCAGTTAATTCCAGTCATGCTTTAGTAAAGTAGTGGCAACTTTACTACAAAGCTTCGATGGAGTTTTGGAAGCAACACGAAAACTCATGTTTCACCACATTATATCATTTTCCCACACTCGCGCTTGTAATTCGGCACTTTATGAATAAAACACCACCATTTTTATGCATAAACACTCGACAAAACACTAGTTTTGGAAAAAAATACAAAGGAGCGACACGACTCTTCCCGCGTTCCCGCCAAAACTCCTTTTGACGTTTAATGACGGCTCTTTTTTCTTTTTTTGGCATTGCATTTTATGCGGTTTGCCAGTGTCAAGTATTTTCAAGTGTCTTAAATTAAAATAAGTCAAAATCACCGTTTAGTCCGTGACCTAATAAAATAGTGGCGACAGAAACTTCTACGGCCTTTTGTAAAAAAACACGTAAACACAGTCATGTTTAGAACTCATGAGTAGAATAATTCGGTATTGTAAGGTTGGACATGTAATGTTTTAACTTATTTATTTTATTTTTTTATTTAAAATCTGTAGCTTTTTTTAATGAGACTAACGATACGCTCTACTAATGGTAAGAGATAACGCATGTCCATGACCATTACATCAATAGGTACACATACCTTTGAGTTGCTTTGGCGCTCATTACTTTGAGACTTTTGATGGTAAGTCTCAGCCCTGAAATTTCGCTAGCTGCAGTACGCTTCAAATCGGAACACAGTAATGTTTACACACTACTACTTTGACAGCCCTGTTGGCTCATTGGTAGTATATCTGCCTTGAGAGCTGTTGGGCGTGGGTTCGATTCCCACTCAGGGCAACATTTTATGAATAAACAAATGTTTATTCTGTGTCTGGGTGTTCTGTATGTATTATAAGTATGTATTTACAAAAAAAAAAGTATATATATATTCTATCAGTTATCTGACTTCCATCACACGAGCTCTGCTTAGTTTGGGGCCAGATGGCGCTGTGTGTATAGTCCTACGATATTTATTTATTTACTGCTTGTAATGCTTACAACGGGTTACATTTGACATATTTGACAATCCTGCGAGTCCGGAGTGAGTGTTTGGAATATGTCACCCTAATATTTCTCTTTACTTTAATTTGCCTCATCGGGCTGGCTAAAGCTGTAAAGCCATACTGCCATCGTAGTATAGATGGTAAAACGTTCTGCGACCCGCAACACTTACAATAAATCCCTCGATTCTCGTGCCAAACACCTAAAACACAAACTTTATGATCTGAAAAATCAAATTAATAATTAATTACTCGGGACAAGCATTACATTAATGAAGGAGGAAAAGTACAAGGCCTTAGATATTTGAATTTATTGTTCTACGCCCGTTCTCTTTGAACCGCGTCTGTCGGGGACAGTTCTAATTTGACGGGGACCGTTGTAATTTCGGATATTTTTTTTCTCAAACAAAGGAGTTTTAATAAGAGAGATTGTAATAACTTAATGTTGGGATCTAAGTGGATATTTCCACAAGCAATGTTGGTAGTAAATTTTAATTAGATTTTGTTACACGACTGCCAAAATGTGTGATGTTTTTAAGGTATTATTAATAAGAAAATACAACGAATAACTACAGATTTGTAGCGATGATAGCTCAGTGGTTAGCGCGGTAGGTTCGCATGCCGAAGGGCGTGGGTTCAAACCCCAACAATGAGCTTAAGCTGCCGGTGAAGGAAAACATCGTGAGGAAACTATAGCATGGTGGTAGGGTACTTTCTAGTACTCGGCTGGCTAGCTGCCACCCTCAAGTTGAAAATCTGCCGCCAAGCATCTAACGGTGTGTTCCGGCAGCCTCACTTGAGAGCCAGTTCTATTCCAGGCTAGGTGTGCTTTACCATCTTCGACCACACCTTCACTTAACATCAGGTGAGCTGTGGTCAAACAACTAGCCTGTCAACCATAAAAAAAAAAAAAAAAGATAACACACAAATAAAATACAGACAACAAATGTATGTGAGTTATTTTTACACAAATTTGAATTTAGAACAAATTTGGATGTGTAGAGTATCGTTACAATCCTTGCATTATTCCGAGTGCCACAATTTTTTTAAAACAATTTTGCGGTAGTATGGCTACATTTTCTAATGAAAAAAAATCTTTTTACTTAATTTTTTTGGAATGGCTGTTGTTTTTAATTTTGTTTTATAGGTATTTTTAGACCTGCCTAAATGTTGGGTGGTCTAGGATGGAGCACGCTTAAGTAATAATCTGTTAACTCTGGATTCGAAGACAGCCATATTGTAAGGGAAACACAGACATTAAAACATTCCAGAAGAAAATATCTAAATGACTGAAAACAGTATCTGTTAGCTTCTTTTGTCGGTCTGGAAGTAAAAGTTATTCACAAAAACGTTATTACCCTTTTGCCTAAGCGCTACCGTTCAGTGTAACCCTGTATGCGTAATTCTTCTTGCTTACCTGTCTCGGTACCTACTACCTATACTTATATTTTCTAATTCAATATCCTAGGGTTCCAGAGGATCTAAGGTTCGAATATCAGCTCGGCATACGAATTGCCAAGGTTTCAGGTATATTGGATATTTCACTGTCTACCAATAGACATGTTCCCTTTATTACCTACGTCGTACGAATTTACTTTTTCAATGTTCATCTTTTTTGTTTATTTTTGGCATCGTACTTTGTGCATTTCGCCCGTGCCAATTATGTCGATAGTTTTTAAATATTTTAGGAAAAATCAAGTAACATAAGTCACAGTCAAAGTCGTACAGGGTCGAGTCAAGTCATGGAGTTTTGGTAACAACACGAAATAAACAAGTTTCACAACATTCCACACAATAAGGCATAATTGGGCATTTTATGAATAAACTCTGTTTTTACACAACTGACTAAAACAGGAGTGTAATGTTTTCTGGATTCATGTGTGTTTTTTTTCTTTTACGTAACTTTTGAATGCGTAAACAAATTTGGATGTATTTATTTACTTTACATTACATTGGAATCTTTACATCATTCCGAGTTACAACTTTGAATAAAACAGAAATTGTGACAACTATGGCTTTTAAATTTTCTTAATTAACCTTTTTATACATACACATTCTAAACATAAGTTTTAGAAAAGAACCCAAAAAAGCAACTTGTTGCCGCCAAAACTTTTTAACAGTATCTGTGACACCGAAAAAATCGACTCGCCTTTGACAAGTGACAGATTGATGCGGGTGACAGCTGACAGATGGCAAAAATACGCGAATATGCCCAAAGCACCCAACCATCGTACGCGATTGTGTATATTTATCTTCTCAAGAACAGAACTGTCATATAATTTTATCATAACTATTAACTCTGTCCCGACAGGCGAAGTTTTCTAACTCGATCATAACGGACCGAGTTAGGACAAGTCAAACGTGGGCCAAAAATACCCCATAGGCACCTGAGGGTTGGCTAATCGCATCATATCGACTAAACGTGTTAGGTAAACAGGGTTATATGTAAAGGTGAGTGCAGAACGGTAGGTAAAGCGACATCTATAGCGATGATGGCTCAGTGGTTAGGGCGGTCGGTTCGCATGCCGAAGGCTTCAAACCCCAACAATGAGCTTGAGCTACAGGTGAAAGAAAACATCATGCTTAAACCATAGCATGGGGGTAGGGTACTTTCTAATACTCGGCTGGCTAGCTACCAAAGGCTAGCACCTGATGTTAAGTGACGGTGTGGTCGAAGATGGTAAAGCACACCTAGCCTGGCATGGAACTGGCTGGAAGTAAGGCAGCCGGAACACACCGTTAGATGCTTGACGGTAGATTTTCAATTTGAGTGTGGTAGCTAGCCAGCCGAGTACTAGAAAGTACCCTACCACCATGCTATGGTTTAAGCATGATGATTTATTTCACCTGTAGCTCAAGCTCATTGTTGGGGTTTGAACCCTTCGGCATGCGAACCGACCGCGCTAACCACTGAGCTATCATCGCTACAAATGATCCCAATGACTAAACCCAATGTGCGACCACCTTTACCTCTTAACTTTACGGCCTCTTAATTGCATCATATCGCAAAGTTTTGCCTCGGCTAGTTTAGGTATTTGTGTTGCTAATGCCCAACTTAGTCTAGATCTGGGTTTGTTTTGCACTTGGAAGGTTAGCCATGTCAACTTTGAGTTTATGTTAGGTAACATGAGAGATTAACTTTGGACTGAGGTTTAGCGTACGTCTAATTGCAAGATACATATAATAGACTAGAACAGTTTTACGTTAAATCAAGAGTTAATGCGTTATATCTAGATAAGTGGGTTCCATTATACAAATACAAATAAAACAAACAAAAAAAAACCAAATGAACAAAAAACAAATAAACTAATGTTTGTTTGTGTAAAAAAACAAATAAACTGTGTCTGGGTGTTCTGTATGTATTATAAGTATGTATTTACGAAAAAAAAAGTATTTATGTATTCTATCAGTTATGGTGGTACCATTTCCATACAAATAAGTTTTTGCCATTTATGGACAAATAGAGCATAATTTTACAGTGAAATCACGGCTACTGGCATTTATTTTGCTCTTTATTTGCGGTAAATCATAATTGCATTAGCATAATCTACTGTTTTATTCAAAAATCATAAATTATTAATAACTTTGATTTTATGCTAATAATCTACTGTTTTGTCCGAGCAATTGTGATTTACCGCATATAAAGACCAAAATAAATGCCAGCAGCTATGATTTCACTGTAAAATTATGCTCCATTTGTCCACAAATGGCAAAAATTTACTTGTATGGAAATCGTACCACCTTATCTGACTTCCATCACACAAGCTCTGCTTAGTTTAGGGCCAGATGGTGCTGTGTGGATACTGTATAGTCCTAGTCCAATAACACCATTGTTAAAAGTAAAATTTCATACAATCATTTCAAGTATATGTTTCACTAGCTGCGCCACGCGGTGTTACCCGCTACATATTTTCGGGATAAAAAGTAGCCTATGTGTTAATCCAGGGTCTCAGCTACCTTCATACCAAATTTCATCTAAATCCGTTTAGTAGTTTTTGCGTGAAAGAGTAACAAACATCCATCCATCTTTCTATCCGTCAATCCAAAGTTTCATATATATAATACTAGCGACCCGCCCCGGCTTCGCACGGGTGCAAAATTCGAAAAAAATCAATATGTTTATTTATCAAAATAGGATGCACCACATCACTTTTTGATAGTCAATATTTACATAGTCATGTTATTATCCTTGCTAGAGAGCTCCGAAAACCACGTCCAATCGCTTCCAAATTCAAATTATTATAGCGAGAAGTGCGGCCTC
Organism: Biston betularia; assembly: GCA_905404145.2. NCBI lineage: Eukaryota > Metazoa > Arthropoda > Insecta > Lepidoptera > Geometridae > Biston > Biston betularia. The sequence goes on from FR989886.1 coordinate 2,409,450, forward strand.
CGACGCGCTATTTATAGGAACGCGTCGCGTCGCGCTGCGGTCGGCGGCTGCCGGCCGATAGGTACCGCCGCAAACGCTACGCAATGTATTTTTAAATCTGTAATATCTTCGAAAATATTCAAAGAAATTATGTGCTGTAAAAGGCCATATAAATCTATGTTAAATCAACAATCTATTTATGGTATTTAATTAAATAAGGAATAATGCTGTAGTGCTTAAAATCGCTTCGAAAATTAGCTATTATTTGCCGTAAAAAGTAAATGACAAAAAATGGTTTTGTGGGATATCGATAAGAGATAGACATATACCATCGCGGACTTTTCTGTAGACCTTTTCAAGGTGTACAATACTTAGTACATTATTTTTATAAATCCTGTAAGGTTAAGCCTGCGTACGCAATGTAAGCGGCAAGAAATGTTAGAATTTACGACACCACATTAGAAACCCTGAAAATAACAGTATTTCTCCATTATTTAATAGATGTTATTATACATAAAAACCTTCCTCTTGAATCACTCTACCTATTACAAAAAACCGCATCAAAATCCGTTGCGTAATTTTAAAGATTTAAGCATACAGACAAACAGACGGACAAAAATAGCGACTTTGTTTTATACTATGTAGTGATTAGTGGGATTTATGCAACTCAAAGTTCTGGGTATCGCTGTATTGGTCATGGATAGCTGTCATCGCTTACCATCAGGAGAGAGTTTTGTTCATACGTAGAAAAGTAAACGAAACCATGAATTGCGTCTACTTTCAAATCTAAGAAAAACAGTAGCAAAAAAAGATTCAAATTCGAACGTATAAGTCCGGATTCTGCCTATCGAGAAGGGGTGAAAAGGGAATGATATTGAAGGGGTGGCAGCTTGGACCAATATAATGCGGGACATGAACTTGAAATTCGAGAGTATTCACACTTTGTCAAGTTCATTATGGTCATTGATTGATACAGGCGTTAGGTTAGGTTAGGTTAGGTTAGTAGCGATAATAGCTCAGTGGTTAGCGCGGTAGGTTCGCATGCCGAAGGGCGCGGGTTCAAACCCCAACAATGAGCTTGAGCTACCGGTGAAGGAAAACATCGTGAGGAAACCATAGCATGGTGGTGTGGTAGGGTACTTTATAGTACTCGGCTGGCTAGCTACCACCCTCAAGTTTGAAAATCTGCCGCCAAGCATCTAACGGTGTGTTCCGGCTGCCGCACTTAAGAGCTAGTTCAATTCCAGGCTAGGTGTGCTTTACCATCTTCTACCACACCTTCACTTAACATCAGGTGAGCTGTGGTCAAACACCTAGCCTGTCAACCATAAAAAAAAAAGTTTGGGTTTAAATAACTTTATTATCATCAAAGACATTACTGTTAATATATGTGATAATATGGTTCGACTTAAAAAAAAGTCTTAACTACGCATAAATACGTAATCAATATAAATTATAAACATAGCGAGATTAGTCTACAAAAATTGAGGCTTTACTTTGCCGAAGTTTATTTTTAAGTATCCAGAGCTACCTATATATTTAGTTTATTTCCGCTTATAATAATCCAAGTTGTATGGCAACACATAATTTTGTGCAAAATAGAGACCTAGAGAAATAGAGATAATAGAGGTTTTCGTCACGTGTGGCGTCGATCAGACGAAATGACAGCTGTTATTTTTCAAATTAAAGACGTTTGATTTGAGTGTTCAACGTACATATTTCCGCTTAACAGTCGTTACAGTTACAACAGTGATGAGGATTTCAATTTAACAAACTTGATAACAATTAAAAACCCTATACGAAACTTTACTTAATATCTAAAACTAATTAAAGTGACCACAAGTCTTTATATCCTCTTCTCGCTGCAGTAACCACTCAGCGACACGTGTGTCGCCTCTACACGAGGCAACCTCAGGACGTGTTGACTCTTCGAGCGCTTGGCCAAGACTGAGTGTCAACTCAAACACACTAGCAACAATCAAAATGAACTTCTGCAAAGAAGCCTGAATCCAATCAATTAACGTTTAACGTTAAGCTTTTTCTGAGTCGTATAAACATTTATATTGTTTACTAGGGGACGCCTTGCGGTTTCACCTGCGTAGTTCCCGTTCCCGTGGGAATACAGGAATAAAAAGTAGCCTATGTCAACCGGAGATAATGTAGCTTCCCAACGGTGAAAAAAAATAAAAGTTAAATTCGGTCCAGTAGTTTTGAGTTTATTCGTTACAAACATACAAAAATACAAATCTGTCCTCTTTATAATATTAACATAGATGACAGCAAAACACTTATCAACTATTCAGGTATACACGCAGCGCAAGCAAGAAAAACTAATTACGAATTGTGATCACTGTATCGGGTCCAAGTGGTATTCGTCCAATGAAAACTTACCTTTCTGATATTGCAGGTGGCGTTTCATATCCTGATATTGGGATTGTGATTGACATGCAAGATCAAAAGTTTTTTTGCCCGCACTTTTATATCACCTTAAAGTATATTTTGCTTTGTACGTATGGATTATATTAGTGTGGGTAACGGTCCGCGATTTCACTCGCTGTCCAATAGAATCTAAATCTACTCCAAAGATAAAAAAGCTAGGTACAGTTCTGGTCCAAATTCGATGGCTGTAAAAATATGCCTAAATCATTTAAGGACATACGAGATGAAGATCATTTTATTGATTGGTTGAAATTAATCATGAAAGCCAAATGACACTCTTAACGAATTTTTAAATGATGATAATATTTATAATGCATGTGACCAATATGTACTAGCAGCTCGCCCCGGCTTAGCACGGGAAAACAAAACTCGATTTATCGATCCAGTAGTTTCGGAGCCTATTCAATACAAACAAACAAAAAAATATATCTTTCCTCTTTATAAGATGTAGATGACAACTGTAATAGTTAGACATATGATATTGCGGCCTTATTCGTAGCTGTCAATTTGCTACAACGTCACTTTATTCTATTGTAAATAGTTTTCGCTGCGCATGCTAAGTAAGGATTTTTCACAGCTTGGGTTACATACGGAACCCTAATAGTTTTTTAAATTAAATATAGCCTGCCCATCACGGATAATGTAGCATTCTAATAATGAAAGAGTTATTAAGATCGGTCCGGTAGTTTCGGTGCCTATTCAATACAAACAAACAATCAAATCTTTCCTCTTTATGTAGTATAAATAGATAGATTACTTAATTTGTAATTTAATTTAATCGCATTTATTTCTGTAGTTCAAATCCATTGAGTAAAATTGTTTGTCATACCCTAATGGGGTCATATGTCCTAAGTTCATTGCATTGTAAATTTTTTTATAAATTTCTGGACCTGTACATAATTATGTTGCAATAAAGTATTGAATATTGAGTAATATACTCGAGTTTCCAAGCGATTTCCATTCAAATCTATGAAAACTGGCGTGAATTTTCGTTGTCCTATACATAGTTTGGTTTTGACCGTTGCAATGGTCATGAACAGGTTCTCTCTTACCATCAACTGAGCGTCTTGTTCGCCTCATTGATTTTAATTCAAAAAACACGTTGTTGATATAATTATGAAAGCCAGACAAAAAATAACGCTCAAAGCTAAAACAAAGACCAAACTAAATTAAATTTCGCCCATACATCATATCAAAAGTTTCTATTGTCCAACCAAAACGTTCTGTTAGTCTATCTGTACAAAGGGTCCTTTATAAACTCCTGAAATTAATTAAACCACCATCAGTACCAGAAACTTTTCTAATTGAAATAATTGGTAATTGTGACTATTTTAGACTAAACTCTACGAAGACGTTAATATATGAGAAAATTAATATTTTAGATCGAAAATGAAAACGTTTTATTTCTGTTTACCAGTTTTTTTAGCATGTGGACCTTCTGGTAAGTATTCCACTATCCCACTAATATTATAAATGTAAAGGAGGGATGGATGGATGGATGTTTGTTACTCTTTCACGCAAAAACTACTGAACTGATTTCGATCAAATTTGGTATGGAGGTAGCTGACACCCTGGAATAACACATAGGCTACTTTTTATTTAGAAAACATGTAGCGGATAATATCGCGGTGCGCAGCTACCAAACTACGTACCAAACGCTACGCGTACCAAATTTCATCAAAATCCGTTCAGTACTTTTTGGATGAATGAGTGAAGGTAATAAAGGTAATTAATAATAATAAATAATAAATACCGTAAGACTATACACACAGCGCCATCTGCCCCAAACTAAGCAAAGCTTGTGTGATGGAAGTCAGATAACTGATAAAATACATAAATACTTTCTTTTTTGTAAATACATACAGAACACCCAGATACAGAACAATCATTTGTTTATTCACAAAATGTTTGCCCTGAGTGGGAATCGAACCCACGCTCTTCAGCTCTCAAGGCAGATATACTACCAATGAGCCAACGGGGCTGTCACAATCATACTCACAATCTTTCGCATTTATAACTCTAACTGCGCCCCGCGGTATTACTCGCTATATGTTTTCGGGATAAAAAGTAGCCTATGTATTAACCCAAATCCGTTCAGTAGTTTTTGCGTGAAAGAGTAACAAAAAACCCATCCATCCAAACTTTCACATTTATAACATTAGTAGAAATAGTAGGATTACTTTTAACAAAATTAATTTCTTAAATACTCTCCTTAAACTAAACAGCACAAAATCTTAACAGACATATTTTCATAAATTTATAAAAGAAAATGTAAGATTGCAAGCTTCATGTAGGCCCTTTTAAATTATTTGTAAACAAATTTCCTCGAGCAAACATGTGGTTTCACTCACCTACACTTACTTCTATATACGAGTACGGCTTGTGGAATATTTATGAACAGAATTAGGATTTCGTTACCCTAGTAAAGAGATGTAAGCGAAATGGATAATTATTTTCAAAGTAATACCATATCTTTTTTATTTATATGTAAAGAGTAATGAGACGAACGAGACGCTCTCCTGATGGTAAAAGATAACGCCTGTCCATGACCATTGCAGCGATACACAGAACTTTGAGTAACAAAACGAAAGTCCTGGGCATCGCTGCTTTGGCGCTCATTACTTTGGAGACTTTCGATGGTTAGTCTCAACAGCCCAGTAATTTCGCTAGCTGCAGTACCCTTCAAACTGGAACACAGTAATGTTTACACACTACTGCTTAGCGGCAGAATAACATTTTTCTTTTTCATATGATTAATCGCGTTTAATTACATCGGTAACTACAATAACGACCGACCACAATGACTCTCTGGCTAGCTACCACCCTCAAGTGCATGATGGTAGGGTACTTACTAGTACTCGGCTGGCTAGATACCACCCTCAAGTTGAAAATCTGCCGCCTAGCATCTAATGGTGTGTTCCGGCTGCCTCACTTAAGAGCCAGTTCCATTCCAGGCTAGGAGTGCTTTACCATCTTCGACTACACCGTCACTTAACATAAGGTGAGCTGTGATCAAACGCCTAGCCTTTCAGCCATTAAAAAAAACGGGACAGACGATAATATTAAAACTTAAGTCATTCTATGTGCATAGATGAAACTATACTTAAACTACAATACAATACAACACAATACAATACAATAAAAACAAAACGTATATAATATAAAACGTATGAAAAACGCAGTCTGAAATGTTTTCGCTTTTTTATTAGCTAAGCAGTGGTGTAGCAACTTTAAGCTAAGAACTTTAACTTGGACCCTTACTTAGGGGTTGCTTACTCAGTCACTCTGACTTATTCACATTACCCTTTTTGTGATGTACGATTTTTAAAGTTTCCAGATTACTTCGTGGTTCTACCCCGGGGAGAATGCTGCGCAGGTTCATTAAATATTTATGACAAAGAAGCGAAGTAGAAAATTAATTTTGGTTTAGAATATACATAATGAGTTGAATGCCCTGTTAGATAGATAGATAGAAACTCTTTGTGCGCAGTATAAACAGAAAAAAATATACAGAGAACAAAATAATCTTATGAGCTACGCCACAAGTGGTAGCCTTATTGCTAAGAGCAGTCTCTTACGCTTAGCTCATTTGTTAGAAGTTGCGCTTCGTGAGCTGAAGGGCGTTTCAAACCCCAACAATGAGCTTGAACTGCCGGTGAAGGAAAACATCGTGAGGAAACCATATCATGATGGTACAAATACAAATATTTTATTGATGATATCACGGCACACCGGGACCTTCGTCTACTACGCCGACAATACTGAAGACGATGCTATCTGTCGGTTCGTGCGTCGTGCGTCGGCTGCGTCACCGAAGACCATCAAAGAATATAATTTGCAGATGGCCATCAAAGATCGGAATACGGCGGTGATGGAGGCCTTAAGTCGGGAGGAGGCGATTAATGAAAACTCATGTAAATAGAAATAAGGATTGTGTGTATGCCTCGAGCATTCATGCTCACCATCGAAGGCTCCTTCTTGCGGCGGCGTCGTGTGTCGGGTCGCTCTCTTCCCTCAGATATGGTTGAGGAGGGCGATGGCTGGCACATGCGTCATACTCGTGATCGGGTGCTGCTTGCGGGGCGCTGGTCTGCTCGCGGTATACACACAATCTAGTACCTACTTTAAACTTAGATTAAGATTACTAACTTACCTTTCCTCTTTTTGTAATGTAAAATTATTTAAAAAAAAAAAAATGTACCTAAAGTTGACAAAGGTCACGGACACCAGTGTCTGTGGAGCGTATAATTAAAAAAAAAAAAAAAATTGAAAACACCAATGTTAAGTCACTTCAAAATTTTAAACATGTCATTAAATGGGTTTTAAAACAGTGATTACATGTCAAAGTAAGGTATGTCAATATAAAATATGTCAATATAAAAATACATATGTCAATACCAACAGGGTACTTTCTAGTACTCGGCTGGCTAGCTACCACCCTCAAGCTTAAAATCTGCCGCCAAGCATCTAACAGTGTGTGTAATCCTCACTTGAGAGCCAGTTCCATTCCAGGCTAGGTGTGCTTTACCATCTTCGTCCACACCGTCACTTAACATCAGGTGAGCTGTGGTCAAACACCTAGCCTTTCAGTCATAAAAAAACGGGACAGACGATAATATGAAACTTAACTCATTCTATGTGTGTAGATGATAGACTAGAGGTTGCAATGATCATGACCGCTGCAATAATCGAACCGACCGCGCTAACCACTGAGCTATCATCGCTACAAAGTTTATTCTACATTTTTGTAATAGTAATCCTTAAGACATGGCAGAGGTCTTTATTTTTTTTTTTAGATTTAGCACTTGGTGGTGGATCTCCTTAGCAGGAGGTCGTCTAGGTAGGTACCACCGCAGTACCAGTTATTCTGCCGCTAAGCAGTAACAAAATGCACTACTGTGTACTGTGTACTGTGTAAACACACTACTGTGTGTAAACATTACTGTGTTCCGGCTTGAAGGGTACTTACTGCAGCTAGCGAAATTACTGGGTTGTTGAGACTAACTATCGAAAGTCTCCAATGTAATGAGCGCCAAAGCAGCGATGCCCTGGACTTTGTTTTGTTACTCTGAGTACTCGCTGCAATGGTCATGCACAGGCGTTATCTCTTACTATCAGGAGAGCGTCTCGTTCGTCTCATTATTTTTTACATAAAAAAGGCAAAATAATTTCACATGGGTATGTTTTACCTGTGTAAAATAATTTTACGGAATTTGACTTGAAACTTTAATTTCTATGTATGTATTTACAAAAAAAAAGTATTTAAGTATTCTATCAGTTATCTGACTCCCATAGTACAAGCTTTGCTTAGTTTGGGGTCAGATGGCGCTGTGTGTAATGTCCTGCGATATTTATTTATTTATTTAGTCTTACCAATAAAATATTTGTATTTTGTATTTTTTGTGTAATAATTTTCGTTTGTTTTTGTTACAGGTACGTAACAGTTATTCTGATATTGGCGTATTAAGGATCGTCAAAGGTCACGTTGGCCTTTCTGGCTCAGCAACTTAAAAGGGTAACTAAATATCTAGATAGATACAAATACTTAGGTACATAGAATTCTCCTTCTTAAAGTAAGCCAACAATTAACCAACAAGACTTTATATAAATAGTTCCTGTTCCCGTGGGAATACAGGGATAAAAAGCCTATGTCACCCGGGGATAGTGAAGCTTCCCAACGGTGAAAGAATGTTTAAAATCGGTTCAGTAGTTTTTAAGTTTATTCATTATATACAAAAATACAAATCTTTCCTCTTTATAGTATTAGTATAGATGTGTATTCTGAAAGAAAGCAAATATTGAAAAACGAAGGTAATTTTTCCATTATTTTTGCCTCGAATTGTTGAAATATACGTCTAGACATCTATCGCGGCATGAAACATAAAATTCTACATTAGGCGAAAATGAAAAATTGCTACATTCAGAAAATACATTCCTAAACACAATTTAGGGGAGACTGGGACAATGTAGGACACTCTACTACAGTCATAAATCAATATTCCAATATTAAATAAAATGCCCTCCAGTATATCACGGAATAAAAACGACCAGGCTTACCTGAACTACCATCTTTTAAGATTATTTATAAATGAAAGCTCTTGTCAAAATGGTGCAGTTATACGTCATAGGCGAGAAATGCGTATTTAATTCGGGAACTTATTCTGCTTATTAGTATCGATTGTTGACGAATTATACGGTAATTTATTGGTGTATATTTTAATCTGAAATGGGGCTGAAATGTGACTTATTGTTGGGCAGGGTGTGAATAAAAACTGGTAGTATTTTATGGAGAATTAAGGTTTATTCACACGTGCAAGTTTCTTGCCTGTTACATATTGAAGCAATAAATTACTTGCATCGTCTGAACAACATGTCACATTCTTGCTCTACTAGGTAGTTTTTCCATGCAAAACTGTTCTTGGTAATTTTCGTTCAACCCTTGAATAAAAAATTTGCCAACGCAAATACGTGCACGTACTGGCAAATTTTTTATTACAAGTCTGCGTTTAGACAAAAGACTTGAAAGCAAATAATCTCCTAAACATAGTTTCTATTGGAATACCAATAAAAAAAAAAATTGCGAGTGTATTTTGTACGATAATAATCGTACAAAAGACACTCGCAATTATTTTTTCCTTTAATTTTGGCGTCGCATTTCGAGCATTGCTCAGAGTTTCCCTGTGAGATCGAATCAGAAATGAGGAGATCCGTAGACGAACTAAAGTAACCGACATAGCCCGGAGAATCGGCAACTTGAAGTGGCAATGGGCAGGACACAGGACGCAGGACGGCTCGCAGAACTGAAGGCCGATGGGGCTGCAAAGTTTTGGAGTGGCGACCACGGACCGGCAAGCGCAGCGTAAGATATTCACTCACAAGGTGGGCAGACGACCTAGTAAAGACCGCAGGAACGCGCTGGATGCGAGCCGCTTCCAACCGGCCTTTGTAGAGGTCAGTGAGGGAGGCCTATGTCCAGCAGTGGACGACCTACGGGTGAAATGATGATGATGATGATGAGGTAATTTTTCATTTATGTAATTTTTAATTATTGCTCTTGTATATACAAGAAAATCACATCATGTATATTAGTGTATATTTTGTGCCTACCAACATTTCTGCTGCGTTTGACTACGCAGTGGAAATGCATTAAAGATATGCCAGAGTCATCCACCATCCATAAATTTGCAACCGGAATATATAATCCCGACGGATGAAACGGCAGTGGATTTGCATTGGATGGGTCGCTTATTAGGGTGCTATTCAATTTGTTCGGACTACGTATTTAGTTTTATTAGAGCCAAGTCGGAATTAAACGTTGGATGGGTAGTTTCTTAATTTGATTTCAAGGCATAGTTTCTTTTAGCTCGATTTAAGTTTTGCAAAATAAATTTTGGTGGCCGATTAAAAATGTTGCTATCTTTCTCATTGTAGTAATGTAGACAAGGACAGAAACTTTTTTAAAGAAATTCATATCTCTACTAAAATAATTTAGTTCAAAGTAAAACCACACAAGTAAGTTTTGTTTTTACGTGCTGATTAATTAAAACGTATTTGTCAATCATGCCTAGATAACGAATCGTTTGACATAGTCATTTCAACTATATTATACATAAAAAACGTTCAAATTATCATCGAAAAGTCACGAAGAAGTCGATTTCAATTTAAATCACCCATATCTCGCCTTCCATCTTGATTCACTGCCGCAAGTTGACACGACAGAGTAAACCTGAACCGGTTTGCATTTTAGGCAAAACAAACATTTTGATTTATCACCACGTTGGTAGGTACTAACACTGAGCAAACTTCGTGATTCAAGTCTCAGAACAACAGGCGAATTTTAACTAATACTGCAGAACTTTCACACATCTAACAGCCCCGTTGCCTCATTGGTAGTATATCTGCCTTGCGAGCTGTAGGGCGTGGGTTCAATTCCCACTCAGGGCAAACATTTTGTGAATAAACAAATGTTTGTTCTGTGTCTGTGTGTTCTGTATGTATTTACAAAAAATAATAATAATGTATTATGTATTATGTATTATGAGTGTATACATGTTTATATATGTAGATATTTCGTTTTAATCAAATGATTATTTTTTATATACTTACTATATTATGTTTAATTTTTATTTTATTTTTATTTCTTAATAGTGTTACATCTCCCGTCTGTTTCTTAAGCTTTCTATCGTATTTTTCTTTTCTTGGTTGCCTGGAAGAGATCGCTGTTAGCGATAAGGCCGCCACTTGTGTCACTAGATAATAAGGTTTTTTGTTCTCTGTACTATTTACTGTATAATGATGTGCACAATAAAGAGTTATATCTATATCTAATAATATTTATATATTCTATCAGTTATATGCCTTCCATCACAGAAGCTCTGCTTAGTTTGGGGCCAGATGGCGCTGTGTGTATAGTCCTACGATATTTATTTATTTACTTTGTAGGACGGAAGTAAATTGTGATGACCGAGTGTTATGGGCAAAATTAATATAAGCAAAGTCTAGGCTAGTAGTAAAAGTATAACTAGGGTTCTTAATCCTTATGACGACACAGCGACCAGCGTCATTCGGGTTAAGCCCATTTGGGAAGGTATTGTCTATGCCAATATATCTTGAAACCTCAAACGGCACATATTATACGATGTGAATTTCTTTATCGTCTCGCAAAAATTAGGAAGTTTTTTTTCTTTGGTTTTGGCGTCGCGTTTTGAGCATTTGCCAGTGTCAAGTATTTATATATTTTCAAGTTTTAAAAGTTAGATAAGTGTCCGATACGACGACAAAGTTATAGTCAAAATCCAGTCCAGTCGTGGTCAAGTACAGTCCGTGTCAGTCAAGTTCAGACATGCTTTAGTAAAGAAGTGGTGACTTTACTATTAAGCTTTGATGGAGTTTTGGAAGCAACACAAAAACTCATGTTTCACCACATTATATCATTTTCCCACACTCGCGCTTGTGATTTGAGAGCGTCTTTTTCGTCTCATTACTTTTTACTTTAAAAAGAAATGTATTTAGAAGTAATTTCAGTTTGCTAAAGTATTTTACGTTCAATTCATTACAAATTACATAATTTTCTTTGCGGCTGTCATTTGTCGTAAAGTTCACACCATTTTGTCAATAGACCTCATTGTTATATCCGACGTAGTGCCAACTGGCCTTTACCTCAAAATAGTGTACTAAAAGGTGAAAATTCGTTCCATTGAAGCTACTTCCGTTCCTAATACGTCGACAAAAGGTCCAATTTGTAACACGATAGTGTTGTTACGCGGCTATTTATCAAGTGTGTTACTTTTGCCCCACACTACTCTTATTGGTGTGTGATATACGGTTGCTACAATATGACAATTTTGAAGTTCTAAAATGTTTTTGTAGCGATGATAGCTCAGTGGTTATCGCGGTAAGTTGCCTGCCGAAGGGCGTTGGTTCAAACTCCAACAATGAGCTTGAGTTGCCGGTGAAGGAAAACATCGTGAGGGAACCATAGCATGGTGGTAGTGTACTCTCTAATACTCGACTGGCTAGCTATCACCCTCAAGTTGAAAATCTGCCGCCAAGCACCTAACGGTGTGTTCCGGCAGCCTCACTTGAGAGCCAGTTCCATTACAGGTGTGCTTTACCATCTTCGGCCACACCTTCACTTAACGTCTGGTGAGCTGTGGTCAAACACCTAGACTGTCAACCATAAAAAAAAAACCTATTTAAAAAAAGAAAGTAAAACATTTTTTTTAAGACTATATATATACAACAATTTTCAAATAATATTACCCAGCTGTCAAGGAAGGGTTATGTTTTTCGCGCGTAACTTGTATGTAAATTTCTTTATTATGTCGTATCTTCCAAACGGCTGGATGGATTTTGAAAGATAGTTGTTTGGAATAAAAACTAAATGATGGATTCATTCTGTAGCGTTTTGTCCTAACTTAAACTGTTCGCCGTTTTGCCGAACAGTGTGTCTAAATAATATAATAACAAAATATCTGCTTATTTCACCGTCTCCTTACATTCTGCTCGTCGATTGTCAGTGCCGTGTGTTTATTATGGTTCTAGCTTTTGTCACTTTTGGGTAGGGTCTATTTTACCCATGCCTCCCCTCGCGAAGAGATCATAGCACACCATACCAACTCAACACTGGATTATTTCAAACGAACATTACTTATTTTTTTTCCTTGTTGATGCACCAGCCACTGCAGCGATAACCCGCTTATTGTCTTGTCAAATTTGTTTTCTTTTTGTTAATATGTATCTTTTTATTTGTGTGTTTTGTTTGTACTAATCTGTTGTTGTGTCTAGTGTATTGTTAGGAAAAATAATCTTTTTCTTTATTTCTTCTTTCTATAACAGCAAAACTTTTAAATTTCGTTAATTTGTCTTGCAACTGCCACATGTGAAATGCGGCTGCACATAAAACGATAAGACTCGTATTTCAATCCATGGCCTTGCTTTTATTCTGTCCACCATCATCACGTAAGTTCAGAAGGAATTCCGTCCTTTTGTCCTTCCGAGGGTTGTGCAGTTTTGAAATCATATTTCATGACTCTTACAAGTTAATAGCAAATTTAATTTTGTTAGCAAATACTCATTCTAATTTCTAAAAAAACCCACGTAAAAGAAATACTAATCTACGAGGCAAGATAAAATACACACGTGCATTCAAACATACATACATAAACTGCTAAAACCATAACCCTTCCTTTTGGCTTAATCGCGTGAAAAATTCTATCAAAAGTATGAGAAAATAAACTTATTCGTGTCTCACGTTTGTACTTTTTATCCAGTGTATCTCATTTTCTGTAAGACTGCGGGGAAAACTTTTATGCTATAAATATTTGATGTTGAATTAGTGTAGTGCGCGGTGACCACCAGTAAGCAAATTTCATATACAGTTGTGATTCCTCCTTTGTATTTAATAAAATGATTTCGTGCGGAATTGAGTTAATTGTGAACGGGCGACGGGTGTTTCTTAAATCTGGGGTTTCAGGAAATTCTCTGTTATTTTTTTCACGTTGAATGTAGAAGCTTAAAATTATTTTTAATATTTTCAAAGTAAGTATAGTAATTAAAATGATTGCGAATTTATTTAATTACATACATAAGAATTTCAAGGTATAAATGAGTAAAGTAAATAAAAAAAGCAATATTTAAAATAATAACTTAATAAATAAATATCATAGGACACACAGCGCCATCTGACCCCAAACTAAGCAAAGCTTGTACTATGAAAGTCAGATAACTGATAGAATACTAAGTTTTTTTTTGGAAATACATACAGAACTTGAGAGCAAGTTCCATTCCAGGCTAGGTGTGCTTTACCATCTTCGACCACACCGTCACTTATAACATCAGGTGAGCTGTGGTCAAACACCTAGCCTGTCAGCTATAAAAAAAAAGAACATCCTTTCACACACAGAAACATTTATTTATACCACACTAGCGGACGCCTCGCGGTTTCATCCGAGTAGTTCGCGGTCCCGTGGGACTACAGGGATAAAAATATCACCCGGGGATAGTGTAGCTTCCCAACGGTGAAAGAATTTTTGAAATTTATTCAGTAGTTTTTAAGTTTATTCGTTACATACAAAAATACAAATCTTTCCTCTTCATGATACTAGTACAGATAATGTTTGTCCTGAGTTGGTATCGAACCCACAGCTCTCAAAGCAGATATACTACCAAGGAGCTCACAGGACTGTCTAATAGCTAACATAATTATCTACATTATGCACAGCGCCATCTGACCCCAAACTAAGCAAAGCTTGTACTATGGAAGAGATATATCATATCAGATAACTGATAGAAAACTTACATACTTTTTTATTTTTGAAATAGGTACAGAACAAACGTTACTTACGAGTATATCACAAAATGTTTTGTCTTCAGTGGGAATCGAACCCAATGAGCATACAGATCTGTCTAATAGCTAACATAATACGCCCTGGTACATAAAGGCCTTCATAACAAAGGCGGGCTCACACGTCCGGGCTAGATTAAATTCCAGAGATCACATGACAATGCTGGCCCTGATTTCTTTCATTCTTTCACCCCAGTCCGTGTACAGTCAGGTGCAGCGACAACTGTGATCGCTTTTACATGACAGCTTTGGTGAGTGCGCTTCAGATCTCCATGACCTAATTCCATCCTGCCCATTCTACTATCGGACAACCAGGAGCTCTATAAAGCGACACCGCTTCATGGTTGATGTTCCAAAACGAATTAAACGGTTCGAGTCTACCTTCATTGTACGAACGGCTAAAAAAGGGAATTTGCTGTCCGAGTGGGTGTTCCCTGATAGATACAATCTGGGTGCCTTCAAGTCGCGAGTGGATCGGTTTCTTCTAGGCGATCGTGCTCCACGAAGAGGCCGCATCTTCGTTTAACATCAGGCGAGTTGGCGGTCAAACGCAAGCCTATATGTTATAAAAAAAGAAGCTTAAACTGCATTAAATAATAAAATGTTTAAAAAACATTAATTTAAGACTCTGAAAATGGGACCGCAATAATTTTTAGCATACATTTTAAAGCAACAAATATATCAGAATATATATATATAAGAAAAAAATGAGTAGAAAAAAATTTTAAATAACAAAATTGGCCCAGCTGTTTAAGCGTGAAGATGTAACAAACATACAAACACACTCACAAACTTTGGGAAAACAGAAATAAAAAACTTATTTCACCCGGAGATAGCGTAGCTTTCCAACGGTGTTTGAAATCGGTCCAGTAGTTTCGGAGCCTATTCAATACAAACATACAATCAAATCTTCCCTCTTTATAACAGTACTTACGGACGCTTCGCAGTTTCATCCTCGTAGTTCCCGTTCCCGTGAGAATACAGGGATAAAAAGTCTATGTCACCCGGATATAGTGTAGCTTTCCAACGGCGAAAGAATTTTTGAAGTCGGTCCATTAGTTTCGGTGCCTATTCAATACAAACAATGAAATCTTTCCTCTTTACAATAGTACAGATAGAAAGATAAGTGTGGTTTAATATTTACCACACCTTCACTTAACATCAGGTGAGCTGTGGTCAAACACATCGCCAGTCAATAATAAAAAAAAACTAAGAAATGAATGCTGCAGCTGACTGTACCTGGCACACATAAATCTCCGTAGAGTGGAAGTTCGCGTGAGACTATCTATTGTATATCTGTTCACATATAAAATTGTTTGTTAATGACTTACCTAATATTACAAGTACTTTGAAATAAATGTTTGAATTTCGCAGTACCAAATAAATCGCCAGCCAAAACTAAATTTATAAAAAATATTTCTCATCGTTAGCCTATCCACTGCCGGAGATAGGCCTCTTCCAAGACACGCCACTCAGCCCAATCTTCGGCTTTTCGCTTCCATCCACCGCCAGTTGTCCTATGTATATCTCCACTCCATCAAGTCTCAGGGCTTTACAGCTTTAGCCTGCCAGGGGCAAATTAAATGAAAAAAAAAAAACAATGAAAAAAAAAAACAAATAGGTTCCCACCTGAGTGAAATGCTTTCATTAATTTTATCTATAAACATTTATGTAACAACTTATTTTAATTAAAGATCACTTAAGACCCCACAAGCAGAATTAATTAAATTAATAGACAATAACAATAATTGGGTACTAACAGATTTGTTAAATGCAAATGAGCCGGATTAGCATAGTGGTTAGTGGATGCGGTCACTAAAGATGGAATTTTCGATAAATATTACTATCGACAGTTACCATCATGAGTCATCATCGTGTAATTTGTTATTATTTAAATAAAAATCAAATGTTTCGGGCGAGGTATGCGTTTGTTCACGATCTCGCCTGATAGAAAGCAACGATGTGACCGAAGATGGAGCACGTTTATAGAGAGCTATTTATTGGTCGTGAGTTCTATTCCCACTAAGACAAACATGTATGTGACGACCACCTTTGCCCCGCGGTGTTACCCGCTACATGTTTTCGGGATAAAAACTGGCCTATGTGTTAATCCATGGTCTCAGATACCATTGCTAAAACAAATGAAATCATTAATATATTGTCTAAATTCGATAGTGATGTATATTATAAGTAGGTAAACATGATATCGATATCGATAAATTAATTTGTCATATACATCTCTTAAAGCATAGTGAGGAAACCATAGCATGGTAGTAGGGTACTTTCTAGTACACGGCTAGCTAGCTCAACCTCAAGTTGAAAATCTACAGCCAAGCATCTAACGGTGTGTTCAAGCAGCCTCCCTTGTTTACGGTCTTCGACTACACCGTCACTTAACATCAAGTGAGCTGTGGTCAAACAACAAGCCTGCCAGCTATAAAAAAAAAATTACACTGGAAAGCAAAATACACAATTTCGTTTTCTGATATTTTGATTAAAAATCTAACTACTCAACCGAAAATACAACTGAATTGAGAACATCGTCCTTTTTTGAGACGGTTGAAAATAAATCCCGCCTTTTAATTGCAGCAAATTTGACATTCAAATGGAGTGGCGCCCGTGCCAGTAAAATAATTATAAATTTATTTAACAAAAAAAAAACGGAAAATGGATAACCTCTGCTTAATGATGAGACCCCTTTTTATCGAAGCTTTTCAGTTAGTTGAATAAATTATTCCTTAAATAATTTATTAGAGATGAGGTAAGAGTTTTTTGTTTTAAATTTCATTGTGGGGCCGGTAAATTGGCTAAAATTTCTAGGACGGCTTCATAAGCAGTTTAATTTTAATAAACTTTATCATGTCTCATACTTATCAATTGAGAATCAATAGAATTATATTTTACTGCAAGGCTCAATTTTAGTGGGGAACGGGGAAAAATCACCGAGTTTAGTTTATATCCCAAAAAGTACAATAATGCATTGAAACACAACTTTCTTTTGAAACTCCATAAAGCTTGTAGTAAAGTCTCCACTTCTTTATTAGGACATGACTGATTTTGACTGTGACTTACTTTGTGTGACTTAGACTTAGTTTTTTTTTTTTATTGATGACAGGCTAGGTGTTTGACCTCAGCTCACCTGATGTTAAGTGAAGGTGTGGTCGAAGATGGTAAAGCACACCTAGCCTGGAATGGAACTGGCTCTCAAGTAAGGCTGCCGGAACACACCGTTAGGTGCTTGGCGACAGATTTTCAACTTGAGGGTGGTAGCTAGCCAGCCGTGTACTAGAAAGTACCCTACCACCATGCTATGGTTTCCTCACGATGTTTTCCTTCACCGGCAGCTCAAGCTCATTGTTGGGGTTTGAACCCACGCCCTTCGGCATGCGAACCTACCGCGCTAACCACTGAGCTATCATCGCTACGAAGTTATTTGATTTATCAAACACTTAAAAATGACTAAAGAAATATTTGTAACTAGCGAATGCATAAAGTACCTACGATGGCAAATATAACAAAAAGAAATACACTACACTATATCATAAAGAAAAATATTTACTTATTATATATTCGTAGAGTATCGATATTTCTTTAAAATGAATCAACAGCGGATAATTAATTATACAAAACTATGCAGCAAATCTTTTTTTATGAAGACTTCTTATCGATAATGATTATCAAATATGATAATAATCGATTTAAAATTATCGATATCACGTTACATCATTATTTCTGTAGGTATCCGAATTCCACATATCGAATTTCATTGTTTTTATGTATTTCTAATCGTATAGTGCGACACGGCATTTAATGAACAAATGGGTGAGAGTGTTACTGTGTGATGTTAATGCTTTTGACTCTTCGCTACAATATTTTCTGCACTTTCTACGTATTAAAACAGAAGTAGATTTAAACCTACTAATTTTAGGCACAGATTTTTACATCAGAATTATAAGATAACCAAAATAGCAAGATAGCTTGATGAACGCCTGTATATGATCTTTGCAGCGGTACCCAGAATTTTGTGCAATATAGTAAAATCCAGGGCATCACTGCTTTAGCGCTCGTTACTTTGAGAAATTCGATAGTAAATCTTTATAACACTGTAATTTTGCTAACGGCAGTACTTAACTACATTAACTAACTAAATAAAGCCTTACATTTTTTTTACTTGTGACTAAATCATACATACCTAGCGATCCGCCCCGGCTTCGCACGGGTGCAATGTAGATACTAATGTGGTGCATATGCAATTATGCATGTATTATATTACATATAAACCTTCCTCTTGAATCACTCTCTTTTTTTCATGGAAACCGTTGCATAGTTTTTTTTTAATGCTTGACAGGCTAGGTGTTTGACCACAGCTCACCTGATGTTAAGTGGCGGCGTGGTCGAAGATGGTGAAGCGCACCTAGCCTGGAATAGAATTGGCTCTCAAGTGAGGCTGCCGGAATACACCGTTAGATGCTTGGCTGCAGATTTTCAACTTGAGGGTGGTAGCTACCTAGCCGAGTACTAGAAAATACCCTAGAACCATGCTATGGTTTCCTCACGATGTTTTCCTTCATCGGCAGCTCAAGCTCATTGCTGAGGTTTGAGCCCACGCCCTTCGGTATGCGAACTAACCGCTGAGCTATCATCGCTACTAAACCACTAAGCTTAAACTATCTAAGCATGCAGACGGTGGTAAGCGACTATGTAGTGTTAAAATGCTAACTATTAGTTCCACTTTTAACCATGTTCATTCTACTCCTTGTAGCAACGTATTAGTTTTCGTGTATTAACGATAATGTCAATTCGTTTCATAAATTATTCACTACGTGTCTTTTTGTCTATTTTATAGGATGTGACTTGTGACAGATGGAATATTAATTGATTTGTATAAAATCCCATGTAATTCTTTAAAAATGTATTTGCTTGGTTTAAATCAGCTGTCGTCTTGATGTCAGCTAAAAACTCATCAGCAATGACTCCCTTGTTAATTTCAGGTGTTGTTCATGTTCATAAAAAAAAAACTATATATACTATACTATTATTATTATACTGACAGCCCCGTTAGCTCATTGGTAGTATATTTGCCTTGAGAGCTGTAGGGCGTGGGTTCGATTTCCACTCAGGGCAAACATTTTGTGAATAAACAAATGTTTGTTCTGTGTCTGGGTGTTCTGTATGTATTATAAGTATGTATTTACAAAAAAAAAAGAAAAAAGTATTTATGTATTCTATCAGTTATCTGACTTCCATCACACAAGCTCTGCTTAGTTTGGGGCCAGATGGCGCTGTGTGTATAGTCCTACGATATTTATTATTTATTTATTTATTATTATAAAGAGGAGAGATTTGATTGTTTGTTTGTATTGAATGGGATCCGAAACTACTGGACCGATTTCAAAAATTCTTTCACCGTTGTCAGGAAGGTACACTATATCCGGTTGACATAGGCTACTTTTTATCCCTGTATTCTCACGGGAGCGGGAACTACTTGACTGAAACCGCGAGGCGTCCGCTAGTAATATATAAATTTACAATTTTAAAAAACCGACTACAAGACCAACTAAACGCACTACTCCAATGAAATAGCGAGGTTTCGAATTAAACGAAAATGTCATCGATGTATCAGTTTGTCAGAGTGGTGGCCTAGGCAATGGAAGCGGAGCGTCGGTCGTCCAGCCGCAAGATGGGTCGACGATATTGTCACCGTCCCGGGTCGAACCTGGACCAGATTGGCTCAGGACCGAGGCAGATGGCATGCAAAGAGAGAGGCCTATACCCAGCAGTGGGATAAAGAAGGCTGTGGATGATGATGATGGTGATACAGTTTTTAGACTTATGTCGTTTTTTTAAGCCGATCGATTTTAAGTTAAGTTTCGGATAAGTTTATTAAATTGTTGTCAAGTAAGTTAAAGTTAAATCCTCTTCACTGTTGTAACTGAAACGACTATTATACGGAAATAATCTAAATATATTCTTTGAGAACATAAATTTTTTTTACTATATAAGTAATTATAACAAGCAAACTAAGATTATAAAGGCGAAAGTTTGTGAGTGTGTTTGTATGTTTGTTAGCTCTTGATGCTCTAACGGCTGGACCAATTTTTACGAAATTTCGTATGTAGGTTGCTGATACCCTGACTACTATTTACCCCGATTATTTTTAGCGGGTTTTAATATAAAGTTTACAATAAAGAACAAACTAAATTTCCGATGCTGTATTATTAATCATGTAGTTTCCAATGTTAAATATTGTAATTAATTTCCGATACTTTACGAGGTATCGAGAGTTGTACATGCGTGGGTAGGGTCGCCGGCTCGTTAAATTAATAAGTGGGAGGAAAATGTTTAAAATTTAATTCTCTGTTTATATGCTTAAATATTATGCACAGAATAAGCGTAGTATTATTTATTTTTGACGTCACACTTTTTTGCATTTTGCCAGAATGATACATCGATATTTTCAAGTATTGCATGTGAATTCAAAATACACAAAGTTAGTCACGTTCAAGTTCGATCATGGAGATGGGATTATGGGATCACTGGAGCTTCTATGCCAGCGGCCCAGAGCTTCGCTCCGATATTTCAAGGAGCTGGGTTGGCTCGGGTAGACGCTGGCGGGGGGAAATGCACAATACACCCCAAGCGGAACGTCAGTGCAGGACCTATCGCCCCCACTTTGAAGAATAACTTCGGTCATGTCCTAGTGAAGTAGGGTCACAATTCTCGAAGCTTAGACGGAGTTTTAGAAACAATACAGCCAAATACCAACTTTTTTAATTTATACTAGCTGCGCCCTGCGGTGTTACCCGATACATTTTTTTGGAATAAAAAGTAGCCTATGTGTTAATCCAGGGTATCAGCTACTTCCACACCAAATTTCACCCAAATCGGTTAAGCAGTTTTAGCGTTAAAGAGAAACAAACATACTCACAAACTTTCGCATTTATAATATTAGTAGGATAGGATAGAAAGTAGGATTAGAAGGATAAAAGTAATGAGACGAACTAGATGCCCTAGTGATAGTAAGAGATAACGCCTGTCCATGACCATTACAGCGATACACAGAACTTGGATGACAAAAGAGGTCTAATGCATCTCTGCTTTGGCGCTCAATTACTTAGAGACATTATATGGATAGTCTTAGTCCGAGTAATTTCGCAAGATGCAGTACCCTTCAAACCGGAACATAGTGACGCTTACACACTACTGCTTGGCGGCAGAATATCTGGTACTGCGGTAGTCCCTACCCAGACGTCTTGACTACCTAAACCTATTTACAACCACTATATCAATATGACATGTCATTTTAACTCTTAATTGTAATAGACACAATGTACAAGATTTCCCGTAAGCACAACAAACTTCCGACATCAATAAAGATTAGCTTAAGTCAAATTCCGCTAATTATTCTCGACGTAATCCTCAAAACTAGTAAATTCACTTATCACTTACCACTGCGTAATGGGCTTGTTCAGACTATGATATAATAACAAATCTATATCTATATTATCTTACTTGGTGGTAGATTTCCTTAGCAAGAGATCGTCTAGGTAGGTACCACCGGAGTACCAGTTATTCTGCCGCTAAGCAATAGTGTGTAGACATTATTGTGTTCCGGTTTGAAGGGTACTGCAGCTAGCGAAATTACTGGGCTGTTGAGACTAACTCTATCAAAAGTCTCAAAGTAATGAGCGCCAAAGCAGCAATACCTCGGACTTTGTTTTGTTACTCAAAGTTCTGTGTATTACTGCAATGGTCATGGACAGGCGTTATCTCTTACCATCAGAAGAGCGTCTCGTTCGTCTCATTACTTTTTACATAAAAAAAAAATATCGTAGGACTATACACACAGCGCCATCTGGCCCCAAACTAAGCAAAGCTTATACTATAGATGTCAGATAACTGATAGAATACATATTTTTTTTTTGTAAATACATACTTATAATACATACAGAACACCCTAGACACAGAACAAACATTTGTTTATTCACAAAATGTTTGCCCTGAGTGGGAATCGAACCCACGCCCTACAGCTCTCAAGGCAGTTATACTACCAATGAGCCAGCGGGGCTGTCAAGATATATAAGATCGAAACCTTTAACATATTATTGGACCATCCCACAGCGAAAGCATTTGTTTATTGTTACACGACTGTACTAAAAAGGAGTGTAATGTTTTTTTGTTCATATATCTATGTATGTGAGTTTCTTTATTCTACCATAACTTTGGAATGCCTAAACCGATTTGGATGTATGGAATTCTTACTTTGTCCCAAATGCCACGGGCTATAAAAAAAACATTTATTTGTTGGACTTTCATGTTTTTTGATTTTCTTAATTAAGCTGTTGTTAATGTTTTGTTTGTATAGTTAATTATTTATACTTACAACTAAATAATATGTACGAGAGGACTTATTGGTGAAGCATTTTCTACCAGCCATCCCCACGACAATAGACAAAAAGGCACGTTCAAAAATTCGCAACTGCAAAAAAATTATATATAGTAATAATGTAATTGTATACTTATATAACAGTAGCGCCCCGGTTTCGCACGGGCGCAATGTAGATACTAATGTGGTGCATATGTTTGCAACAAACCTTCTTCTTGAATCACTCTGTCTATTGATGGAAACCGCATTAAAATCCGTTGCGTACTTAGTTTAGAAGATCTAAGCGTACAGACGGCGAGAAGTAGCTTTGTTTTATACTATGTAGCGATACTAGTGACTCCCCCGGCTTCGCATGGGCGCAAGTTTTTTTATACAATTTATATAATTACTGATTAGTTTTCTCTAGTACTCCATATAAGAGTAATTTAGGCAAATTATTACTTAAAATCAATTCAGCTAGTATTTAGCTAAATTCTCGGTATATTGCATATTTGATAATTGTATAATTGACAGCCCTGTTGGTTCATTGGTAGAATGTCTGCTTCAAGAGCTGAAGGGCGATGGGCTTGAGCTGCCGGTGAAGGAAAACATCGTGAGGAAACCATAGTATGGTGGTAGGGTACTTTCTAGTACTCGGCTGACTAGCTACCACCCTCAAGTTGCAAATCTGCCGTCAAGCATCTAACGATGTGTTCCGGCAGCCTCACTTGAGCCAGTTCCATTCCAGCTATTTACTATCTTCGACCACACGTTCACTTAACATCAGGTGAGCTGTGGTCAAAAACCCAGCTTGTCAACCATAAAAATAAAAAAAAATGAAAATAGGGTGTGGGTTCGATTCCCGCCCAGGGCACACTTTGTTGTACAAACAAGTGTTTGTCCTGTGTCTGGGTGTACTGTATGTATTTGCAAAAAAAAAGTATTTAAGTATTCTATCAGTTATCTGACTTCCATAGCTTTGCTTAGTTTGGGGTCCTACGATATTTATGAAT
This sequence comes from Biston betularia, assembly GCA_905404145.2. Classification (NCBI taxonomy): domain Eukaryota; kingdom Metazoa; phylum Arthropoda; class Insecta; order Lepidoptera; family Geometridae; genus Biston; species Biston betularia. The sequence continues at coordinate 2,433,091 of FR989886.1, forward strand.
ACACGATAGCACAGTCTGAAGAGTCACAAACTACGTAACTGCGAGTGTAATAACCGTTGACAGTTTAATACTGTAACGTGTGGAAGTTTCCAAGTTTGGGGGCGGGCGTGGAAACCGCTGGATACCTCTTTTATACCTGTAATGATATCCATGTTCAACTATAGAAAACCTGTTGCTGGGGCCTTTGGGATATGCTGAACTAAAAAGATATTTAGACAAATTAATACTGAAAACTGAAAAGTTTTATTTTGGTTGATAAGGTAGGTGTTTGACCACAGCTCAACTAATGTTAACGGGCAAGTCTTGTGAAATAAGGCAATCGATGTGTTTTTGTCAATCTTTTTGTGACGTTATACATCATGTGGAAGTTTGAAATTAATGAATACTATAATACATATCCTGAATTATTATGCTTGGAGAAAAAATAGTTTCAAACGCTTTTCGTTTCTTGAAATTATGAAATAGAATATGGCCAAATTATTTTTAAACCGTAATCTTGATATCAAAAAAATTATAGGAAAGGCGCAATTTTATAGATGCTAACTTTGATGCAGATACATTTAAGGCTTAGACCTTTTATTGTACGTTTTGTTTATTCTATTAGCAGATAAGTACGGATAGTTTGATGAAAATTTCTGATAGTGCCTGCTGAAAACCTCTTTTCTGCGTTACGTCTGTTGCTGTTTTATTTTGGTAGGCGCTACAAACCATCTCTCTCTTCGAAGAATCAATCTCTCTGACGAATCTGACGTCACGAGGCACGTGTACCTATAGCATGTCGCGAGAGGCCGCAAGAGGTGGGCGCGCGGCGGCGGCGGTACCGAGCACCGCGCGCATGCTTCCCGGCCGTTTTGTATTTTGATTCTTCTAGTGTGCAACTAAATACCGACCGACCGCGCTCGGTCGTATTATTTTGTTGTCTTACCTCTTTAGTTTGAGTAAATGATACGTTACCACGATATTGACGCTTTTATGTAATTTAGTGGAGTGAATCAGTGATTAGTGCACAGACGCTTTTTTGTTTATTTTTTATTATTCATCTTGTGTACATAATATTATAAAAATGAGAAACAAGCAAAGACGGAAAAGAAAATGTCTGTGTTTGTTTGTTACCTCTACACGCTTCAGTAGTTTAATTATTATCTTTTTGTTTGTATTTATAATTAACTAGTGGCCCGTCCCGGCTTCGCACGGGTGGACATTTATTTTTTAATTAAATTCTAGTAATAAATATAGCCTCATAGTAATTACTCTAAACTACTTTTTTAAAATGGGTCCAGAAGTTTTTCATAATTCATACCTATTGCGTAAATGGGTATAAAATGGATAAATGGATATTAAAAAACTCAAAGAGCGCCATATTCTGCATTGCGCCGTGCAAAAATAATCATGTTCATGTACATGCAATACTAACGTAGATAAACAAAAAATGACAGAACCTTTACAATATTATATTCATCGATAATTCGATGATTATAACAATATTATTAGTGTAGACTAGCTAACCCATGTTAAATATATTGTAATGTATGTAGTAAGCCTTATCCGTGTGCGGTCCACCTTACTCTATGGAAAATGTTGAATCGTGTGGTCTATGGGAAGGCGTCGGTTCTGAACGGTGAATAAAGATGGTGCCCGATATTAAAACGGTTTTCATTTAATATCTCAAAAACCCATCGGCCCCATTGTTTTCTCCATCTACGCCCCACCCTATGCTGCCTACTTGCTACGTGCCCGCAGGCTACGCGATGCAACTAACTATTACTAAATACATTCGTGTTCTCTGTGACTTTCATCAAACGTCATACGAATACGAAGTCGTGATGAACATTTAATTTGTACGAAACACCGAAGGTAGATTTATTCGTTTCCAGAGCGAAAATTTCAATGTAATCATAAGTTCCCACGGTTGCTTTATGAAACTTGAAAATATAAAACACTTGACACTATCAAATATTCAAAACGCGATGCCAAAACAAAAAAAAAAAACTTCTGTCATAATGTAACAGATAATCAATGTAAAATCCGCTTTCGGCAATAGGAATAAACATTCTGTCTCCTTCTTGCTCGTGGCTATAGTAATTTAACTCTCCTTATCTATTTTAGCGTGACGTCAATGTATTCAAATCTAACGTCAGACGTATGTACGTCTGTGTGAGTAGAAAATATCAATGTAGATGTTCAAGCAGAAGTTCCCACGGTCGAGGACTTGGCCCTTAAGTGACACCGTAGTCGAAGATGGTAAAGCACACCTAGCCTGGAATGGAACTGGCTTTCAAGTGATGCTGCCGGAACACACCGTTAGATGCTTGGCGGCAGATTTTCAATTTGAGGGTGGTAGCCAGCGGAGTAGCCATGGGTAACTCAACAGATTTACTTGAGTCACGCCGCGGCTCGCAGCTCAACCCTTGAGCTGAAAACTTGAACCGGCTCAACAGGTCATTTCAGATCAGTTCACGTACTAACTCGAGGGAGTCATTTAGTCAATAGCGAAGTAAACTAGACGCTAGCATATACAGCTCATATAGTTGGTTTCTAGTTTCAGCTCAACAACGTTGGAAATGTTCTCAATTTATCGGGAAATCTACTGATAAAAAATATTTTGAAATTAAAATAAATTTTTTTTTTTTTGTTTTCCGATTAATATTATAATTGCCTAAGTTTGTATGTATGGATATTTGTTAATCAATCATGCTAAAACAAATGAAAGGATTTGCAAAATAAATTGCATATAAATAGTTTATTATCTGGATTAACATAATTATTATCTTGTTTATCCCGGGAATTGTAAGATTCGTGGTAAATATGCTCTCCTTCCCTTTCTAAGTCATTCTGTTTCGTTCATCATTCTGTTCAGGTCACACTGCTTCAAAAAACAGATCGCGTCGCATCGGCTCCGTTCGGTTCACTTTTCAATTTCGGTTCGGTTCGCAATTCAGTTCGATTAGCTGCGGTCGGGTGCGCGACAACGATGACTCGATGAGCCGCAAGCCACGATTTGAGCTGCTTGATCTGCAGTTGAGCTGTAGCTCAACGGTTCAAACCTACGCGATCTGAATATTTGAACCGGTTCTGATCTGAGTTACACACGATTACAGCGGAGTACTAGAAAGTACCCTGCCACCATGCTATGGTTTGCTCGCGATGTTTTCCTTCACCGGCAGCTCAAGCTCATTGTTGGGGTTTGAACCTACGCCTTCAGACAAAAGCAGCCCTTCTAAATTACAAATTTAATAATCATTAGAAAAGGAAAGATTTGTATTTTTTGGATTTTTGTATGTTTGTAGCGAATAAACTCAAAAACTACTGGACCGATATTAAAAATTCTTTCACCGTTGAGAATATACACTATCCCCTGGTGACATAGGTGAAAACTTTTTATCCCTGTATTCCCACGAGAACGGGAACTACGCGGGTGAAACCGCGAGGCGTCCGCTTGGTTACATAATTAGTCTTACTAAATATTATCGTCATTTTATGTTAGACTGAGCGAAATATTACGTAACTTTTGTCTTGTTCATAAGAAAGAGTGTCTGAGATCTGCTAATATAAAATCGTCCGCTAAAATCTCAATATAGCTCATCCCAGCTACACGTCAAAATATTTTTCACATTGACCTCGTCCTATTTACGAACGAACCTTCGCCAAACTTCAAACGTCAATTAAAAGTTCTCGATGGCTCCCATCAAAGCCAAGAGCTCGTTTTCATTACAGCAACTCGTAGAGCACGTGTGCTTTACCGTAGGTCATCCCGTTCTCTTCATTTAGTTTGTGGGTTTTTGGTGGGAACGCGGGAAGAGTCGTGTCGCTCCGTTGTATTTTTTTTCCAAAATTAGTGTTTTGTCGAGTGTTTATGCATAAAAATGGTGGTGTTTTATTCATAAAGTGCCGAACTACAAGCGCGAGTGTTGGAAAATTATATAATGTGGTGAAACATGACTTTTCAATGTGTTCTTTCTTTCTTTCTTTATCTAGGCGAATTTATGAATGTTTGCGAACAAAATTTTACGTTTTATTTTTTTTATTTTACACTATGAGACGTCTCGCGGCACCCGCCCGCCCGCGTAGTTCCCGTGGGAATATAGGGATAAAAAACCTATGTCACCTGTATTTTTTGTTTTTTCTGCTGTATGCTGTATGTTACAAATAAAGTTTTGTCTATTGTCTATATACTTCTAAGACCAGAATCTAGCAAATTTTCAGAATAAAATTTTCCTATATCTGTCGGAATTTTTCAGTTTGTCTAAGGACTTTAAATTTTGTTAAATGGCAACACTGCTTTCTCCATTTAATTGAAAATTACCAAACTTGGCCTAAGAGGTGGAACGTTCTAGACGTTCGCCTGAATATAACCTTTTTATACAAATAACTTTATTACTTTGTTCTGTCATGGACAGGCGTTATCTTCTACCATCAGGAGAGCACCCCGTTCGTCTCATTACTTTTGCATAAAATAAGTCAAAGTCGAGTCCAGCCAGTGATCTAGTACAGTAATGTTTTTTTGTTTTTTTTTATTGGTTGACAGGCTAGGTGTTTTGACCACAGCTCACCTGATGTTAAGTGAAGGTGTGGTCGAAGATGGTAAAGCACACCTAGTCTGGAATGGAACTGGCTCTCAAGTGAGGCTGCCGGAACACACCGTTAGATGCTTGGCGGCAGATTTTCAACTTGAGGGTGGTAGCTAGCCAGCCGAGTACTAGAAAGTACCCTACCACCATGCTATGGTTTCCTCACGATGTTTTCCTTCACCGGCAGCTCAAGCTCATTGTTGGGGTTTGAACCCACGCCCTTCGGCATGCGAACCGACCGCGCTAACCACTGGGCTATCATCGCTACTAAATGTTGACTGCTATAAAGAGATATTTATGTACCATGCCAGCATGCGTAGGTACTTGTTGTATGCATATACAGACACGAAAATGTGAAATGTTTGTGTCATATAAACAGACTAAAAGTAGGCCGGATTCCCAATAACAATAATCAGGTCAAAGCGAGAGTTTTCGGCTGTTACTTAACGAAGTTTTGAAGCGAATTTACGAGTGTTCCCAGCGCGACAGATAAATTGGATTATTGTCAACTAAATGTAGAATGTCGACGACGTGTGGCGTAAGTGTCGAGAATAGAGACAAATGGAATATGCAGAGAGGCGGCGCGAAGGACCACGCGCTTATGCGCAGAATTACTAAATTCGCAAAATGTTCAGTTGTTGCAAAACGCCTAATTCGTGACACGTCAATACCCCGTCCGCGACAGTTCTGTTAGCTCTTGGTCATATCTTTTGTTTTTTTTTTAATGTAAAAAGTATTGAGACGAACGAGACGCTCTCCTGATGGTAAGAGATAACGCCTGACCATGACCATTGCAGCGATACATAGAACTTTGAGTAACAAAACAAAGTCCATGGCATCACTGCTTTGGCGCTCATTACTTTAAGACTTTCGATGGTTAGTCTCAACAGTCCAGTAATTTCGCTAGCTGCAGTACCCTTCAAACCGGAACACAGTAATGTTTACACACTACTAGACGATTTCCCGCTAAGGAGATCTATCACCAAGTAAAATGTCTGTCACCAAGTAAAGTCTGCTTCAAGAGCTGTAGGGTGTAGGTTCGATTCCCAACCAGGGCAAAACTTGACGACAAATGATTGTTCTGTGACCGGGAATTATATATGTATTACTAGCTGCGCCCCGTGGTGTTACCCGCTATATGCTTCCTGCATAAAAAGTAGTCTATGTGCTAATCCAGGGTCTCAGCTACCTCCATACCAAACTTCATCCAAAACCGCTTAGTAGTTTTTGTGTGAAAAAGTAACAAACATCCATCCATCCAAACTTTCACATTTATAATATTAGTGGGATAAGTAGGTATGTTTTTTTACAAAAAATAAAGTAAACAAGTATTCTATCAGCTGTCAGGTTCCCATAAAGCTTTACTTAGTTTGAGACCATATGACGCTGTGTCAAATGTCTTACGATATCTATAAAACTACATTTTTTAACCCAAGGCCAGTTTAATAGTGATGATAAATTTTTATAATGCTTATTCCTGTGCAGGGCCGTAACCTAACCGTAACATAACCGTAACGTAACGTAACGTTTAGTCAAGCAATTGTGATCTACCGCAAATAAAGACCGAAATAAATGCCAGTAGCTGTGATTTCACTGTAAAATTATGCTCCATTTGTCCATATTTTTTTTTTTTTTTTCTGTGTTATCCTGCGATCGGCTCCACAAGCCCTTAGCAGATTTGTTGAGGTTGTTGATTGTCAGGTAAGAGCTGTTCCTCCTGTGAGGAAGCTATCTATTATTTCAGTTCAACAAAGTCCCATATGTGTTGCCTTTTGAGCCTTCTACCACATAGCGGTTCGCACAACGCAGTTGCTAAGGTATTTGTGTGTTTCTTTATTCGGCTTTGATATGCAATTGCTCTGTGTTCCACTTCTTCCTTGATTGTTTTTATTTCTGTGTACTCATGCAATTCACTGTTTTTGATAAACATTGGTGCATTGGTTATCATTTTGAGGGCTTTATTCTGGGACCGTTGTAAAATTGCCATGTTGCTATTTTTTGTTGATCCCCATAACTCAATTCTATAAGTCCAAATGGGTTTAATTATGGTTTTATAGATGAGTATCTTATTTTCCAAGGTGACGTCCATAAATGGCAAAAATTTATTTGTATGGAAATCGAACCACCTTAAAGAAGATATATGTACAAAATTAAATTCCTAAAATTTTGCGGTCGAAGTTGCTTCTCTGTAGGTTTCCTCTTCAAGTAGCCTAGTGCCGAAAATTGGTGCCGACACACCGGAGTGCGGAGTAAGGAGTTTGTATGAAGCGTAATTACGAAAGGAAATTAGGAAGTATACTTCCTCGTACTGATAAGCTATTATAGCGGTTGTGTCTTCTCAGTTGTTATTAAAAAGCTATTTATGAATAATTCGATCTTATTCTTATTCAAAATGTGTTAACCGCTAACCACTGAAAATAATCGTTACCATGCCACTATCACTGTACAAACATAATGAATATTTCTTTCGTCAAAAGTTAAAATAGTCACAAAGTAGTTTTAAAGTTAATGAAATCAATTAGGAATAATAAAGGGCTCGGCGAACTCCCTTGCCTCACGCCAACCCCTATAAAGGGTTTCTACGAGGCAATCTTTATAGGATTTGTGCGTAATCCTCTCAGATGTTACGTTTCCACGAGCGCAGGTTGTCAATGTTTCTCAGAAGTGAGATGATTAAATTAATTGTTTCGACAAACACAGTACAATTTTGTACGTAAATTAATAAAATTCATGAAACTATTATTACGATCCTTTTTTTCTATTACAAACTTGCGATCCGTCCCGGCTTTGGATGTATTATACATATAAACCTTTCTCCTGAATTACTCTATCTATTGATGGAAATCGCATTAAAATACGTTGCGTAGTTTAAAAGATCTAAGTGTACAAACGGCGGGAAGCGACCTTGTTTTATACTATGTAGCGACTAGCGACCTGCCCCGGCTTTGAACTGATGCAATGTAGATACTAATGTAGTGCATATGCATGTATTATACATATAAACTTTCCTCTTGAATCACTCTGTCTATTGATGGAAACCGCATTAAAATCCGTTGCGTAGGTTAAAAGATCTAAGCGTACAAACGGCGGGAAGCAACATTGTTTTATACTATGCAGAGACTAACGACCTGCCCCGGCTTCGCATTGGTGCAATGTAAGACAATGTGGTGCATATGCATGTATAACATTTAAACCTTCCTCTTGAATCACTCTGTCTATTGATGGAAATCGCATTAAAATCCGTTGAGTAGTTTAAAAGATATAAACTTACGGACGGCGGCGTTTGACGCCATATCTCCTGATGTTAAGCGAAGATGTGGTCTACGATGGAACACACTTACAATTTAAAGTTACCTAGACTATTCATTCGGAAACACCCACTCCAGCAGCTAATACTTTACGATGTTTTCTTTCACCAGCAACTCAAGTTCATTGCTGACATGACGCTGACTGCTTGAGAGCCCCGTTGGCCTATTGGTAGTATTTCTGCCTTGAGAGCTGTACGGCGTGGGTTCGATTTCCACTCAGGGCAAAACATTTTGTGAATAAACAAAAAATGTTTGTTCTGTGTCTGGGTGTTCTGTATTTATTATAAGTATGTATTTACAAAAAAAAAGTATTTATGTATTCTATCAGTTATTTGACTTCCATCACACAAGCTCTGCTTAGTTTGGGGCTAGATGGCGCTGCGTATATAGTCCTACGATATTTATTTATTTATTTATTGCTGAGGATTGAATTCAGCCCTTCGGCGTTTGAAGCGACCGCGCTAGCCACTGAGCTATCATCACTACTACACTACTTACTAATGATTTGGCGCCGCATTGGCTGTCTAACTATGGAGTGAATTTCCGTGTCCCGTTTGTATACGAACAAAAAATAGATGAAAATTAATGTATTAAACCACTTCGCGCCAGTCACGGTCCCCGAAATTAATATTAATTTACAAACAAACAAAAATGATAAAAAATCACAGCAAGTTGCAACTCACTCTACGTTCATTCATTTCAAGCTTACAAAGTAATTAGATTAAGTGAATGAAATAAGTGAACGGGTGAACGGATCCGCAAGTCATTCATTGTGAAGAGGCGTGTAAACGGGGAATTATTTGTGGTTTGGCATAAACGCGGAAAATTTTGTGTCACTTCATTATATCGTCAGTGGAAAGGAAAAAACGCTAAAGCGCCAAAAGGCCAACTTTTGGGAAATGAATTTTAAAGTTTTTGTTTTTACAAAAAAAAAACATAATTCAATATTATCATTTTCAAAAACTTGTATTTCGTCGTCGTCGATATACAAATTAATAATTTTTATTTACAAATTGCCGCATTACGCGTGTATGCTCCATCAAAGTTTGTAACGCTTCCTTTTTTTTTAAATGTTCACAAGCCAGGTGTTTGACTACAGCTCACTTGAGTGACGGTGTGGTCTAAGATGGTATAAGCACACCTAGCCTGCAATGGAACTGACTCTTAAGTGAGGCTGGAACACACTGCTAGGTGCTTGGCGTCAGTTTCTATCAGCTGAGGAGGCAGTATTTAATAAATAAGAATAGAAAAAAAATAAACTTTTTTTTTTCAAAGTAATTGATAATACAATCGTTATAAGATATTTTCAAAACATCGATGGCGACACATTTCGTAAAAAATGTTGCCCGTTTACTAGCACCTGAGAAAGATTAATTTCAAGAAGATTATTTTACGAGATTTCCTTCCTTGTAAGCACAGTCATTGCATTCTTTTATGCTTTTAAAGTTCTTTGTAGATATAAAAGGCACTTGAGTATTACTTTGAAGCGTTTTGCTAAAGAACTTGTAAGAAATGCGAATGGAATCAATTCTAAGCAAAGCTTGACTATGGAAGTCAGATTACTGAAAGAATACTTTTTTTTTTGTAAATACATACTTATACTAAACACAGAACAAACATTAGTTTACACCACAAAATGTTTCTCCTGGGTGGGAATCGAACCCTTCAGCTGTTGAAACAAACATACTACCAATGAACCAACAGGGCTACCAAATATTTGTCATCAATACTGTTATAAAGAGGAAATATTTGATTGTTTGTTTGTATTGAATAGGCTCCGAAACTACTGGACCGATTTCAAAAATTCTTTCACCGTTCGGAAGCTAAGCTATCCCTGGCTAACATAGGCTACTTTTTATCTCTGTATTCCCACGGGAACGGGAACTACGCGGATGAAACCGCGAGGCGTCCGTTAGGTATAACTCGGCAGCATTCTAATAGCCCAAAACAATATCGCTGAGAAACGTCCTGAGTCTCGATCACCAACGACTTGCGAAAAAGTATTCGACAAAAAAAAATGAGATTTGTACAGCTTTGTATGCTATCGAGGACTCGACTACTATACGAATTCGATGAATTTTCGTGATCGAGGCTCACATCATTCGACCACGACTTTAAATTATTTATTTTCTCTTAATTTTTCGTCCGAAAATATAACATAATCTCATTATTTAACGAGAACATTATCTAGGTACTTCTCGGAAACCTCACATCTACGGAAACCGAAATAATATTGTCCTTACGTCATCTACGCAAGGACATTTTCCTTTATTGCGTCCTTCCCACACGCGACACCCTTACAAGGAGCTGCAGTAATGAATCTCTATACTTTTTTTAGTTTTCGACACAATTAGAGGGAATCACATATGGAGGTAGCTAAAACCCCGGATTAACACATAGGCTACTTTTTATCCCGAAAACATGTAACAGGTAACACCGTGGAGCGCAGCTAGTAGGGGAGACCGAGGGGTTTTGACATAGAGGTGATTTGAAGCAATAGCGATATCTCAGAAAAAAACCATTAGAACCATTAACTTACATGTTTCAACACACCTAGACCCCTGTTTCAACTTACCTCAGCATGAGGAGAGTTGACAGAATGACTATTGTCGTTCTAATCCATTTCATGTCGTAGAATCTAAACTTTAATGATTGTTGTATATGTCATCTAAAAGCCAAATAAACTAGCTAACTTTATGTACAAATATCGCAATATTGGGCCGTTTAGAACTTAAGTTACAAGTTAAAATCTTCAAACTGTTTCAACACACCTCGGGCTCCCCTAATACATATATTAAGTACGTAAAAATGATAATTAATTATGTATTAAAATAAATACATTTGTAATATACTAGCGGAAGTCTCGCGGTTTCGCCCGCGTAGTTCCCGTGGGAATACAGGAATAAGAAGTAGCCAATGTCACCCGGGGATAGTGTAGCTTCCCAACAGTGAAAGAATTTTTGAAATCGGTCCAGTAGTTTCGGAGCCTATTCAATACAAAAAAACCAATCAATTAAATCTTTCCTCTTTATAACAGTATAGATACAGATAGATAAATAGATGTAGGGCAATAATTACAGGGCTGTTGAGACTAACTATCAAATGTCTCAAAGTAATGAGCGCCAGAGCAGCGATACCCTGGACTTTGTTAAACTATTCAAAGTTCTATAAATCGCTGCATTGTTAATGGCAGCCGTTATCTCTTACCATCGGGAGAGCGTCTCGTTCGTCTCATTACATTTATAAAAAAAGATGTATGTTTCCTTTTGTTTTTTAAGTTTAATTTATAAAATATGTCATAATTTTTTTTGTGTTTGTTATTTCTTTTTGTATGTATTGAAATATGTTTGATGTTACAAACAAAGTATTGATTTTATGTCTTTAACTATTCAAGAAAATCTGTTGAATCTTTTGAAAATCACCATAATAATCATCATTAATTTCATCTTAAATTTTTTTTTCTGTTGCTTGATCGTCTTACAGTTCTGACCTGATACTAGTGTCGGGGGTTTTCAAATTTTTTTCCTTATTTTGGCCTCTGTCCTTACTGCAATCCATATAATACATTACCAACCTACTTAGATAACAGAGCGTTTATTTTGTACATAACATTTGGCACAAGTTGGCCCAAAACGTTTTAGAAGATAAATTATGGGTAACATCAATTATGCAGATTGTATTGTGGTGAACTCTGTGTTTTGATTTCACATTGTTATTTGGGTTTATGTGCATTGCAAGAAAAAAAAAACAATAGGTTTCATGAAAAAAAAGTCAACAACCAGGTTACAGAATACATTGTAACCGACTCAAAATAAATAAATAAATATCGTTGGACATTACACACAGCGCCATCTGACCCCAAACTAAGCAGAGCTTGTGTGATGGAAGTCAGATAACTGATAGAATACATACATACTTTTTTTTTTGTAAATGCATACATATAATACATACAGAACGCCCAGGCACAGAACAAACATTTGTTGATACATAAAATGTTTTTTTTGGTAGATCATACTTCAGAGGTCCTAAATTTTAGCGAAATCGATAGAGCGGTTTTAAAAAAATCAACAAATATCTAAAACTTTGATGATGTTTTCGTTTACTCTGAAACCTCGCTGTTTCATCGGAGCACTGCGTTTAGTTGGCCTAAGAGTCATGGAGTTGTTTTTTTTAAATTGTAAATTTGTATATTTTTCTTAGAATGAGCGGTTTTAAAAAAATCTAAAAATTGTATACATACATCGATATTTTCGTTTACTCTGAAACCTCGCTGTTTCATCGGAGCAGTGCGTATTAGTTAGTTAGCGGACAACAAATGACAGCCCTGTTGCCTCATTGGTAGCATATCTGCCTTAAGAGCTAAAGAGCATGGGTTCGATTCCCGCTCAGGACAAACATTTTATGTATTATAAGTATGCATTTCCAAAAAAAAAAGTGTATATGTATTTTATCAGTTATCTGACTAAGCTCTGCGTATTTTGAGGTCAGATGGCGCTGTGTGTAATGTCCTACGACATTTATTTTATTAACAAATTGATCCTATAAGGGTTCCGTTTTTTTCCTTTTGAGGTATGTAACCCTAAAAAGGTTAAGCATGAAAGGAATCTCGCCGTAGAAAGTCCCACTGAATCTAGATGGGTCAAGTTGGCACATTATCGTTTGAACTCGCTTATTTTATATTTTTTCTCGAGACTTGTACACCGACTTCGTAAGTTTAAATTGGCCCATTCTTGTAAATGTGACAACTCCAATTTGCAATGATAATAATATATTCTGGGTTTTTTTTAAATTTGTTTCAAAGTTTTGGAATTATGATTTTTTTAAAGTTAAAGTTACGATATACTAGCTTGCCCCCGCGGTGATACCAGCTACATGTTTTCGGGATAAAAAGTAGCTTATGTGTTAATCCAGGGTCTCAGCTACCTCCATACCAAATTTCATCCAAATCCGTTGAGTAGTTTTTGCGTGAAAGGGTAACAATCACGTTTGTTGTATGGGAGCTCTCTTAAATATTTATTTTATTCTGTTTTTTAGTGTTTTTTGTTATTGCGGCAACAGAAATACATCATCTGTGAAAATTTCAACTGTCTATCAAGGTTCATGAGATACAGCCTTGTGGCCGACGGACAGACGGACAGACAGCGGAGTCTTAGTAATAGGGTCCCGTTTTACCCTTTGGTAACCCTAAAAAAGTCCAGAAACAATTTAATAATAATATAATATTTACAATTAAGGATTACCAACATAAGAATTGAGAGCCAGTTCCATTCCAGGCTAGGTGTGCTTTACCATCTTCGACCACACCTTCACTTGACATCAGGTGAGCTGTGGTCAAACAACTAGCCTGTCAACATAAAAAAAAAAAAATTACCAATACTTGTTAAGTTGTTTTTAGTGAAAAACAACTTAACAAGTATTGGTAATTTTTTTTTTTAAATACAGTAGTATTTTGTATCCCACCTTTTTTGTTAAACAAAAACAGCTGTAAAGTATGTAAAACAGAGTTATTTCTTTACAAGTAATGTAAGATTACAAGATGTATATGTGCCATGAACTTAAATTGCCGTCTACCCTTAATGGTAACTTGTAGTCAGGGAGATGTCCGCCTTGAATATTTTGTAGCGATTATAGCTCAGTTGTTAGCGCGGTCGATTCACACGCTAAAGGGCGTAGGTTCAAATACTAATAATGATTTTGAGCTGCTGGTGAAGGAAAACATCGCAAGGAATATGACGGTGGTAGGGTACTTTCTAGTACTCGGCTGGCTAGCAACCACCCTCAAGTTGAAAATCTGCCGCCAAGCATCTAATGGTGTGTTCCGGTAGCCTCACTAGAAAGCCAGTTCCATTCCAGACTAGGTGTGCTTTACCACCTTGACCACACCGTTACCTACCATCAGGTAAACTGTGGTTAAACTCGTAGCTTGTAAAAAAACCACTGAGAACACAAGGAAAAATTAAAAATTCAATTTAGGAGTTAAGACCCCAAGCTAAGCAAAGCTTAAATTTAATTCATATACATAATCAAAGTAAATAATACTTAAGCAACATTTAAAATAATAACTTAATAACTATTTCGAGTTAAAATAATTTCGATGCAACCAGGATTTTAAGTCATTTTTAATTTTAGCTGTCCTAATTAACTTGTATACTATTTAGCATCTTGTTCCCTTTCGTCTCTTTCACATACTGATAACCTACTTTCTACACTGGCAAATGCACATAAAGTGCGACGCCAAGTCCTCCTCGGAGGAATAAGAAAAAAAAACCTACTTGCTCTCTTGTTTAGTAGGTACTTGCAACGCAGTCTCATTTGTCCGCACTGTTTACCTCTCTTGTAAACCATGGAGATTGGCGTCTAGCTCTTAAACTAGCAAGCTCATCAACCTTTATGCTTTAATACCAAGAAAAAAAGCACCTCAGTATATTCTCGTTTACCCAGTTTATTTGTACTACACAAATTCTTGTAATTTCGTTAATATAACACAAACATTAACATAGCTGAGATACCTACAGTAGGATGTTTGCTAGCGTTCTGTGGGTAAATTTCCTTTACTTGTAAATCCCGCTTTCCATACATTTTTAGTAATTAACGTATAACGTAAATCTCTTAAATCGATGTATAGCTTTGTTCTTATGTCACGATTTTACGTGAAGTTTCCCAAACTGTATTTCTGAAACATTGTTTCGTAGTTACAACAGTGATATTCCTTACTGTTGTAATCATTCTTAGCTGTGACATCTCGCCACATTACTGTGATATGAAAAAAGTTAGTATGAGCAGTGATGCCAGATTGGGAATTCCCCGCAAATTGGGGATAACTTTTGCCTCGGGGAAATTTTAGGAGAAAACGTTGCACTACAAATATCCTTGTTATTGTGATTGGGGGAAAAATATTATATGTTTATTTTTATGGTTGATAAGCCTTGTGTTCGACCCTAGTTCTGATGTTAAGTATGGTATTTTACTGAAATAATTAAGTAAAAATAGCAATCTTGCTTTCCCGAAACTAACTGATAAGTACATGTACTTGGTGGTAGATCTCCTTAGCAGGAGGTCGTCTAGGTAGGTACCACCGCAGTACCAGATATTCTGCCGCCAAGCAGTAGTGTGCAAACATTACTGTGTTCCGGTTTGAAGGGTATTGCAGCTAGCGAAATTACTGGGCTGTTGAGACTAACCATCTAGTCTCAAAGTAATGAGTGCCAAAGCAGCGATGCCCTGGACGTTGTTTTGTTACTCAAAGTTCTGTGCATCGCTGCAATGGTCATGGGCAGGCGTTATCCCTTAACATCAGGAGAGCGCCTCGACCGTCTCATTACTTTTACATAAAAAAAAAAAAAAAAAAAAAACATCATAACTTCCCGTTACCATCAAATTACCCACCTGCTTATTTGATTCAAGATATTTATTGTTTCCATATAGTACAGGATATTGTAAATACACAGCAGTATCTTGGTGGTAGATCTCCTTAGCAGGAGGTCGTCTAGGTAGGTACCACCGCAGTACCACATATTCTGCCGCCAAGCAGTAGTGTGCAAAGATTACTGTGTTCCGGTTTGAAGGGTACTGCAGCGAAATTACTGGGCTGTTAAGACTAACCATCGAAAGTCTCAAAGTAATGAGCACCAAAGCAGTGATGCCCTGGACTTTGTTTTGCTACTCAAAGTTCTGTGTATCGCTGCAATGGTCATGGACAAGCGTTATCGCTTACCATCAGGAGAGCGTCTCGTTCGTCTCATTATTTTTCACATAAAAAAATATGGTACACAGTCAAATATGGACACAGTCGGCAAAGCAATGTTTAGAAGAGAGGATGGGAGCATTATTTTAAGACAAAATTTAGTTTACTATTTTTGTTGTGTTCTGTTTTTATTTAGAAACGAATTTCCTCATTAAGTGATTTATTTACGGAATACGTACCGTGATTAAGGAGCTTGTGTTTTAAATAGAAATTCGTTAAATATACGAGGGTAACTCGAATTGTAAATAAATAATTCCTTTAATGAAAATCCGAGATATTTTAATACTTTTATTTCTTCCGTATATATATTTTAGGGAAAATATATTATATATTTTGAAAGTAGCGTCAATTTTGAAAAACTTAAAAATGTTCGCAGAAAACATCAAACCAAAATATAAGAGGTTTCCGTATAAGGTGTTGAAAGGTTAACAATGTTCACAAAATGTACACATGCAATTTTGTACATTTATCTTAATCGTAGATAAACCTTTGCGACCTTTTTTTTAAATCTTTTTTTTTTCTTATGTACCAAGGTATGGCAGCGGGCCCCAAACTAGGCAGTGCCTGTATCTTGGGTGCTCTGTGACCATGCTACCAGATTGCATTGCGCTGCGAGCTGTACAATTTTCTTTTATTTTTCTAAATATCTGTGTGGTTTAAATTTTTTTTTATGGTTGACAGGCTAGATGTTTGACCACAGCTCACCTGATGTGGTTGAAGATGGTAATGTACACCTAGCCTGGAATGGAACTGGCTCACAAGTGAGGAACACACCGTTAGATGCTTGGCGGCAGATTTTCAACTTGAGGGTGGTGGTAGCTAGCCAGCCGAGTATTAGAAAGTACCCTACCACCATGCTATGGTTTCCTCACGATGTTTTCCTTCACCGGCAGCTCAAGCTCATTGTTGGGGTTTGAACCCACGCCCTTCGGCATGCGAACCTACGGCGCTAACTATTGAGCTATCATCGCTATAATGTCATAGATGTACGAAACACATATGCATTGAGATGAAATTAGCAATATAAAAAAATATAATAAATAAATGGAAATTGAAAATAAATCTATTGAAAAGTGTAATACAACATAATCGTGCTATCACTAACTATTATTTTATCAATTTAAAAAAATCTACCTTATTAGGTTAGCTTTGGGGAGAGATTCATATAGATATCTGGTAACACTGACTGTTCGAGCCACAAGTTTGTTGATGCTTTATAGCAGTGAGATAAGGAGATTGTAAGTGTACTTTTTACTGGTTTGTTGTGCTTTGGCGGCGAAATTACTATAACGTTGCTGTTTTGTTGGTTTAGTTGTAAATACAGTTCTCAAGAAAGTAGTAGAGATACATGAAGGTAAAATCTAGGAAATTAAAACGTTGATCACATAATTTCGTTTTTCATACGCAAAATTGTAATGAAAACATAGTTTTCGAATAATTTTAGATAAGTCATTTCGCCGCATAGTTTTTTTTATGACTGACAGGCTAGGGGGTTGACCACAGCTCACCTGTGTGGTCGAAGATGGTAAAGCACACCTAGCCTGGAGGCTCTCAAGTGAATAATAAATAAATAGTATAATAATAATTACAAAAAGTATTATTAATCGACCAAAAAAAGGAGCAGGTTCTCAATTCAGTTCAAAACTTTTGTATGTTCGTCATTTGTGGCACTAGCTCATAAGATTATTTTCTTCTCTGTACTTTTTTCTGTTTATGGTGTACATTAAAGAGTTTAGTTACTCAATGTTTATGTATTAAAATAGTTATTTATCCATCAAGTTTCGTAATACACGCATGAGTGAGGAAAAGTGTTAAAATTGGGTAAATAATGAATGTTCGTATTGCTTTTAAAATAACGTCGAAGCTTGTACTAAAGTTGCCACTTTACTTTACTAGAGCATGACCGGACTTGACGTTGATTTACTTTGTGTCACATTAACAGACTTACCTCACTTAATTTATCATAAAATAAATTAAAAATATCGATATATTTGACAGTAACGAATGCTCAAAGTGCGATGCCAAAAAAAGTAGTTATTATTTAATTTCTTATTTTCCAGGGAGTTTTGGCGGGAACGCGGGAAGAGTCGTGTCGCTCCGTTGTATTTTTTTTTCCAAAACTAGTGTTTTGTCGAGTGTTTATGCATAAAAATGGTTGTGTTTTATTCATAAAGTGCCGAATTACAAGCGCGAGTGTAGGAAAATGATATAATGTGGTGAAACATGACTTTTCGTGCTGCTTCCAAAACTCCATCGAAGCTTTATAGTAAAGTCGCCACTACTTTACTAAAGCATGACTGGACTTAACTGACACGAACTGGACTTGACTAAGACGGCTTAAGCTAAGACGGCTAACTATAGCTAAGATACAGTAGAAATAACACTCAAGTCAAGGCAGTATGGCTTTATAGCTTTAGCCTGCCCGAAGGGGCAAATTATTAAAAAAAAAAAAACCAGGCAATGTGTTATTTTTATTTCAAAAACCTACCTACACTGTCAGATAACATTATGAAGTTTTAAATCAAACATAAAAAGGCGAGATCATAACTAAAAGCAGAAATGTTTTCTGCGAAAAAAATATTCGCGCATTTAAAAAAATGGCCCAACGTAACACGTTTTTTGGACATAAAATAATATTGTCACATTTCTAATTCCATCACGTCACAATGCTTATACATTTGACTCATCACGATTTTATTTCCCTCCCCCTATTTTACCCCTCTTTCCCCTTTAGGGTAAAACTACACTAGGTGCTATTAAGCGAAGCATCACTTTACAAAAATATTTATATTAATAAATAATAAATAAATACTGTAGGACTATACACAGCCCCAAACTAAGCAGAGCTTGTGTAATGGAAGTCAGATAACTGATAGAATACATAAATACTTTTTTTTTTAATACATACTTATAATACATACAGAACACCCAGACACAGAGCAAACATATTTTTTTATTCACAAAATGTTTGCCCTGAGTGGGAATCAAACCCATGCCCTACAGCTCTCAAGGCATATACTAGTACCTACTACAAGTCTTATGTTTTCAAAACATTTTTTTTTTATATATCCAAATCACGCAACGCGGCGTAATGCACTTTATCCTTAGTAAATTAACATGCGTAGATTGAATTGTCAAAAAGTTCTCGAATTGGGTTTTATGCTAATTTCAAGTTGAAAATGTCCCGAATTTTTTGTCGTGTAATTTTGTATTCGTAGAAAAACATTTTTTCCCCATTTTAGACAGATAGATAAACACTATTCAAAATGCACACCGGGAAAAAGGAATTTATTAGAAATGAGAAACGAGTTGTATTTTCTCAAAAGTACTTTAACAGTTTGATCCCAAACTAAGCAAAGCTTGTGCTATGGAAATCAGATAACTGATAGAATACTAAAATAGTTTTTTTTTGTAAATACATACTCATAATACATACAGTACACCCAGACACATCACAAGCATTTTGTTTGTACCACAAAATGTTTATCCTTGAAGCAGACGTACTAATAACGTTGGTACCAATGAACCAACACTACTTTTAAATTTCTAAATACTAATCTAATTAACACTGCATTATTGCGCCAAGAAATACCTATGTAAAACCGGACGAGTACATGAACAAAATCATTATTATACCCATTGCATAATAATAGATTTATTTTTATGTCAATAAAGAAAATCTATCTATCTATAGGGGAGGATAATTGAAGATTCCCCCGTTTAATTCAACCACTGCCGAGACCGTTTTTACGTACCTGTTGGTCCAAACAGGGTTAATTCAAATAACAGGTGGCGTAAAAAGGCCAGTTTCCCCTTTAGGTGCGACCTCGTAAAAGGAGGGTTAACTATCCGCACAGATAAAAAATAAAGTTGAAATACAGTGAGTGCAGAAAGGAAAAACATCTGCATAAGCAAAATACTTGAGGCCTGAAGCGATCACTTTAGTCTTATTTCATAGCGAGTGGGATAAATAAAATATACAGTATGACTGGTGAGACACTTCACCATCATCATCGAGGTCGTGATATTTGGCGATCATATAGGAAGAAAAAAATTACATTAAAAATAAATAAACAAAAGTCAGTAGTCAGTTAATAAATATTAACTGACTACGAGGTAAACTTAACCGAAATCTATGTAATTAATTATGCAATGCATGGACACCGCGCGGACGCATGAGCTGGACGTTGTGAGGACGCTCGCGCCGACGATGGGAGGACAAGCATGTACTTGTCGCGTGATCAAATCGTTATCGGGAGTATATTCACGCTTCGTTTATTTATAGGGAAATTGGGGCCAAAAATTAAGTACCTAAATTTATTACACAATTGTAACGAGAATCGAGTAACAAGTACAGTATCGTAGGTGTCTCACCAGTCATGCTGTATATTTAGGTGGATGTAAATGTATTGCCTTCGTATTGTTTAATTGTTTTTTTCTTGTTACAGGTAAGCTATGCGGGTTTTTTAAGATGATATTGGTAAGGAGTCAGTTACGTGTAATATTTATTAATAAATAAATTAGTGTTTGCTTCTTGGAATTAATAGATATAAAAGTAGGGAGATGTTTGAACGTAATTTTGTTATTCAATTTAATATAAAATATAAGATAACGTTAAATAAATATACGAGCATATAATTATGTTTTTACAAAAACAATATGATTTATGTTACATAATGATGTGTTTAGTGTATTAAGTTGTATTTTTTATAAATCTATATTGATGATAGCTCAGGTGTTAAGGCGGTCCGTTCGCACGCTAAAGGGCGTTGTTTCAAATTCCAACAATGAGCTTTGAGCTGCCGGTGAAGGAAAACATCGCGAGAAAGCCATGCTATGGTAAGGTACTTTCTAGTACTCGCCTGGCTAGCTACCACCCTCAAGTTGAAAATCTACCGCCAAGCATCTAACAGTGTGTTCCGGCAGTCTTACTTGAGAGCCAGTTCCATATGGTGAAACACCTAAAACCAGAAAAAAGTCCATAAAACGTTTGTTTCATTTACTTAATATAATATCATACCGTTTTCATTAAAGCAAAAATATATGTATGTATACAAATCGTTCGACAACAAAAATTGATTGTTCCTTGTTATCTTTTGGTTTATTGGGAAATAGGAAGTTCTGAGTAATCTATCACGAAGTATTTATCGGAAAACACTGGTGAAGTTAAAAAGCTGTATTTAATATGCTTTAGAAACTCCATCAGCCCATCGATCACGTCGCATTTACACAAAATCGAATAAACATTAGTCTTGTCCAAAACAAAGGGAACTTTTTGACTGCTTTTATGTTTTAGGGTTCCGTACCCAAAGGGTAAAACGGGACCCTATGACTAAGACTTCGCTGTTCGTCGGTCACCAGGCTGGATCACATGAACTGTGATAGTTAGACAGTTGGAATTTTCACAGATGATGTATTTCTGTTGCTTCTTTTTCAATCTTTTATTAATAACACCAAAATTACAGTTCTATTTTCCATTCATATTTAAAAATATCAAAGTCATAACATATGTCAATACAATGAAAATGGTACATTTCATCTCGTTTGGTCGACGCCACACGTGAACAAAACGCTGGCCTTTATTTTGCTCAGCGTTTGAGTATTGCCATACAACGCGGCAATGGGGTCAGCGTTTTGGGAACTATTCCCATTGATAGCGGCCTTTTAGATTAGTTATTATTTTAAGTTATTTTATTTTAAGTCAATTCTTGTGTGTTTATTATATGCGTTTACAATGAAAATGTCAATGAAATATAACGGCGACCCAGCAGGCACTGAGTTTTTAGAAACGGTGACGTCAGCTGTGCTGACTCATAATCACTCATCAAATACAGAAACAACAATTCAAATAATTTATTAGTGATTTAAGATTTAAACATAAACTTGGTACAAAATACTCACAAGAGCTCCGTTCTCCGCCGTAGCTCGATACCGAATGTGCCTTCACAACGGCCGCCCCTAGCGTACTCGTTGTGAAGTCATTTTACACTTTATTAACAACTAAATTATAACAAGTGAATACACATGGAACCATATCTAAGTCTAAATTACTTAAACTTATTTTAAGCCCTTTTTGTTAACATTAAATCTGCTATCTAAAAGTTAAATGGGATTTAACAATTGAGTTGAGAGGACACGCGCGCCACGCCTTGCGCGCAAACTTCACTTTGAACATAGTTGAAGTCTTTTAAAATTAAACTTAGTTAATCCTAGTTTTAACTGTAACCAGTACCGCTTATAAATTATGAAATGAATTTAGAAAACAATTACATGCCATTAAATAGTAGTTCAAAGATAGAAGCTTGAGGCACAGTCTTTATTTGCAGTCATCATGACAGCAAACTGAACTCGACATTTTAGTGCGAATTTAAGTATCTTAACCACAAGTATCATGCCTTAACCTATTCTAATCATCCGTAAACACATTCTATTGATTACTTGTACTTAATAATATTTATGTTGGCTGTTGCGCCGACAAATAATATGTCACGTATAAAATAATTATGTTTATAAAAATAAAACAACAAATGATGAGATAACGGTACGGAATCCTTCGTGCGCGAGTCCGACTCGCACTGGCCGGTTTTTTTTTTCGTTACTGGTTACCATTTTCTTGAGCCAACTCTTTCGGGTGTTATGTTTTTTAAATTTTTTGCACTGTGGTGAAACGTGCTTCAATACAAACATGCCTACGGTGTTTTGGCGGGAACGCGGTAAGAGTTTTGTCTTGTCTTGTATTTTTTTCCAAAACTTTTACTACTTTTCTTTTTTTCCTTTTTTTAACAAAATACAATCCAGGGCTACAGAAGCCCCTAACGTATAAGCAAAAATTAGTTAAATGTTATCCACAATGTCACTTAATCTCGTATTTCCCGGGAGAAAATATCATTAAAACACTATCATACGAACTGTCGATATACCTAATCAATAAATATTTATTTTTAATTTAACGCAAGCATTTTTGTTTCTTTTGTGAGAAATCTTTACCCTTCATTTGGGCCCCCAACTAGTTTTGATACAGGGCCCCCCTCCAAGGCTCGCTACGCCACTGCCTACGATATATATATATATATATTTTATTTATCTATCTATCTATAGTGATTAACTTTAAGGTGGTACGATTTCCATACAAATAAATGTTTGTCATAAGGACATATGGAGCATAATTTTACAGTGAAATCACAGCTACTGGCATTTATTTTGGTCTTTATTTGCGGTAAATCACAATTGCTTGAATGAAACGGTAGATTATAAGCATAAATAATCTACTGTTTTATTAAAAAATCATACATTCATAAATTTGATTTTGTGCTAATAATCTACTGTTTATTCAAGGAATTGTGATTTACCGCAAATAAAGACCAAAGTAAATGCCAGTAGCTGTGATTTCACTGTAAAATTATGCTCCATTTGTCCATAAATGGCAGATATTGATTTGTATGGAAATCGTAACACCTTAAGATGAAAATTGAGTTACGTAGATAGTTTTCAAATCGTGTCCATTTCCTCAGTGTGTCTCGGTCGGTACTCTCTAAAGAGTGGTCATTCGGCCCAAGATCGAGGTTTGCAATTCTATTGGCGATCACTAACCCTAAATTACGGTACGGAACCCATTATCGTCCCGTTTGTGTGAGCCCGATTGATATTTATTCAGCGTAGTTCGGTGTAGTTACAAAATGTTGGTCTAGTTGGAGCACTTTATTCGACACTAGCGGACGCCTCGCGGTTTCACCCGCGTTGTTCCCGTTCCCGTGGGAAAACAGGGATATAAAGTATCCTATGTCACCCGGGAATAGCGTAGCTGCCCAACGATGAAAATTTTTTTTAAATCGGTCTCGTAGTTTCGTAGCCTATTCAATACAAACAAAGAAACAACCAAATATTTTCTCTTTATAATAGTACTAGCGGATGCCTCGCGGTTTCACCCGCGTTGTTCACGTTTCCGTAAGAATACGGGAATGAAAAGTAGCCTATGTCACCCGGGTTAGCGTAGCTTCCCAACGGTGAAAGAATTTTTGAAATCGGTCCAGTAGTTTCGGAGCCTATTCAATACAAGCAAACAAACAATCAAATATTTTCTCTTTATAATAGTACTAGCGGATGCCTCGCGGTTTCACCCGCGTAGTTCACGTTTCCGTGGGAATACGGGAATAAAAAGTAGCCTATGCCACCGGGGTTAGCGTAGCTTCTCAACGGTGAAAGAATTTTTGAAATCGGTTCAGTAGTTTCGGAGCCTATTCAATACAAAACAAACAAACAATCAAATCTTTCCTGTTTATAATAAATAAATAAAATTTTATTTATTGATTAAAAACTTAATCCAACTTAATATCTAGAATTAATTTGACATAAACTTAAAAAAATAGAATTTAAATTATTTATCCTAATTATGTATTTATCTAACGACTTTTTAAAAATACAATTGTAATGCACCTAGACATGCATAGTTTTGGAATGCAACACAGATCAAAACTGTGTAGGTATTTGTATTATTGTTGTGAATATTATTGCATTCTGTTTTGTATGTTAAGAAATAAATAAATAAATTTAACAAAAATCTAATTAAAATAACCGCAAGTCTTAATATATCCTCTTCTTGAAACGACTGTCTATACGTCGGGCTACAATATATAAGTAGAATTTTGAATCCAAAAGTACATTTAAGACCTAACTCTACCAAATTGAAATCCATTGGCATGTCAAATAACGTGGAACACGTCAGCCGTAGTCAACAACGTCTCCGCTGCGTCTCGCAGTCGCAATATATCCCCGAGTGCTCATATCTGAACACTCCTCTCGTTACATGTGTTTCATTCGACACAATATGGACCCTCAGACGGATAGAGAGTCCTTAAGACCCTGATCGAGCTGTTCGTGCGTAAGGGGCCGCCGGAACCCGGATTTGAAGGGTTATGGCGCTGCGGTACAAACAGTATGATAAAAGGGATTTTTTTACCAATGATAGCTTAGTGGTTAGCGCGGTCGGTTCGTGGGTTCAAACCTTAACAATGAGCTTGAGCTGCCGGTGAAGGAAAACATCGTAAGGAAACCATACCATAGCACTTTCGCATTTTCTAGTACTCGCCTGGCTAGCTACCACCCTGGTTGAAACCTGCCGCCAAGCATCTAACGGCGTCTTCCGGCAGCCTCACTTGAGTGGCAGTTCCAGGCTTTACCATCTTCGACCACAGCGTCACTTAACATCAGGTGAGCTGTGGTTAAGCACCTAGCCTGTCAACCATTAAAAAAAAAGGTTTAGTGATGCATTTGTCGAAGTTTCGGTAGCCTAGTTTGGAAACCGTCTGACTTCCTATCTGGAGGTCCTGGGTTTTAATCAATGGAATGCACTGCCTGAGTGGGTGTTCCCCGATGGGTATAACCTGGGTGTCTTCAAGTCGAGAATGAGTCGGTGTTGTCTAGGCAAGCGTGCTCCATCTTAGACCGGCTCATCACCTAACATGAAGAATTTATTTTAATAATTGATGAATACTACATTTTCATTTTGATTATGTATGTTAATTTTGAATTTATTTAGTAATTATTATTATTTTTAAATTAACGTACTTGTTTACTGAACTGAATTTTTGTATTTAGTTAAATGGGTCCTAGTAACCTGAAATAAATAAATAAATAAATATCGTAGGACTATACACACAGCGCCATCTGGCCCCAAACTAAGCAGAGCTTGTGTGATGAAAGCCAGATAACTGATAGAATACATAAATACTGTTTTTTTTTGTAAATGATTATTATTATTAAATACCTAGCCTGTCATGTTCGATAAGGGTAAACTGATGGCACAATCTTTGCAAGAACACCTAGCATAATATTAAATTGTATCTGTATGTTTTTATTCAATAAATATTTCTGAGTCAGAATCTGACCGTGGTGACAGACGGACAGCGGAGTCTTAGTAATAGGGTCCCGTTTTACCCTTCGGGTGCGGAACCTTGCAAAATAAAGACAGTGCAATGCGACCCATACTGTATACTTTGTACATGTTATGTTCTTGTTGGTAATAAGGCAAAGCGCAAATGGTAGCCAAGGGTGACGCGCGGTTGATAGATAGCTTTAATAACGTAAACATATGAATACGTGTTACGCGCTATATGTTTAGGAAATTGATGTTTTCGGATGAAACTAGAACTGCACATTTGCCCTTTGCCGTTTTTCTTTATATTTAAACTAACGATTCGGCTTTACTCGCGTATAGTTTATTTTTGGGACTTGAATACAAACCCTATTGTGGGTGAGCCCCTATTTTGTAACTGTTTGTCTATGTATTTGTCGTTATGTTACAAAATAAAATTATTTTCTTTCTTCTTTCTTTCGAAACCTAGTAGTAGTCACATGGATTTTACTTGGTGGTTAAGTTAGTAATAGCAAGCAGTAGTGTGTAAACATTACTAAATAAATAAATAACAAATAAATATCGTAGGACATTACACACAGCGCCATCTGACCCTAAACTAAGCAGAGATAACTGAAAGAATACTTAAAATTGTTTTTTTGTTGTAAATACATACTTATAATACATACAGTACACCCAGACACAGAACAAACATTTGTTTTATATCAGGAAATGCTTGTCCTGGGTGGGAATCGAACCCACGCCCCACAGCTCTTGAAGCAGACATGCTACCAATGAGCCAACACGGCTGTCGGTTTACTGTGTTCCTGTTCCAGTTTGATGGGTAGCAGCTAGCGAAATTATAGGGCTGTTTTTCTATATTTCAGCTCGAACCAACACAGGGGTCCGTCACCTTTCTCAACTAAACACATTTTTTTTTAACATTAAATAAACTTAAATTGTACGCAATACAGGGAGAGCGGGCAGTGTTTTTGTATTATACTGTTAAAACTGTCGCCCTCATGCCGCGGTTTGTGTTTTATTGTCGCAAACATGTTCGTACTTATCCCTAATGCATCGTTAGCGGCAGCCGCGGCTTTCATGTCTCAATGCGTTGAAATTTATTACTGTCTGTGACTCTCCGTTCTTACTACTAAGGTTGACAAGATAGAAGAATTAACAGGTAGAAGATTCGCCTGGATTGTTCAGACTTTCCCAATCGTAAAATACACGAACATCCTAAAAAATAAATAAATATTGTAGGACATTACACACAGCGCCATCTGACCCCAAACTAAGCAAAGCTTGTACCTACTATGGATGTCAGATTACTAATAGAATACTTAATATAGTTTTGTTTTGTAAATACATACAGAACACCCAGACACAGAACAAACATCGGTCGGTCGGATAACCGATCTTGATAAAATTTAGTAGAGAGATAACAGAAATTCTACAAACAGACTTTGGAAATGTTTGTTTTAACTTTCATCATGAATACTTTTTTATCGACAAGCGAATCAAATTGTGTGTTAGAATTAATGTTTTAATAAGTAGATACATTAATTATTATACCTTGGTTCGGATAATAATCCACTTTGCGTTAATACACGTCAGCGCGTGCGACGTCGCGCGACTGTTGTTGAGATTTATTGTCGCACGAGTCGCGGTCGCAACCAGTCAATCGGCTATTTTAAAAGCTGATGTGTCGCTAGCGTGCACTGACGGGTTAACATAGTGCTATATACAACTAGAAAAGACGCCTTGATGACAGGTCAATATGAATTTTGGTTGTTTTCAGATTTTAATTTCTTATGAAAGAAAAATATAGTTTTCCTAAAATAAAAAGTTCCTTTTAGAAAGACACTCTATTTATATTCAAACTTCAATTGTTTTTTAATCTAAAATAAATGAGACGAACTAGACGCGATCCTGATGGTATAAAAGATATAACGCCTGTTCATAACCATTACAGCGATACACAGAACTTAGTATAGTAAACAAAGTTCAGGGCTTTGGCGCTCATTACTTTGAGACTTTCGATGGTTGGTCTCAACAGCCCTGTAATGTCGCTAGCTGCAGCACCCTTCAAACTGGAACACAGAATATCTAGCGGTGGTATCTACCTAGACGACCTCCTGCTAAGGAGATATACCACAGGAAATATTTAAGAATATAGGTAATAGGTAGGTAGGTAGGTAGGTGAGCTGTGGTCAAACACTTAGCTTGTCAACCATAAAAAAAAATAGTTAGGATTCCAATTAAAAAAAATAGATATTCAACGGTTTTTCAAAGAGTTCTTCTAATAGATGAAAGTTTACAAAGGATTAACTCGGATGATTTTCCCGAAGAGGGAAATAATATATGTGAAAGAAAATGGTATTCTTTAAAAATAAAATGTTTCAACCGACAAAACAGTGCCACTGGCAGTTCCATTTGGATTGTGATATAACAATTTGAAGATTTTGTAAAACGCTTCAGGCGAAATCTTATTTTGTAAAATCCTTTTTATATTTTAAGACAGTGGTTATTTTAAACGAATTGCTAACATGGGTCGACAAAAAACATATTTTGTTTACATGATTCAATATCAAAACGACAAAAACTTAATAATTTCATCGATGCAACCTTTCAAACCAGTTTACGTAGAAAGAGCGACCAAAAATCAGATGATTCGTTTGAATCGATGCAAAACTTACTGACGGAGCATTAGCGATGTTTTTTTCATATGGTTGACAAGCTAGGTGTTTGACCCCAGCTCACCTGATGTTAAGTGACGTTGTGTTCGAAGGTGATAAAACACGCCTAGACTGGAATAGAACTGACTCACAAATTAGGCAGCCGGTACAGTACCACCATGCTATGGTTTCCTCGCGATGTTTTCCTCCACTAGCAGTTCAAGCTCATTGTTGAGGTTTGAACCCGCGACCTTTGACGTGTAAAACGACCGCGTTAATCACTAAGCTACCATTGACTGCCCTGTCAACACATTTGTTAGAATATCTGCTTCAAGAGCTGTAGGGCGTGGGTTGAATTCCAGGACAAACATTTATGTGCCTTAATAAATGTTTGTTCTGTGTCTGGGTGTTCTGTATGTATTATAAATATGTATGTATTTACAAAAGTATATACTACAAGAGGACGCCTCGCGGTTTCACCCGCGTCGTTCCCGTTCCCGTGGGAATACAGGATAAAAAGTAGCCTATGTCACCCGGGGATAGTGTAGCTTCCCAATGGTGAAAGAATTTTTGAAGTCGGTCCAGTAGTTTCGGAGCCTATTTAATACAAACAAACAATCAAATCTTTCCTCTTTATAATAGTACAGATAGATAGCATATTGCTTAGTTTGAGGCTAGATGGCGCTGTTTGTCTCTGTTGTTATTTTTGTTGTGTTCTGTGTTACAAAATAAAATCATTTTCTTTCTAACATATTTATTTATGTATTTATTATCGCTACAAAAACCAGAATTCTTAAAAAACCCCATTCATCTCATTATTTCTTACCACAAAGAAGTCGTATCTACATTTTCGTAGTCCTAACCCGTAACACCCCGTGTCCATACAGTAAGAATAGATAATACAAAGTGCTATCGATTAAAGCGCTAGTTTTGTTATTAGACTGAATTCCCGCTTTGTCACGCGCCGCTTTGTCAGGGGGTTCGCTGATTAATTCACTTGTCATCGTGTTTCTTTTTTTCTCTTCTTGGCATTGCACTTTGTACGTTCTGCCAGTTTTAATGTTTCTGTATTTTGTGAGCAGTCTTCAGCTTCTTTATTAACAGACTCCAAAAAAGGAGGAGGTTCTCAATTAGTCAGATTCGATTTGAATTTTTTTTGTGTTGGTCCCATTAAAATTTTTTTGAAATCGGTCGAGCGGTTTTTAAAAATTCAACAAAAATCTAAAAATTGTATACATCGATGATATTTTCGTTTACACCGAAACCGCGCTGTTTCATTGGATCAACGCGTTTATTAAAACATAATTCATTTCACTATCACAATTTATGTCTTGGTCAAGTCCGTGCCAGTCAAGTCCAGTTATGCCTTAGTAGTGGCGATTTTACTATAACTTTCAATGGAGTTTTGGAAACATCACTAAAAGTCATGTTTCACCACATTATATCATTTTCGCATACTCGCGCTTTTAATTCGGCACTTAATGAATAAAACATCACTGTTTTTATACATAAACACTCGAAAAGACACTAGTTTTGGAAAAATAATTAATTGGGGCGACACGGCTCTTTCCGCGTTCCAGCAAAAATTCTTGTCACCGTATTAGACTTGGTTTATAAATGCAATCGATATTGAAATGCAGCTGCCGTCTACCACGCGAGCCACAATAATAGTCTTCCCACTCGCTCACTTGCTATCACTTGGAAACAAGACCGACGTATTCATCTTATTTTCGGAATAGAAAACACGACGTGAATTATATTCGTTGCAAACCTGAATGAGCATTTCTAGGATGCGTTTCTATTTTTAACCGACTCAAAAAAGTAGGAGGTTCTCAATTCGAAGCGACTTCTTACATGCTTTTCTGTTGCGGGTAATAATTTGGGCCTGCTTTTGACATAATTTTAAAAATTCTTCCTAGAAGCTACTAATTAAAATAAACTTTTAACAAATTTAAAATTTTTGATTTTTGTCAAAACTCATGAAACGAAATTTACATATATGATGCCTTCACTACTAGGAACTTGTATACTAAATGATCATGTATGATCTTTACATAAATGGAGATTATATAAAAGTGTTTGTTAATTTTTTTACAATTCAAAATGAGTTTGCGTTTGTTATACGATGATTGATGCGGTTTAGGATTGA
Organism: Biston betularia; assembly: GCA_905404145.2. Lineage (NCBI taxonomy): Eukaryota > Metazoa > Arthropoda > Insecta > Lepidoptera > Geometridae > Biston > Biston betularia. The sequence goes on from FR989886.1 coordinate 2,463,388, forward strand.
AGCACACTTATCTGGTATTAAAACAAAAAGTGTTAGTTAAATAAAGCACAAATAGATACAGTCTGTTTGCAGGGGCGTATAATACCGCGGCTAAGTTTGCCATAACTGGCCACTACCGCAACCCACGTTAGTGTGGATCATTCTAACACGAAACATTAGTACAAATCCATTTCAAACTCCGAATAATCGAATAACAAATCTGAATAATCGGTTACATGTAGTATCGAATCGCATTTCAATATTTCACTAAAGCCCATTACACATGTGCACTTTACGACCACTGTCTGCGTATAAAACTGCAATACCTTTTATATAACTCTTATAAAACCGTTATGTAACTGTTAAAATGTTTATCACCTCGTATCGCTTCGAGCGATTTCCAACTATAGCAACCGCGTTGCAAAGCAAATGGGGATATTATTCACAACGAGAAATGGAGAGAAAAGACATGAAGAATTTGTGTTTGTGTGTGAACGTACTTAAATTTGCTTTCACTTTTTTTTTTACTTCAAATAGATCTACGTTTGGCCACCAACTCGCCTAATGTAAAGCGACGGTGTGGCCGAGGATGGAGCACGCTGATCTAGAAGAAATCTATTCACTCTAGCCTTAAATGTAAATATCTCACTGTATGTCTCTGTTTATTTGGTTTTGTGTTACAAAATTAAAATAATTTCTTTTTTTTATGGTTGACAGGCTAGGTGTTTGACCACAGCTCACTTGATGTTAAGTGACAGTGTGGTCGAAGTTGATACACACCTAGCCTGTGATGAAACTGGTTCTCAAGTGAGGCAGCCGGTGTGTACCGTTAGATGCTTGGCGGCAGATTTTTCAACTTGAGGGTGGTGTAGCTAGCCAGCCGAGTACTAGAAAGTAGCCTACCACCATGCCTGCCGGCCTCGACGGAAGATCAGCGCCGACTGACTGCCTGAGTGGCTGCAGTCGGCATTATGCTGAGTCGAGACCGGTTTGTTACCTAAAATATATTTCTCTTGTTAAGTTTGTTTTTGATTAAGTCAATTGTTTCAATCATCAATTTGTTTAACTATGTTGAAATATGTTTTATGTCCCAAATAAACTGTTGTCTATTGTCTATGGTTTGCTCACGATGTTTTCCTTCACAGCTCAAGCTCATTCTTGGGGTTTGAACCCACGCCCTTCGGCATGCGAACCGACCGCGCTAACCACTCAGCTATCATCTATATGGTAACACGCTTGCACAAAGTGCCTTAGTTTAATATCGACATCGACAGTCCGAATTGTCGTGTTTATTTATTTACCTAGTTTTTCTAAGTTATGTGACGGATTTCAAGACGGATTTCCGTGTCATTTGGAAAATTTCTTACGGAATTTTTTCCGTGCGAAGAAGGTAAGCGTCGCTAGTCATAGATAAAATGAGATACGAAAAGCCTAGCACTAGATTGCAGCTCGAAGACAAGTCTGTTTGATGAACCGAAATTTAGTGCAAGGGCATGTTTCCACTATCGCTGTAAGACACGGATTTTCAACCTGTATTCTGTGGATCTTCCAGAATTTATGTTTTTATGTAATGTAAAAAGTAATGAGACTAACGAGACGCTCTTTTGATGGTAAGAGATAATGCCTATCCATGACCATTGCAGCAATACACAGAACTTTGAGTACCCCGTCCGTGACAGCTCTGTTAGCTCTTGATCATATCTTTTGGTTTTTTTTTTATGTAAAAAGTATTAAGACGAACGAGACGCTCTTTTGATGGTAAGAGATAACGCCTATGCATGACCATTGCAGCGATACACAGAACTTTGAGTAACAAAACAAAGTTCAGGGCATCACCGTTTGGCGCTCATTACTTTGAGACTTTCGATGGTTAGTCTCAGCAGTAATTTCGCTAGCTTTAATTAAGCTAAAATTTTGCATATTTGTTTGTTTTACACGTTTTTTTTAAGTTGACGTCTTGTTTTTATGGTCGGATTTATAATTTCCTTTGTTTATAACTTTTGACTTTAATGTATTGTGACTATTTATGTTATTGATTAAATTATTGTAACATTCAAAAATAAAATAATTGTTTTTCTTTGACATTTGAGGTCATTTTGTAATGGGAACTAGATAGCAGTTAAGATTCTCAATATATTATAGTAAATACATTATATATTGTAAATACAAACTATATAACTACTGGTACATCTTTTATGCGTATATTGTATAAAATTACTCATGTTTTATACATATAAATTATCTTGATCCTTTTTTTACAAACATTTAGAACATCCAGATAAAGCTAACAAGACAGTTGTTAAATACCGCTTACCGCATCACTATCTGCTCGGCGACTGTGATAACGCACGGCCGTGTCACGCTAGTCCGCCGCGTGAATACATGCACAAGTAATTCCTATCTACCCTCATATTTTAAATGTTTATTACTTTCTTTGCGAATGTCGTCTCTTACCATCTTATTATAATTTTATGTTATAAAATTAATTTAACTAAATTTCCTTTTAAAAAAATCAAACCTACAAAGGTCTGACCTCAGCAACAATTAATGTCAAATTCACTAGCAATTATTAATATGTAAAATTCTGTCTTACAAAGTGATAATTTTTAAACTTTTTATTTGTATAAGATTTTTAAAAGACAAGTATATAGGTGACATTAGCCTGATTTTGTCAACTATTGATCTGTTACGTGCATCCTTAAACTGTGTTTAGTTTGTATGTGAGTGTACTTATTTATGTTAAATAAAGAACTTTGAAAAACAACAGTTGTTAAATAAAATAAAATATTTCGAATACTATATCTAGCACGTGAGATTTAAACGACGTTTGCCGTATAAGCTCTAAGTGAAAAATCGAGTTATTCTGATGTCACGCTCTGGAATTATATCCCGCGGACCAATAGTCTAGCTTGTATGACGATAAGATTGGACTGTGTATCTTGACAAAATATTTGAGAGCCTCTGTGTATAGGTGCGTGCCAACGGGGTGCCATTTGTAACTGGGAGGTGGGTATTTTTTATAGGCAGGTGGTTGATGGGAAATGGCTGTAAATGTGGGAAGGCGGTTTCCGGGTTCCAAATAGCTATATTTGGAGTGATTAAGTGGAGCGTTTAAATTTTTTGGTGGTGTTTAGTTTGTTACGATAAGATTTATTTTTTTAGATGGGAAGTGATGCTGTTTGCAAATGGTTTGTTTTTTTTTTTATTCAAAATAGGTTCGCGTTTGACCACACTCTGGTTAACGCGTCTGTACAGAATGGGAATGCGAACAAGCTCTCAAGTAAAGTTGTTTTCATCAATGTTGACAGCCCTGTTACCATTGTTAGAATGTTTGCTTCAAGAGCTGTAGGGCGTGGGTTCGATTCCCACCCAGGAAAAACATTGTGTTGTATAAACAAATATTTGGTATGTGTCTGGGTGTACTGTATGTATTTACAAAAAAAAACTATTTAAGTATTTTATCAGTTATCTGACTTCCATAGTGCAAGCGTTGCTTAGTCCTGCGATATTTATTTATTTATTTTATGGGCGAATGGGGCTACCTAGTAATCCAACTGTACGAACTTGTAATGAAAGTGAATTTGCTCTAGCCTATAATAGTTGGCTAAAATTGTAGTTAATAACGATTAACCACAACCCATTAAAAACAAAATTCAAAGCATTTAACCGATGTAAGTGAAAGTTGAAATTTCAAACGGACGGTCCGTCCGGTTTCTAAAACTTTTCAAATGAAATTCACAATACTTATGTGAGTACCAGACACAAAATACTTGAGAAACTCTAGGACCCTGAATAAGGCTGGAAATGCACGCTCCGGTAGATAGGCCCTCTTCAAACATCGGAGGACGTAAGGTCCGATTCCAGTTAATAAAGAAGACTATTCAAGGTCCGTCAAATTTTAAAAATATTTAATTTATATTTTATAGGTACTAATAAAAATATTTTTTGATATACCTATTTTTTTTAAATTGTATATTAATTAGTTAAAAGACAGTTTATTAATGCATATTAAATTTAAATATAAGTCATAAAAGTCATACATGTCAATAAAAACTAATTAAACCTAGGTCCACCGGTTTTATATAATTATGTTTAATGTGAAAAATTTTATACAATATACGCATAAAAGATGTTTCAGTAGTTGATGTGGCTGAGTCATTCTAGAACGCGCTAGAACATTCTAGAAAGATCTAGGACTTGCTAGTATAACTAATTTACTTTAATATTGCTGTTCTGGGAGGAAATCAACGATAACGTTTATTGTTATATTCAGATATTGTGTTTATCTTGTTCTCTAATTTTCTAGCGATGGTAGCTGAGTGGTTAACGCGGTCGGTTCACACACCGAAAGGTGTGGGTTCAAACCCTAACAATGGGATTGAGCTGCCGTAGGAAAACATCGTGAGGAAACCATAGCGTGCTGGTAGAGCTATGGGCAAACACTTAGCCAGTCAACTATAAAAAAAATGTATTTCGTGCGCGAAAGTCCCAGTGATAACGAAAGTTTAGAAGTTACATTTGTTCATAATGATTTTGTAGCGATGATAGCTCAGTGGTTAGCGCGGTAGGTTCGCATGCCGAAGGGCGTGGGTTCAAACCCCAACAATGAGCTTGAGCTGCCGGTGAAGGAAAACATCGTGAGGAAACCATAGCATGGTGGTAGGGTACTTTCTAGTACTCGGCTGGCTAGCTACCACCCTCAAGTTGAAAATCTGCCGCCAAGCATCTAACGGTGTGTTCCGGCAGCCTCACTTGAGAGCCAGTTCCATTCCAGGCTAGGTGTGCTTTACCATCTTCGACCACGCCTTCACTTAACATCAGGTGAGCTGTGGTCAAACAACTAGCCTGTCAACCATAAAAAAAAAAAAAGTCATGTTGTGCCGGTTAGGCGTACAAATGTCACGAGTGATGGCGCTGTGCTCGTACAAACATTAAAATACATTACATTATAAACATTATAAATAGTTATATATTTATACACGATTATTTATACCATTTGTTTGTTTGATGCGTGCTTACAACCACTTATTTATATACTGTTGGGATGGGTAACATAAAATACAAATACAAAATTAAAAATATTTATTTACCAGAATATATGTGTACAAAGACCGTAATATTTGACAATAGTCCCCGCACTAGGACTTTAATAAAATGCTTTGGCATTAAGTCCTCCTTTTGTGCATGTTATTTTGTAAGTGTGCAGCAATAAAGAATTAAATAAATAAGGTTATAAAGGCGAAAATTTGTGAGTGTATGTGTAATTGGCTGTGCCAATTTTGATGAAATTTTTGTATGGAGGTAGCTGACACCCTGGACTTTTTACAATCATCTTGTTGTTATCGTGTGCAATAAAGAATTAAATAAAATATGCTTTAATGAACAAATTTATGCAAATATGAGACCAGTTTCGAAACTTGGCAAGTGCATGAATGGCCCGCTTTATTGTCCTCTGGAGAGCATTAATGCGCGTGAATGGGCTGATGAATTTATTAACTGTGAAGATAGGACTGTAATTATTTGTTGAGATTCTTGGACCCTACTCAAGAGAATAAACATTGTGATAATTATTTATTTTGTTGTTTTAAAAGGATATTTTTGTGTTCATGGAAGTTTATTTGTAAAGAAGATTGATGTGGTTTCAACTTTACATTATTCTGTTTCTTTTTATTGTCTTTTTTTATGTAAAAGTAATGAGACGAACGATACGCTCTTCTGATGATAACTTGACCATGGCCATTGCAACAATACACATAACTTAGGACAAAGTCCGGGGCATCGCTGCTTTGGCGCTCATTACTTTGAGACTTTCGATGGTTAGTCTCAACAGCCCAGTAATTTCGCTAGCTGCAGTACCCTTCAAACCGGAACACAGTAAATGTCTGTGGTTTTTTTTTAAAGAAGAGACTGCAAAATGGTGAAACGCTATCGATTTCTAGAAAGTACTCTACCACCATGCTATGGTTTTCTAACGATGCGGTGTTTCCCTTCACTGGCAGTTCAATCTCATTGTTGAGGTTTGAACCCACGCCCTTCGACGTGTAAACCGACCGCACTAACCACTATCATTACTACAAAACATGTATGTAACAATTTAAAAATTAAAAATATTAATGTCATATAATCTCTTCTTTTTCTTTGATTTTGGCGTCGCATTTTGTGTATTTGCCAGTGTCAAAGTCCAGTCTTGTTTAAGTCCAATCTATGTCAGTCAAATCCAGTCATGCTTTAGAAAAGTAGTGGCGACTTCCATAGTACCTACAAGCTTTGCTTAGTTTGGGGTCAGATGTATGTAATGTCCTGTGATATTTATTTACTTTCCTATAAATTTCGATGGAGTTTTAGAAGCAACACGAAAAGTCATGTTTCACATTATATCATTTTCCCACACTCGCGCTTGTAATTCGGCACTTTATGAGAAACCACCAACATTTTTATACATAAACATTCGAAAAAACACTAGTTTTTGAAAAAAATACATAGGGTTACACTTTCCGCGTTCCAGCCAAAACGCCCATAAACCATCCTATCTATCTATACAATTATAAAGAGGAAAGATTTGATTGTTTGTTTGTAATGAATAGGCTCCGAAACCACTAGACCGATTTCTAAAATTCTTTCACCGTTGGGAAGCTACACTATCCCCGGGTGACATAGGTTTCATCCCTGTATACCCACGGGAACGGGAACTAAGCGGGTGAAACCGCAAGGCGTCCGCTAGTCTACTATAAGCTGTCCTATTTCTCAAAAGAAATAGGATCTACTTCCTGTATAAAAGTTCCTAGAGACAATATTTGGCGACCTTTTTATCCGCTACAATATAGCATGGAATTGATTTTAACTGTGACAGCGTTTACTATTGGCATGCAGATTTCCCGTCACGAAATGGGGATGCGTTCATGCGTGGATTGGGATGAAAATCTACAAGCACATTATATTTTAAAAAAAAATGCTTTAAATTTTTGACTAGATTTCTTTAAAAGTAGTAGGTTCCTGCTGGTACCTTCTGGTAAGTATAAAAAATACTTGTGTCAGAAGATCCCGCTCTTCTATTTGGTAGCGTATCTGCCTTAAGAGCTGAAGGGCGTGGTTTCGATTCCCGCTCAGGATTCCGTTTGTTCCGTCTTTTTTTTTATATTGTATAGGTTCGCGCTTGACCACATCCTGCCTGATGTGAAGCATCGATGCGGTCTAAGATGGAACACGCTTACCTAGAAGGAACCTGTTTACTCTTGATTTGAAGACACTCATGTTGTACTTTGCGGGAAACACAGACTCCGGCAAAGAGTCTGGGTCTGGGTCTGGTCTGGGTGTTTCTGTATGTATTATAGGTATACATTTACAAAAAAAAAAAGTATTTATGTATTCTATCAGTTATCTGACTTCCATCACACAAGCTCTGCTTAGTTTGGGGACAGATGGCGCTGTGTGTATAGTCTTACGATATTTATTTATTTAAGTGTGACATCTCTTTCGTTGGTTTTTTTAAATTATTGACTATATTCAAACATTGCGTAATTCTTGCGTTCGATTGTTAAGGGAGACGGTGGGGTTTGACCCTCACTCGAAACTTGGCATGAGATTTTGAAGAATTTGCTTCTGTTAACCCAGCATTTTATATTCTAATAGATTATGTTGGAATTTCAAATAGGTAGAAAATTGGTCACATGAGAGACGGATATAAAATATGTTCCGTATTTTTGTAAAAGATTTGTGATGATTGATATTGATTCAAATTGGACATTTTTATCGGCTAAATTTACAAATTAGACAAAATTGATTTGAGATAAGAGATTACAAATTAATTCTATCTGTAGGAGATTAGCTGACGTTCATACTAGTAATAAAACTGTGTTACGGGCACACCAGAGCTATCCGCTAAAAACGAAGAAATACCTAATTTAATTGATTTAAATATTCATTATTAAAAATTAAAAACTTGCAACACTAAAATAATCAAATTTCGAACAGTAAGTATGTATCAGATGAAAGTGAGAGTGTATTTTGTGTGTCAATGTCGATTATATTCCTTGTTTATGCGATCATTCCGCCAATTATGAATCGATTTTGATGATTACTTTTTTGCTTGGTAGATCATACTTCAGAGGTGATCCCATATAAATTTTATAAAAATCGATTAAGCTGTTTTAAAAAATCAACAAACATCTCAAAATTGTATACATCGATGATATTTTCGTTGACTCCGAAACCTCGCTGTTTCATTGGAGCAGTGCGTTTAGTTGGTCTAAGGGTCGTGGAGTCGGTTCTTTTAAGGTGGATCGATTTCCATACAAATAAATTTTTGCCATTTATGGACAAATGGAGCATAATTTTACAGTGAAATCACAGCTACTAGCATTTATTTGCGGTAAATCACAATTGCTTAAATAAAACAGTAGATTATTTTTTGACATAAAATCAAATTTATCAATGATTTATGAATTTATGATTTTAGAATAAAACAGTAGATTATGCTAATAGTCGACTGTTTTATTCCAGCAATTGTAATTTACCGCAAATAAAATTAAATGCTAGTAGCTGTGATTTCACTGTAAAATTATGCTCCATTTGTCTATAGAAAATCGGCCGCCAAGCATCTAACGGTGCGTTCCGGCAGCCTCAATTGAGAGTCAATTCATTCCAAACTAGGTGTGCTTTACCATCTTCGACCACACCTTCACTTTACATCAGGTGAGCTGTGGTCAAAGACCTAGCCTGTTAACGATTAAAAAAAAATGGCAAAAAATTATTTGTATGGAAATCGACCACCTTTTTACCTACACTCTCGTTATATTCCACACGTCAATCCAAACATTAGTTCTGCTTGTTCAGTCAAGGTTTCACACGATTTGGTTTCGTAACACAACGTGCAACATTAAAGTACAATATATCCTATTATATATATTTGATTGTGCAATCCATTCGCACATATGGCTATTACATGCGTAAGCGCTGTCACTCACTCATTATAACGCGATTATCCGATTTGCTCACCAAACCGGAGCCGGTATTAAGGCCTAGAAGTTACGTTGCCTCAAGCAGTAAAAAAAAACTTTGAAGACAATTTCTAAGGACATGATAAAAAAAAACTTTTCTATTTAGGTGGTTCGATTTCCATACTAATAATACAGATATATTAGATAGATTTGTAGCGATGATAGCTCAGTGGTTAGCGCGGTAGGTTTGCATGCCGAAGGGCGTGGGTTCAAACCCCAACAATGAGCTTGAGCTGCCGGTGAAGGAAAACATCGAGAGGAAACCATAGCATGGTGGTAGGGTACTTTAGTACTCGGCTGGCTAGCTACCACCCTCAAGTTGAAAATCTGCCGCCAAGCACCTCACGGTATGTTCCGGCAGCCTCACTTGAGAGCCAGTTCAATTCCAGGCTAGGTGTGATTTACCATCTTCGACCACACCTTCACTTAACATCAGGTGAGCTGTGGTCAAAACACCTAGCCTGTCAACAATAAAAAAAAATACAGATTATTAGCATAAAATCAAATTTATGAATTTATGATTTTTTAATAAAAAAGTAGATTGTGCTAGTAATGTACTGTTTTATTCAAGCAATTGTGATTTACCGCAAATAAAGACCAAAATAAATGCCAGTAGCTGTGATTTCACTGTAAAATTATGCTCCGTTTGTCCATAAATAGCAAAAAATTATTTATATGGAAATCGTACCATCTTAAGTTCTTCTTTGTTTTCGGCGTCACATTTTGTGCATCGAGTGTTTTGATATTATCAAATTTCAATAGTTAAAAAGTAGTCAGAAAAACCCCGAAAAAACACAATGGGGTGACACGACTCTTTCCGCGTTCTCGCCTAAACTCCCTTTATTAAGTTTCCATCTGTCAACTAAAGCTTTCTTTTTTTTTTTGTTTTGGCGTCGCAGTTTGTGAATTATTCCAACATTAAGTATTTCGATATTTTTTCACTAGTTAAATAATTCTAAGTGACAAAGCGCCACGTTCTGAGCCTTAAGGTATATTAAGTTATTGACCAATTTGTGGTTTTTTGTCTTTCACAATTGCTCGATGATTAATGATAGGAATTGTAGAGAAATGTCAAATACAATGTAGACTTTATTATGGTGGAATAGAGACGTGACCTCCATTGGAAATACAACAAACTTAAAGCGGTTTTAGGTATAGTTCTTGAAATCAGTATTTCAAGTAGTTATGTATGTTTGTAGCGATGTTAATAATAAATATCGTAGTACACCCACAGAGGCTGGATGTGTTTACCATCTTTAACCATACTGGGTTTTAACATCAGATGAGTTGTGATCAAACCACACAGCCAATCAAAAAAGTTAAAAAAAAAGTATTTTAAAAAATTTACCTAACTTTTTAATGTAAAAAGTAATGACGCGAACGAGACGCTCTTCTGATGGTAAGAGATAACGCATGTCCATGACCATTGCAGCGATACACAGAACTTTGAGTGACGAAACAAAGTCCAGGGCATCGCTGCTTTGGCGCGCATTACTTTGAGACTTTCGATGGTTAGTCTCAACAGCCCAGTACACTACTCCTTAATAACTGGTACTGCGGTGGTAGCTACCTAGACGACCTCCTGCTAAGGGGATCTACCACCAAGTAATATACCACCACTGTATTATTAATTCAAGTTGTACGTTAAACAACACTGTTCCTAAATTCTAGCTCTAAACGTTAAGACAGCTTCAGAGAGCATGCATTTCTTTTAAAATATTAAGAGTTCGCGAATGGAAATTTCCTCACTCTTGTCAAGAGGTTGTTTGTTACAAAAATGCATACATTTTTCAAGTCTCCACTCACCACCTAAGAGGGTCTTTCGTATTGGGGTAAAATCTACAGGGAGTTGTTTTGAAAGTGAATAGAATTAGATGCATAGATTCAAAAGCGTAAAGACGGTGTACACTGTCTAAAAGCTTGTGAGTGTTTTATCTTGAGTTTTATAATACTAAAAAAGCTAACTAGATATTTTGATATGGATGAAATTTTGTTTTTAATAATAACGCCTTTTCACTCTTAATCACACTAATCTATATGTACTATTATAAAGAGGAAAGATTTGATTGTTTGTATTGAATAGGCTCCGAAACTACTGGACCGATTTCAAAAATTCTTTCAACGTTGGGAAGCTACACTATCTCCGGGTGACATAGGCTACTTTTTATTCCTGTATTCCCACGGGAACGGGAACTACGCGGGTGAAACCGCGAGGCGTTCGCCTAGTGCTATATATACATACGTATTTGTTTGTTTTGCTGCGCGCCTACAACCATATTTTATTTACTGTGGGCATGGCAGAAAATGCTTAAGCATTAAGTCCTTCTTTCGAAAATTGTAATTGTAAGTATGTAATAAAGAATTAAATAATTTATTCATAATTCACGATCAAACGGCTAGGCCAGTTTTGATGAAATTTGGTATGGAGGTAGTTGTTTGTACTTTTCATCATCATGCATGAAGTGAAGCAAATGCACTTTATGCAAATCGTCAAGTCACAATAGGTTTAGTTGGAAGAGGATAAATTAGTACTTACTGTTTCTAAGTTCTTTCAATCTGCGCTAGTGCGAAAGGATGAAAGCCGAGCGAGGTGTGTTAAATTAAGCATGAAACTTAGAAATTGCTTGTTGGAAATGTGGGAACGTATTGGCTCCAGTTTGGTTGAGCCGTGTGGGTGGCCGGGAGACCGGGGTAATCTCATGTCCTCAGGATGAATGATTTAACTGATATTCAAAGAATTTGCAAGAATTCACACTTTGTGTTGTTATCACTTACTCGTGTGTTATTGTCAGTATCTTGTCCTAACAGTTCTTAAATTTCTTTCTTTCATGACATTAAAATAATTATAGGAAACTTTGATACAGATACAGCTTAGACCTTTTATGTGATGTATTGTTTATTCTGCCAGACAACTACCACAACCATTTACAAAAAGAAAAGTATTTATGTATTCTAACAGTTATCTGACTTCCATCACACGAGCTCTGCTTAGTTTGGGGTCAGATGGCGCTGTGTGTATAGTCCTACGATATTTATTTATAATTTGCTAGGAATTCACTTTTTTTTAGGTATCTGATCACAGCTCACCTGATGTTAAGTGACGGTGTGGTCGAAGATGGTAAAGCACACCTAGCCTGGAATGAAACTGGTTCACGAGTGAGGCTGCCGGAACTGTTTGTGGCAGATTTGCAACTTGAGGGTGGTAGCTATCCAGCCGATTACTAAAAAAGTACCCTACCACCTTGTTATGGTTTCCTCACGATGTTTTCCTTCACCGGCAGCTCAAGCTCGTTGTTGGGGTTTGAACCCACGCCCTTCGGCATGCGAACCGACCGTGCTAACCACTCGGCTATCATCGCTACAAAAACTATAACAACTTGAGGCTTAACATTAAATATTATATAAGTATTAAAAAAAAAATGTGTAGTATCTCTATAAAAGTAGGTTTATTTCCATAAACAAGCAATATGTTCATCAAGCTGTGTATGCCTATAACTGGCGCATGTATCGGAACATAACTTTACGCAATGTGTTTGTAAATTCACCAATATGTGTGCTGTTGGCGTACCTTAATAAATAAATAAATAAATAAATACTATTTAAGTATTCTATCAGTTATCTGTCATCCATAGCACAAGCTTTGCTTAGTTTGGGGTCAGATGGCGCTGTGTGTAATGTCCTATGATATTTATTTATTTATTTAACATCAAGTGAGTTGTGGTCAAACACCTAACCTCCATCGCCATTATCTGGTACTAATACTATCTTATTAGTTTTGTCATCGTTCCTGTCTTGCAATTTCGTGAATTTCCAGTAAGACTTAAACGTCCACTATAAATAGATGAGCTCGGAAACTAGGTACAAAACGCCAAAATTAAGTTTCTGTTAGGAAGTGGGACGTCTCTGCTCTGGGTATTAAAGTGAAGGAAACAAACACTGGGGGAAACTTTACGGCTACGTTGCATCTTGTACGCCGCGGGCTTAGTGCGGAGAGACGCGACAATAGTTCTAAAACACTCAGGATTATAACATTTGTGTGACTAACATCGATGTTTGTTCTGAGTCTGGGTGTACTGTATGTATTTACAATAAAAAAATATTTAAGTATTCTGTCGACTATCTGGCTCCCATAGTACAAGCTTTGCTTAGTTTTAGGCTAGATGGATTTTTAGCTAGATTTTTTGTATTGACAATGTATTTTTATACTGACATATTTTATATTAATTGATTAATTCTGGCGTTACTTTGCGGAAGTTCATTTTGAATGTCCAAGGTATATATCTAGTTTATTTCAGCTTAACAGTCGTTCCAGTTCATCCATCATCAGTTGATCCCCGCTAATCGCTCCGCTTGTGTCCAAACGCTCACCATCAACAGCGCTATTGTGAGGCACGTAGGTAAATCGTGATTTCTTCTGTACCCGGTTCCGTATCTTCGGATTGCAGGTATTTAACTATAAAGCACGGACACTTCTAGAATAAATCCCAGGAACGGGATTTTATTGTCGAGTTAGCAATATCGTTGAAGTTTAAAATAAATTCTGACAGTGGTGTCGAAAGCAACCAAACTTACGTGTTTTGGCGGGAACGCGGAAAGACTCGTTTTGCCCCTTGATATTGTCCAAAGCTAGTGTTTTTTCGAGTGTTTATGTATGTATAAAAATGGTTGTGTTTTATTCATAAAGTGTCGAATCACAAGTGCGAGTGTGGGAAAATGATATAATGTGGTGAAACATGACTTTTCGTGTTGCTTCCAAAACTTCATAGAAGCTTTATAATAAAGTCGCTACTACTTTCGCTGAAGCATGACTGCACTTGTCGGACACGGACTGGACTTTGACTATAACTACAGCTACGAGGCATCTTATTTAACTTATGAAATTTGAAAATATAAAACACTTGACACTGGCAAATGCTCAAAATGCGACGCCAAATCCAAAGAAAAAAAACTTACCACGGTTATAATTACATATGCAGATACAAATATTTTATTAATAACACCAATGTTACGAGTGAATTCCGTGGTATCGTTTCGTAATCCATTCGGCCGTTTAGAAGAAAGAGGTTACAAAGAATATACGCGCGAAAAACATAACCCTTCCTTGGCAGTCGGGTAAAAAAGGCACTTAGCTATAATTGCTACAAAATACTCAAAGGTTTTCGTAGCAAAACTGTGGCTTTGTTTATGAATGCGTATAAAAACAACAATACAGACTATGGGCCCCAGTGGAGCGTGCACAATGAAGCCGATCCCATTTCGTTCGATTATGTTTACAGACACTAGCGCCGCAACGGACGCGATTGGAACTATTGCTATTTTAATAGCACCATGATTTCCGTAGTATAATAGAATTTATAAAACTGTTTTTTGCGGGATGCGATTACGTTTAATTATAAATGGAAGTAACCACGTATAAGTAAATGAATAAATAAAATAAATATCGTAGGACTATACATACAGCGCCATCTGGCCCCAAACTAAGCAGAGCTTGTGTGATGGAAGTCAGATAACTGATAGAATACGTAAATACGTTTATTTTTGTAATTACATACTTATAATACATACAGAACACACAGACACAGAACAAACATTTGTTTATTCACAAAATGTTTGCCCTGAGTGGGAATCGAACCCACGCCCTACAGCTCGCAAGGCAGATATACTACCAATGAGCCAACCGGGCTGTCTATGTCTGTCAAAAGTAAAACAAAAATGTGTCTAAATCAAGTTTCCATAGTAAAAAACTATCTCAAAAAAAATCTATAACCCAACTGCGAACAAAAATCCGTAATTTTGTTTTTTACCTATTAAAGGCACTTGGAGTTTTAAGACGAATATAATGACGCTTTAAATTTCAAAATCCATCCAGCCGTTTGGAAGATACGAGGTATATAATAAATTTACATACATACTAGATACGCGCTAAAAACATAACCACTTTCCAGGTAGTCTGGTATTAAATTAAGAAAATTATTGACTGGATACGGGTAATATTAGATTTCGTATAACTGTAGATTTTTCCAACGTTGAAGCAAAATATCTTTTTACTCTAAAATTCTAGGTAAATCTTAAAATAATTTTATAGCAGCGTCTCGTTTGACTACACATTGCCTTATGTTACCCAATAGTATGATTCTTGACGCTTAATCATAAGCTTAATAAGTCTGCTTTGAAATTAAAAAGAAAACAAATTTTTATTCAGTAACACATAAAACACAAAAACAAACAGCCACAACAAAGGAGAATTACAAAATACGGGATCACCTCAGCATAATGCCGGTCATACTAAATGGTACGACCAGCGCTGGTTTTTCGGTGAGCCCTTGGAAGTAAAGTAAAAATTAATAATATTAATAGCATTGTTTTTTTTATGCAATTTATTATTGAATTATTTTATCTATTATATTGACGTGTTATCTTGTTGTAATTATATAGTTGTGACTGTGTAACTAAATAATTATGTTATAAGGCCAATAAACTAAATTAAATAAATTTAAAAAACTTTTACTTGGTGGTAGATCTCCTTAGCAGGAGGTCGTCTAGGTAGGTACCACCGCAGTACCAGTTATTCTGCCGCTAAGCAGTAGTGTGTAAACATTACTGTGTTCCGGTTTGAAGGGTACTGCAGCTAGTGAAATTACTGGGCTGTTGAGACTAACCATCGAAAGTCTCAAAGTAATGAGCGCCAAAGCAGCGATGCTCTGGACTTTGTTTTGTTACTCAAAGTTCTGTGTATCGCTGCAATGGTCATGGGCAGGTGTTATCTCTTACTATCAGGAGAACGTCTCGTTCGTCTCATTAATTATTACATTAAAAAAAAAATACTTTTTCGCGTCTTAATCGAAAACAAAAATTGTTATCTGAGCGTATCTCGCAAGAGATTTTTGTACTTTCAAAAAAATATCCCGTATTCCTTTCATCTCCAGAACCATGGTCTTCCTACGTAAACGTCATGCGCTGGTCACGCTCCGGCTTCATCACGGCGTTATTCCAATCATAACCGTTACCATTGTAATAACTGTTCTATGGAAACTGATTCACTGGATTAGGCTCAGTTTTACTGTTTTGTATAGGATAGCGATGATAGCTCAGTGGGTAGCGTGGGCTCCAACCCCAACAGTGAGCTTGAGCTGCCGGTAAAAGAAAACATCGCGAGGAAACGTTAGCGTGGTTGTACGGTATTTTCTAGTACACGGCTGATTAGCTACTACCCTCAAATTGAAAATCTGCCGCCATGGACCTAATGGTTTTTTTAATAGTTGACCTCTTGTTTTTTGTTTAATTTATATTTATATATACTATACATATACACGTATAAGTTTTTTTCTTTTTTTTATGTTTATTGTTTATTTTTTGTTAATTATGTTGAAATGTGTTTTATGTCCCAAATAAAGTGTTGTCTATTGTCTATTGACAGGCTAGGTGTTTGACCACAGCTCACTTGATGGTAAGTGAGGGTGTGGCCGAAGATGGTAAACACACCTAGCCTGGAATGATATTTGGGGCCAGATTTTTAGCTTGAGGGTGGTAGCTAGCCAGCCGGATACTAGAAAGTACCGTACCACCATGGTTATCCTATGGTTTCCTTGCAATGTTTTCCTTCACCGGCAGCTCAAGCCCTTCGGCATGCGAACTGATCGTGCTAATCACTCAGCTCATCAAATCGGTGTGTTCTTGCAGCCTCACTTGAGAACCAGAACCAATCACTTAACATCAGGTGAGCTGTGGTCAAAGACCCAGACTGTCAACCATACAAAAAATACTTACTTGGTGGTAGATTTCCTTAGCAGGAGGTCGTCTAGGTAGGTACCACCGCAGTACCAGATATTCTGCCGCGAAACAGTAGTGTGCAAACATTACTGTGTTCCGGTTTGAAGGGTACTGCAGCTAGCGAAATTACTGGGCTGTTGAGACTAACCATCTAGTCTCAAAGTAATGAGCGCCAAAGCAGCGATGCCCTGGACGTTGTTTTGTTACTCAAAGTTCTGTGTATCGCTGCAATGGTCATCGACAGGCGTTGTTTCTTAACATCAGGAAAGCGCCTCGATCGTCTTTCTTTTTTTATGCGGAGTAAGGCGTAAGGAGAGCAAACTATCGCAAACGACCGCGCCATACAATACAATCCATTTAATATCTCAGCTTCTTGCATCACAACGTTCAACGCTACCGTTTGTTTTTTTTTTTGTTGGATGGTACTCAAAACTTTGAGTGATAAAAGAAAGTTCAGGGCATCACTACTTTTTTAATCGTAAAAGTAACGAGAGAAAAAAAAAAACTTTTGATTTGTTTGACCGACTAGGGCTCACCGAAAGACCAGCGCTGGTCATACCGCTTACCAGTTTCATGCTGAGGTGAGCCCCCATTTTGTAACTGTTTGTATCTATTTGTTGTTATTTTTGTGTGTTCAGTGTTACAAAATAAAAAATCATTTTCTTTCTTTCTTTCGCCTATAACGCCTGCCCATGATCATTGCAGCAATACATAGAACTTTTGAGTAGTAAAACATAGCCTGGGGCATCGCTGCTTTGGCGCTCATTACTTTGAGACTTTCGATGGTTAGTCTCAACAGCCCTGTAATTTCACTAGCTGCAGTACCCTTCAAACCGGAACACAGTAATGTTTACACAATACTGCTTAGCGGCAGAATATCTGGTACTGCGGTGGTACCTACCACCAAATGAGTGTTGAGCGTTCATTATTTTAAGATTTTATTTTATACGACTTCAAAGAGAACAAATAACCCACGTAATTTTGCTAACTACATTAAGACTGCCAAAACTAAGCGTTGTTTTGGAACGGTCCTTCTTTTGATATGCACTTTTGAGACAAATTTTTCAGTCGTCTGAATTAAAAATAATAATTAAAAAGCTTTAATTAATTATAAAATCAACATTTCAACTTCACAGACACCCGACAGGTTTTTAAAAAGTAACTTCAAAGGTTTCGCAATGGCTACAATTAAAACCTTTTTTGATGGAGAAAAAGTTTTTTCCCAATTAAGTTTATCAAAGAACAACCCGGGGGCAACAACGGAGTGAACTTTTTAAAAAGATATTTGATGAACAATAAGAAATTTAACTGTTTTCATATACGAGTAACGTATTTATAAAAACTAGCGGACGCCTCACGGTTTCACACGCGTAGTTCCCGTTCCCGTGAGAATACAGGGATAAAAAGTAGCATATATGTCACCTGAGGATAGTGTAGCTTCCCAACAGTGAAAGAATTTTTGAAATCGGTCCAGTAGTTTCAGAGCCTATTCAATACAAACAAACATATAGGTATGTAAAATTAGACAAATAATAATTAATTTGTCTAATTTTTTTTTATTTTGTTTGAATAAATGTTTTTTTTTTGTCTAGATTTTTAATTGATTATTTTATTTAGTATTATTAAGTTTCTGAAATATTTTGTAACTACATAAGTTAGTTTTATTTATTTGTCCATTATGAACATTTTCAATTTGTACAAGAAACTCGAGAGAGAGTGAGCAAAATAAGCATTCCAATTTTAAAGCGTTCGTTCTAAACCGTTAACTTTTGAATTGCTGACGTATTGCCAACATGCAAATACTTTGATAAATGTTTGTGTTTCGAACAAACATTACGAAGTTTGAACGAGCAGCATTGTTTTCTAAACTTCGCTTCATAATAAGAGAAACGAGCTTAAAATTTTTAGTAAACATACAAAGTCTAGGTGTTTGACCACAGCTCATCTGATGTTAAGTGACGGTGAGGTCAAAGATGCTAAACACACCTAGCCTAGAATGAAACTGGTTCTCGAGTGAGACTGCCGGAACCGTTAGTGGCAGATTTGCAACTTGAGGGTGGTAGCTAGCCAGCCGAGTACAAGGAAGTACTACCACCATGCTATTGTTTCCTCACGATGTTTTCCTTCACCGGTAGCTCAAGCCTATTATTGGGATTTGAATCCAAGTCCCTGGTCGTGCGAACCGACTACTCTAAGCATTGAATTATCCTCATGACAAAAATCTAGGTAGAAAACGGAATGTAATTATAATAATTTCAATTATACACATTTTTCAGATCTGTATTACATTTCAAAAACTATGCATGATTAGATGCATTATATTATGTAATTACATTTTAAAAAATTACTAGAAATTTATTCGTAAGTTATGAACTCATTAACTTATTAAAGTCAAAAGTCTCAAAGTAATGAGCGCCAAAGCAGTGATGCCCTGGACTTTGTTTTGTTGCTCAAAGTTCTGTGTATCGCTGCGATGGTCATGGACAGTCGTTATCTCTTACCATCACGAGAACGTCTCGTTCGTTTCATTACTTTTTACATAAAAAAATTGGATTATAATTATAAATTAAATAATAAATAGGTAAATAAGTTGTACATTCCAAATACATAATTACAAATCCCACTTATAAATGTGAAAGTTTGGATGGATGGATGGATGTTTGTTACTCTTTCACTCAAAAACTACTGAACGGATTTGGATGAAACTTGGTATGGAGGTAGCCGATACCCTGGATTATAGCATAGGCTACTTTTTATCCCGAAAACATGTAGCGGGTAACACCGCGAGGCGCAGCTAGTGTTAACTATTTTTGTAACATTTACATCCGTTCAGGGTAAAAAAGTAACAAACACGCAGACAAACTTTCACATCTTGTAACATTACTGTGATAATAAAATCTCACAAAATACTGGAAGTTTTTAAAATAACAATCGTCTTCAATCCCTTTTTCCAACAGCTCCGAGTATTTTGAATGAATATTGTATTGCTAAGATGGATAACTATTTTAGTCATACATTGGCGACAAAAATGTTAATCATAACATAATATGGTACATATTGGGCATTTTGGATCCAATCCATATGTATACAATAAATATAGGTTAATTCCATTTATTTTAATTTTATGGACTAGCGCCTGAATTCAATTATTTATCAGTTATTTATTTATCGTCTTGATTTTTGAATTTTTTACATTAAATATTGTATGTATTTAATAAATACATAATTATAAATTAATATCATAGGATATTACACACAGCGCCATCTGACCCCAAACTAAGCAAAGCCTATACTATGGAAGTTGGATAACTGATAGAATACGTCAATACTTTTTTTTTGTAAATACATAATTACATGTATGTATTGTAATTATGTATTTACACACAGACAGAAAATTTATTTGTTTATACAACAAACTGTTTATCCTGGGTGAGAATCGAACATATGCCCTACAGCCTATAGCCTATTAACAGGGCTGTCAATAATATAAAAAAAAGTTTAACACTAGGGTGCCGCCGACAGCGGGCCTTAAGCTGCCGGTGGTTAGGGCTGCAGAGTGAGAAACCACCTCAGAATGCGCGCCGTGTCATGGACCGTGCCTTTTGGATCTGACCCTTGACCCGACCGTTTAGCGAGAGTCTCTTAAGATGTTGGTCGAGACTCTTCGCTACGCTATAATGCCGTTCACCGTGACAACTATCGGGACAATGATCGTCGAGTCGAACTATTAGAGTCGGCTGATATATATTTATTTTCTAAGTTTTTTTTTTTTACATTAAATATACTGATACAAAAAGAACATAAATAATTAATTATCAATAAATATTGTCTCACATCTGATGCCTAAAAGAAAATGATTCACTTACGACTTAAAGGTATCTACCGGGAAGCAGAGTGGAGCAGCTCTTTCAACTATTTGGCGGTTTACACAATGAAAGTAAAGTTCAGCGATGATAGCTCAGTGGTTAGCGCGGTAGGTTCGCATGCCGAAGGGCGTGGGTTCAAATCCCAACAATGAGCTTGAGCTGCCGGTGAAGGAAAACATCGTGAGGAAACCATAGCATGGTGGTAGGGTACTTTCTAGTACTCGGCTGGCTAGCTACCACCCTCAAGTTGGAAATCTGCCGCCAAGCATCTAACGGTGTGTTCCGGCAGCCTCACTTGAGAGCCAGTTCCATTCCAGGCTAGGTGTGCTTAACCATCTTCGAACACACCTTCACTTAACATCAGGTGAGCTGTGGTCAAACAACTAGCCTGTCAACCATTAAAAAAAAAAGTAGAATCAAACCGTTTCGTTCGAGATTTCGGAATGTCAACCGTGAAATAATGTCACGTTATTAACTTTCTCCATCCATGACCATTGACCATGTCCATGTTGTCCTTCTATAGCTGTTTAATCTGTGTTAAAGTATTAACGCAGAGCGACTGCAAGGCGCAATCTTCCCCTCGCATACAACGGAAGCTCAATACTTTAGTTTTATATTTTAAAAATTCCTATATTTATGGAAGAAATAAACGGCATACTATTGTTTTAAGAGGTTTATCGCTTCGGTACAGCAGCGAGTTTTATTAGGTAAGAGAAAAAATTAAATTTGTGGGCTTCGTAGCGAATTTATTGTGAGTATACCAAGCCATATTTGTTCGAAAAACAAAGTAAAGGGAACTTGTTTGAAATTGAATGTCTTCTCTTAACGAAATCGCGTCATAACTGGACTTGACCTTAACTTGCTCTGTGTGATTACTGATATTTAAGCTGCATTTTTTGTTATGCCAAAAAGAAGGAAAAAAAATACCTAAAGATGTAAAGCAATAATGCCAGTTCTTTGCTCAGTTTTTTGAGAAACATTTTGTAGCCCAGTGGTTAGCGCTGTCGCTTCACAAGTCGAAGGGCGTGGGTACAAATCCCAATCATGAGCTTGGCCTCCCGATATTACTCTTGACGATGTTTTTTACTATTGGAATGATTATTATTGTTATTATGTTTTTTTTTTCTTTTAATGTATATTTTTTGTGACATAATTGTAAATGTACCTATAACGTTTTTATGTCAATAAAATAATTTGAATTTGATATTTTCTTGATGGAAAGTATCGTGAGGAAACCACAGTATGGTGGTAAGGTGCTCCCATTTTTTTTCAGACAGTTTTTTTTTCAACTATTTCCATGTTTTTTCGGCCAGTTCTACAAAAATAAATTTCTTAGATAAACAAAATACTCTTTCGTACATTAGTTTCCTCTCTGCAGACGAAACCGCGGGAGAGATGCTTCTTTCAACACACGCTAGCCTGACTAGGGGCGTGGTCGAGTGAAATATTGCCATACGCCCAAAACATGTGTTCACAACATAGATATAAAAAGGAAATATACAAAACAGGTTGGAGGTTTATTCGGGCTCCAAAACAATTTCACTAAGCCCGAATGGTTTACCTAGGAAATATTATTTTAGCGATATATAAATAGATAACATCCTTATTGTTTATACTAATCTTACTAAAATTACAAATGTAAAAGTTTGGATGTTAAGATGTTTCCTACTAATATTATAAATGTGAAAGTTTGTATGTTTGGATGTTCGTTACTCAATCAAATTTATGAATGATTTATGAATTTATGATTTTTTAATAAAACAGTAGATTATTAGCATATTAGATTCAAGCAATTGTGATTTACCGCAAACAAAAACCAAGATACCGAAATATAGTGTAAAAAGTTATACATGTGTCATCATCATCATTTCAGCCGTAGGACGTCCACTGCTGGACATAGGCCTCCCCCATTGACTTGCATAAAAGACAGGTTGGAAGCTGCCCGCATCCAGCGCGTTCCTGCGGTCTTTACTAGGTCTTCAGTCCACCTTGTGGGTGGACGGCCTACGCTGCGCTTGCCGGTCCGTGGTCTCCACTCCAGAACTATATATGTATATATTGTAACGTAATCAATTACATAACAATAAATGTGTATTATTTTACCTAATCCAAGCAGCTTTTTAAACTATTGAGTGGGTCACGCAGTAGCAGTGTATAAAATTACCGAGCCATTGCAGAACAAAGCCTGGGAAACACTGGTCTAAGATAAAGCACGCTTACCTAGAAGAAATCGATTTATCCGTGACTTGTTTAGTTCTAATATTACTTGTACTACTAAAAAAATATCAGCTACAAAATCATTTCATCGAAAAACGAAAATATGAAAAAAACTGACATAAAACAAAGTTTTATTACAAATATCAACTTCCACGAAAATTATAATGAAATACAATTTGAATAAGTCGAATATACTTCGAAGTAATACAAAAATAATAGAATTGTACTCTTTTACTTAGCATAAAAAAATATATAAAGGAAAAAAATGGTTTTGTATGTTCTTTCTTATTATAATAATATTTTTTCACGTAAGGAGGTTGTCCAAAAAAATACTAGCACAGAATCTGATTTTCTTTTTATTTTTTAATGATAAATAGGTTAGCGTTTGACCACACTCGTCGTTTGAGCGTCTCGTTCGTCTCATTACTTTTTACATAAAAAAAAAATCACTCTGCCTGATGTTAAGCAGTAGTGCGGTGTAAGATAGAACACTCTTACCTAGAAGAAATCCCATCACACTAATTTTACAAATGTTAAAGTTTGGATGGATGGATGTTTATTGTTTTTGTAAGTATGTATTTACAAAAAAAAAGAAGTATTTATGTATTCTATCAGTTAGACTTCCATCACACAAGCTCTGCTTAGTTTGGGGCCAGATGGCGCTGTGTGTATAGTCCTACGATATTTATTTATTTTATTTACTGTTTCACGCAAAAACTACTTAACGGATTTCGATCAAATTTGGTATGGAGGTAGCTGAGACCCTTAATTAGCACATACGCTACTTTTTATCCTGAAAACATGTAGCGGGTAACACCGCGGGGCGCAGCTAAAAGTATACAAATTTACTCTAGATGTGACACCCATATTGTGCCTACCAGGGACCACACTGGAATAAGATAAAGGATACTTTTCATCGTCATCATCCATCACCACGCGGGTAAAACCGCGGAGCGCAGCTAGTATCATCATAAAACAAATTATAAATAGTCCTCAGAAAACACGACAAAAAATCAACTATTATTCAGGTGTCAACAGTTTTTTTATTACAAATTATATCGCGAGTTTTTTCAAAAGACAATATTATGACATTCAACAAAATTCCATGATATTAACAATATATACGAAAAAAATAACAAACACAAATTAAAAAAAAAAATGTCACAAATCGGCGTCAACTCAAAAATTGCTGATTATAACTTTCAATATGAGCAAATAACCCACATTGAAAGTTGTTTGTAATAATGATCAGTATACCCCAAACTCATAAAACTGTATGTTGTGTTTTCATAGAAATTGCGCGGCCGTCGCTCGCCGATAGTTGGAACTTCTTCGTGGCGTAATGAAAAATGTTTAGCACCCCTACTATGAGACGAATTTACCCGCGTTTTCCAAGAAAAAAATTCTAAAAAGAAACTGGCTTGTGTAATAATTCATGGTTTAAAATATCTTTACGTGGCGATGATACCTCAGTTCTTACCGCGGTTCACACGCCGCAGAGAGTAGGTTCAAATCAAAACAATGAGCTTGAACGATACACGTACAGTCGCGGGAGAAGATTTTTTTTTTACACAGCGCCATCTGACCCCGAACTAAGCAAAGCTTGTACTATGGAAGTCAGATAACTGATACAATACTTAAATACTTTTTTTTTGTCAATACATACTTATAATACATACAGTAGGTACACCCAGACATAGAACATATTCATATTCATATTCATTTATTTCATAAATAGTATTTACATGTCACAATTAAATTAAATCAGATTATAATAATATACAATAATAATAAAATAAAAGAAATTTATTGTAGGTACAATTGTACCTATATTCCTCTAGGCTTTATGGTCAAGGAAATCTTTGTAACTGTAAAACGTCTGATCGACAAGCCAGCGCTTCAAGCGGGACTTGAAGCAAGCCACACTCGGAGCGGCGTCTATTTCATTCGGGAGTTTATTATACACTGTCGGGCCCATGACATGAGTGAGCTTGTCAGACTTCGCCAGGTTCCTACGAATCTGTTTGAGCTGTCCTGCTCGTCTCGTGGGGACTGTAGAAAGGTCTCCAAAGGCCGTGTATGTGACAAACATCGATGTTAGTCACACAAATGTTAGTCCTGAGTGGGAATCGAACCCACGCCCTTCGGCTCTTGAAGCAGACATTCTACCAATGAACCAACAGGGCTGTCAATAAATTGGATAGGTAGTGGACTGTATGAGGTGAATCCAGGAACAGTTGGGAAACGGATAGACTATCCCCGCAAGCTATAGAAGGTATTCAGAAAAACTCCACCAACCTTCAATCCACGACCGCCAATACGGCTTCAGAGCCTCGATCACGAAAATTTATCGAATTCATATCGTAAATGCATCAAGTCCTCGATAGCATGCAAAGCTGTACAAATCCCATACAAATTTTTGTCGATGTCGATACGAATTCTTTTTCGCAAGTCGTTCGTGATCGAAGCTCAGCTCTCGTCGCGGGCTTCGTATAATTCTAGCACGGCTAGAACTGCTGGTGGGTCCAAATGGTGTTCGGAAACTGAGCAGCACAATGTCACGGACACTGGTCTCGATGGTTTCTAGATAAGATGTTATTCGCGCGCGCCGTGACCAAGGAACGTAACGTACGTCCGATCTCGACCGCAACGACAAAGCTTCTCTCGATCGACGGTTGCAAATATAAAAATTGACAGAGTAATTTCCGTCTACCCTCTTTTGCTTGCTGGGATCGAACAGAGCATGAGCTGTCGGCACCATAGCATGGTGGTAGGGTACTTTCTAGTACTCGGCTGGCTAGCTACCATCAAGTTGAAAATCTGCCGCCAAGCATCTAACGGTGTGTTCCGGCAGCCTTACTTGTCAGCTGGTTTCGATTTTAATTTCAATT
Source organism: Biston betularia (assembly GCA_905404145.2). NCBI lineage: Eukaryota > Metazoa > Arthropoda > Insecta > Lepidoptera > Geometridae > Biston > Biston betularia. The sequence continues at coordinate 2,489,107 of FR989886.1, forward strand.
TAAAAAAAGTAAGAGTTTCATTTTTCAAGCTTACATTGTATAAGATTTTTTACACAACGCCATCTGACCCTAAACTAAGCAAAGCTTGTGCTATGGAAGTCAGATAACCGATAGAATACTTAAATAGTTTTTTTTTGTAAATACATTCTTATAATAAATTAAGAACAAACATTTGTCTATACCACAAAATATTTATCCTAGAATCGAACCCACGCCTTTCAGCTCTTGGAGCAGACATACTACCAATGAACCAACAGGGCTGTCAAATACATACCTACTTATACTTGGCAGTCGTTTACATGATTGTGGTTCCGTACAGTGGTAGAGGACATTCCCTTGACAAATGTCGTTAAGTTTGCCAACTACTATTGCACTTTTGTCTTTGTTATAATTTTTCTTGAGAAAACATTTCAGAACAAATTGTCTGTGTTGAACATTTCTGTGATACTTTAGTCTTTTTAAAGTAAAATGCTTATTATTTCATGATATAACTTCTAAGTCTTCTAACGTTGGCTATCAATTTAACTTGTGAAAGTTAATCTTTGAAGGCAGTCTCGTTTTTTTTTGAGTTTAGGCGGGAATGCAAAAATTGGCTACTTGGTGATCTCCTTAGCAGGAGGTCGGCTAGGTAGGTACGACCGCAGTACCAGATATTTTGCCGCCAAGCAGTAGTTAACATTACTGTGTTCCGGTTTGAAGGTTACTAGGCAGCTAGCGAAATTACTGGGCTGTTGAGACTAACCATCGAAAGTCTCAAAGTAATGAGCGCCAAAGCAGCGATGCCCTGGGCTTTGTTTTGTTACTCAAAGTTCCGTGTATTGCTGCAATGGTCATGGACAGGCGTTATCTCTTAACATCAGGAGAGCGCCACGATCGTCTCATTACTTTTACATTAAAAAAAAAATGCTCAAAATGTGACGCCTAAATCAAAGAAGAAGAAGGCTTGTTTTCACGCGTGACATTTCACGTTAGCGAGAAGTTGACCGATTCAAGTTTTTTTTTATATTGGCTTGATTTGACCGCTATTACACCTGATCTTAAGTTACGATGTAATCTAATGTATTTTCATTTTATATTTCAACATACTATACATTACTTTACCAATGATAGATAGCCTAGTAGCTAATGCGGTCGGTTGACATGCCGAAGGGCGTGGGTTCAAACCCCAACAATGGGCTTGAACTGCCGGTGAAGTAAACATCGGAAATCATAGTATGGTGATACTGTACTTTCTAGTACTCGACAAGCTGAAAATTTGTCGCCCAGCATCTAACGGTGTGTTCCGAGAGCCCGTTCCATTCCAGGCTAGGTGTGTTTACCATCTTCGACCACACGATCACTTAAGCTTAAGCTGTGGTCAAAAAGCCTGTGAACCAAAAAAAAAGATAAAAACACATCTTGTCGAGATTTTTTAATGAAAATTGGCATAGAGCGTAATGCATATTTCTCTCTTACGTAACATAACTAGTTACTACCTTAAAAAATCTTCAAAGTTTCTCCATTCCGGAGTCAAAATGATGAATAGGCATCGGGATCCTAAGCGGGGAAAGGTAGCGACTTATAAAATTATTTTTTTCTATATCAAAGAAGATTGCAAGTTCAAGTCGGGTTTTCAGAGGATTTCCGGCGGCGCGTCGGCTGAAGTACGGCTAGCAGATAAATCTGATTGCGGGATGTGAACAGAATTTTAAATTTTAAGATATCTTTAAGGCTATTGTCTGACTTTGCAATGCTACAGCACATGCTCTGCAGTTTCGTTCTCCTGCAACTATGACTATGGTATATGGTACTTTGACTATGTATTAGAAATGTCTGTTATTTATAATGCAACTAGCTGCGCCCCGCGATGTTACCCGCTATGCTTTCGGGTTAAAAAGTAGCCTGTATTTATACAATTTTAAAAATCTGTCAGTTACATTAAAATTACATAAATTTCGATTCCACAAAATTTTAAAAAGAAAGCATAACATAATTACCAAATTAAATTGACAAAACAGAAAACCAAAAGAGATTAAAATAAAAAAAAATATGTAAATCAAGATCTTAAATAAAAATCTTACTTCCTACTAATATCATAAATGCGAAAGTTTGTATGTTTGTTACTTTTTCACGCAAAAACTATTGTAGGGATTTGGATGAAATTTAGTATGGAGGTAGCCTAGACTCTGTATTAACACATATGCTACTTTTTATCCTGAAAACGTTTAGCGGCTAACACCGCGGGGCGCAGCTAGTAGATTAATATTTTATTTTTTAATGTGAAATGTTCTAATTGTTTGCTGACGGTACTTCAACCATACTTCATACTAAGCCGCTCTCCTCAGTCATTCATCTCCGTGAATTCCGCATCCATTTGTTACGGATAACTCTGTATCCACACACTCACTGATTTTGTGATAATCCTAACGTACAGGCTCACGTTCATATTTCACAAATATGACATTTATACGAAGGTACGTAGATGCAAGTTTCGGTTGCCTAGGGCACCGTCTTCCGATCTGGATGCCCTGGATTGGAACCCGACGGCACGCACCTCTTTCTCTTCTAAGTTTAACATGAATCGTTGTAAAAAGGGCTTCTGTAAACAGTCTCCAGTAGTTCTTTGGTAGTTTTCTGCTAGTGTAGGTTCGATTCCCATTCGAAACAAAAATTTGTGTGACGAGCATAAATGTTTGTTCTGTGTCTGGGTGTGCTGTATCCTACAAATATTATAAACTAGCTGCGCCCCGCGGTGCTACCCGCTACATATTTTCGGAATAAAAAGTAGCCTATGTTCTAATCCAGGGTCTCAGCTACTTCCATACCAAATTTCATCCAAATCCGTTCAGTAGTTTTTGCGTGAAAGAGTAACAAACATCCATCCAAACTTTCACATTTACAATACTAGTGGGACTAACTGCGCCTCGCGGTGTTACCCGCTAATTGTTTTCGGGATAAAAAGTAGCCTATGTGTTAATCCAGGGTCTCAGCTACCTCCATACCAAATTTCATCCAAATCCGTTTAGTAGTTTTTGTGTGAAAGAGTAACATCCATCCAAACTTTCACATTTACAATACTAGTGGGACTAACTGCGCCTCGCGGTAGATTATTTATCAGAATAATCTACTGTTTTATTTAAAAATCATAAATTCATAAATTTGATTTTATGCTAGTAATCTACTGTTTTAAACGCCAGTAGCTGTGATTTCACTGTAAAATTATGCTCCATTTGTCCATAAATGTCCTGTGAAAATTTCCTGTAACTGTTAAATGTGTTATCAATAAAAGATTTGTATTTGTACAAGAAAAACACTCGTGTTTTTACAGTATTTTTAGCATCATATAAGATTTCGAGGAAATCTGTCGGCTAACTGTCACATGTTCGTTAAATGGGTCCATAAAGTCTTCCATTCGTGTCCACTCACGCCCCTAAAGTCCGGTCGGGACGAATTTTATCATAATGTTCTATTCAAGTTAAAAAAAATCTGTGTTAGGCGGGGTTATTGTACTTGGTTAGTATTGTCGGAAAGGGGATAACTTTGTTAAGGCTTAAACGGTATAAGTATCGATATATGTTTCGTATTTTCATAAACATGTTGTGCGGTTAAATGACCCCGTGACATCGCACACGTGAAAAGGGAAACACAAAGCCTCCCACGACATTCAGAAATGCCATACGAGACCATTCGATGACATTTCTTAATCTTAGAGTGGTGGGATAGAAAAGAAAATAGAGTTATACAGACGAGCTTGTATATTTTCACATAAATTGATTGATTTGATTTTGGTTTATCTATGTTCTTTTGTATCTTCTTAAGCATAAAATCAAATTTATGAATAATTTATAAATTTATGCAAGCAATTGTGATTTACCACAAATAAAGACCAAAATAAATGCCAGTAGCTGTGATGTCACTGTAAAATTATGCTCCATTTGTCCATAAATGGCAAAAAAATATTTGTATGGAAATCGAACCACCTTAACATATTTTAACAATTGCGGTGTCTATCTACACTTAGCGCGGTCGGTTCTCATACCGAGGAGCATGGGTTCAAACCACCGGGTTGCCGGTGATAGAAAACATCGTGAGGAAACCATAGCATGGTAATAAGGTACTTTACTCGGCTGGCTACCCTCAAGTTGAAAAACTGTCACCAAGCATCTAACAGTGTGTTCCGGCAGCCTCACTTGAGAGCTAGTTTCATTCCAGACTAGGTGTTCAATGCTAAGCACACTGTCAAACTTAAAAAAGCTTAGGGCTAGATTGCAGTGTGTAAAATGTTCTCTTATAGATAGATAGATGGATAGGAACTCTTTATTGTGCACACCATAAACAGAAAAGGAGTACAGAAAACGAAATAATCTTATGAGCTAGTGACACAAATGGCGGCCTTATCGCTAAGAGCGATCTCTTCCAGGCAACCAAGAATAGAAAAACACGTTAGATGACATAAGAAACAGACGGGAGATGTAGTAACACTAAAAAGAAAAATAAATAAAAACGAAATATACATATACATTTATTATACACTAGCGGACGCGTCGCGGTTTCACCCGCATGGTGTAGCTTCCCAACGGTGAAAGAATTTTTGAAATCGGTCCCGTAGTTTCGGAGCCTATTCAATACAAACAAACAATCAAATCTTTCCTCTTTATAATAGTGTAGATATATATTTATTTAATAAACAACCGAATTAATAAAACCATTGTTATTTGTTTCAGGTACGTAAATTTGTTACTTCTTCAAGGAGGCGAGACGGGATACACAAGAACGTAAAAATATTTTCAAAAGCTGTAAGTGACCATTGCCAATTTTATTTATTTAACTTCGTGGTAGATCTCCTTAGCAAGAGGTCGTCTAGGTATCACTGCAGTATCAGATATCTACCCGATGGTCATCGGTTCTGCGACAGATATGTCCAGCCTATTGCCACTTCAGCTTGCTAATACGCTGAGCTACGTCTGTGACTTTAGTTCTCTGGCGAATTATTTCATTCTCCTTCAGAGCAGTATTTTTCAATCTTTTTAAATACGTGACCTTATAGGTTGAAAAATTGTCGCGACCCCCCTTGGGCCGTAGACAGTAAAAAGTTAGTAATTTAAAACGTATACGATTTTCTCTATTTTAGTACCTACATATATTCATTATTACAATGTAGGTACCAAAATAGAGCGTATGATAATAGACGTAGATAGATTAGGTGATAGCGTCTACCACAGGTAGATACAAATACAAATCTTTAATTAATAACACCAAAGTTACAGGTTATTTTGCCATTCATATTTAAAAATATCAAAATCATAACATACGTCAATACAATGATAATATGTCACATATAAAATAATTATCAGACTCAGTCTCGACCAAGCGCTCGAAGAGTCAACACGTCCTGAGGATGCCTCGTGTAGAGGCGACACACGTGTCGGCAACTGGTTACTGCAGAGAGAAGAGGATTTTAAGACTTATGGTTATTTTTATTAGATTTTTTGTAATTTCACAGAAATTTTCACAGATGATGTATTTCCGTTGCCGCTATAACAACAAATACTAAAAAACAGAAAAGAAATATTTAAGGGGGCTCCCATACAACAAACGTGTTTTTCTTTTGCCGTTTTTATAGATAGAATAGAATATAACTTTATTATACAACAAAACAAATCACAACAACATACAAATATGAAACATGAAAAAAGAAGAGATAATTAACATTACAATATAATACATATTTGGTGTATAAGGGCGGTCTTATCGCCTAGAGCGATTTCTTCCAGACAATCTTACCTTAGATAATGGTACGGACCCTTCGTGCGCGAGTTCGACTCGCACTTGGCCGGTTTTTTTTTCTTTTGTTATTTGGTTTTTGTTGTCGCTGTGTTTTCCAGGCTTTTAAGGGCCAAGTCCTCGACCGTGGGAACTTCTGCTTGAACACCTACATTGATATTTTCCACTCACACAGACGTACATACGTCTGACGTTAGATTTGAATACATTGACGTCACGCTAAAATAGATAAGGAGAGTTAAATTACTATAGCCACGAGCAAGAAGGAGACAGAATGTTTATTCCTATTGCCGGAAGCGGATTTTACATTGATTATCTGTTACATTATGACAGAAGTTTTTTTTTTTGTTTTGGCATCGCGTTTTGAATATTTGCCAGTGTCAAGTGTCAAATACAAAACGGGCGGGAAGCATGCGCGCGGTGCTCGGTACCGCCGCCACCGCGCGCCCTCTCGTGACGTGCTATACACGACCACGAGACTCGTGACGTTAGATTGTCAGATTCAGAGATTCTCGATGGTTTGTAGCGCCTACCAAAATAAAACAGCAACAGACGTAACGCAGAAAAGAGATTTTCAGCAGGCACTATCAGAAATTTTCATCAAACTATCCGTACTTATCTGCTAATAGAATAAACAAAACGTACAATAAAAGGTCTAAGCCTTAAATGTATCTGCATCAAAGTTAGCATCTATAAAATTGCGCCTTTCCTATAATTATTTTGATGTCAAGATTACGGATTAAAAATAATTTGGCCATATTCTATTTCATAATTTCAAGAAACGAAAAGCGTTTGAAACTATTTTTTCTCCAAGCATAATAATTCAGGATATGTACTATAGTATTCATTAATTTCAAACTTCCACATGATGTATAACGGCACAAAAATGTTGACAAAAACACATCGATTGCCTTATTTCACAAGACTTGCCCGTTAATGTAAGCGCAAAGTCTCACCATAAGACTTACGTAATTAAATATAACTTGATAAAGTCACCCTATTTACTCTCCTCACAATTATAATCCAGTTTTATCAGACAAACATCTGAAAATGTATGATTCGTACTGCTAAGGAAATAGAGATGAAATTTCTCAAGTTTACACATTACGGGACTGTCAAAGGAAGTTTGTTATCATGTTTATGACAGGTATAATTCCTTTGACAATAATCTGGTTTTGATGTCTTCATAAACTCCATCTGGTGATATCTTGAGGGTCTGAAGGGGTCCTTAAGGTTTGGGGTTAATTTAAGTTGGGGGGTCATTTGTGTGTGCGGAATAATGGTATCAGATAGAGTGTGGAAGTCATATTGTCTTGTCACGTAAATCGGAATTGCTGTGAGTACTTCTCAATTACTTTGAAGTTTCCCAAACAATAATAAATAAATATCATAGGGCATTACACACAGCGCCATCTGACCCCAAACTAAGCAAAGCTTAGATGATTACAATAGATGTATTTCATATTCAAAGTGTTTTTTTTTTAACGATCGACAAGCTAAGTGTTTGACCACGGCTCACGTGATGTTAAGTGTGGTGGAATATAGTAATACCTAACTTGGAATGGAAATGGCTCTCAAGTGAGGCCGCCGGCTGCTGGACACACCGTTACGGGTTACAGATTTGCTACTTAAGGGTGGTAGCTAGCCAGCTGAGTACTAGAGAGTACCCTACCACCATGCTATGGTTTCCTCACGATGTTTTCCTCCACTGGCTGCTCAAGCTCAAAGGATAAAAGGGGACCGTATTACTAAGATCCCGTTATGTCCGTCACCAGGCTGTACCTCATGAACCGTGATAGTTAGACAGTTGAAATTTTCACAGATCATGTATTTCTGTTGCTGCTATAACAAAAAAAAACTAAAAAACAATAAAATAAATATTTAAGTGGCTCCTATACATATTTTTTTTTGCCGGTTTTAGAGATAATTAGCTGCGCCCCGTGGTGTTACCCGCTACATATTTTCGGGGAAAAGTAGCCTATATGTTAATCCAGGGTCTTAACTACCTTTATACCAAATTTTATCCAAATCCGTTCAGTAGTTTTTGCGTGACAGAGTAACAAACATCCATCCAAACTTTCACATTTATAATATTAGTGGGATGGTACGGAACCCTTCGTGCGCGAGTCGGAATCGCACTTGGTCAGGTTTTTAATGTAAAAAGTAATGAGACGAACGAGACGCTCTTTTGATGGTAAGAAATAACGCCTGTCCACGACCATTGCAGAGATACACAGAGCTTTGAGTAACAAAATAACACGTTGACAGCTCCGCTGGCTCATTGGTAGTATATCTGCCTTGAGAGCTGTAGGGCGTGGGTTCGATTCCCACTCAGGGCAAATATTTTGTGAATAAACAAATGTTTGTTCTGTGTCTGGGTGTTCTGTATGTATTATAAGTATGTATTTACAAAAAAAAAGTATCTATGTATTCTATCAGTTATCTGACTTCCATAACACAAGCTCTGCTTAGTTTGGGGCCAGATGGCGCTGTGTGTAATGTCCCACGATATTTATTTATTTATTTATTTAAAACAAAGTTTTCTGTACTATCTCGAAATATTTCTGGTTTCTAACACATTCTGAAGAATAGATGGAATACAATAAAATACGTATCATTCCAGGCTAGGTGTGCTTTACCATCTTCGACCACACCTTCACTTAACATCAGGTGAGCTGTGGTCAAACAACTAGACTGTCAACCAAAAAAAAAAAAAAAAAAAACACGTATCAAAAGCCTGTATTTAAGACAAGCTCGGTTCCAATGTCTGACAGATATTATCTTGGATAAGATAAGACTTTTCACTAGATTATTTATTTGCTGTTTGTCGAAAATAGGACATCGTGTTACTCCGGAGACGTGTTACATAGAAGTAGTTGTTGCTGGTAGGTAAAAGTAACTAGTACTTATTATTATTGTTATTTTATAAGGTCGTCTAGGTAGGTACCACCGCAGTACTGCCGCTAAGCAGTAGTGTGCAAACATTACTGTGTTCCGGTTTGAAGGGTACTGCAGCTAGCGAAATTACAGGGCTGTTGAGACTAACCATCGAAAGTCTCAAAGTTATGAGCGCCAAAGGGGTGATGCCCTGGACTTTGTTTTGTTACTCAAAGTTCTGTGAATCGCTGCAATGGTCATGGACAGCCGTTATCTCTTACCATCAGGAGAGCGTCTCGTTCGTCTCATTACTTTTACATTTAAAAAAAACTTTTATTTGTAGTGTTTTTGTTGTAGTAGTGTTGTGTGTGTCAAAATAAATGTTTTCTTCTTCTTCCAACTAACAAGTATTTTTAACAATCCTACTAATATTATAAATCTGATAATAAAAAATAAAGAAAAAAAAATACAGTTTGTATGTTTGTTGGACGTTTGCTGCACTGTCTGGATATTCTATACCAATGCCTGATGTTAAGTGACGATTGTAGCGAGGGGCGTGGGTTCAAACCCCAACAATGAGCTAGAGCTACTGGTGTGGGAAAACATCATGAGGAAACCATAACATGGTGGTAGGGTACTTTCTAGTACTCGGCTGGCTAGCTACCACCCTCAAGTTGAAAATCTGCCGCCAACCATTTAACGGTGTGTTCCGGCAGCCTCATTTGAAAGCAAGTTCTATTCCAGGCTTGGTGTGCTATACCATCTTCCACCACTCCGTCTGAGGTGGAAGCTGCGAGCTAGAAACGAGCTGAGGTCAAAGCCTGTCAACCGTAAAAAAATTGGTTGATGATGGAACACGCTTACCTAAAAGGGACATGTTTACTCTTGATTTGAAGAAACCCATATTTTTCGTAAAAAAAAATCGGTGTAAGAGACAACCAATACAGACCGGACAGAGCTGGCCCCGACGAGAGGAAAAACTTTGTTTTTCTTGTCACAGTCTCCCATTGACTTATTTTCAAGTAGATATTTGTTCCCCCTATGTGGGTTAAGGCCAAATCGCTGAATAGAAGTGTTTACTGCCACTAGAAACAAGGACCGAAATTAGCAGACAATTAACGGTATTTATTCAGCTCTCAATATTATAGAGGCTAAAGTTTTTTTTGTGTTTGTATGTTTGTCAATTCTTCACGCTTAAACGGCTGGACCAATTTGGATGCCTAGTTTGGGGTCAGATGGCGCTGTTGTGTGTAATGTAAAAAAATATATTTTTAAATGCATAAATATACATTTACTTCAGATTAAATAATAATAATTATATAGGTATTCTATCAAAACTATTATTATAAAGAGGAAAGATTTGGATGTTTGTTTGTTTGTAACGAATAAACTCAAAAACTACAGAACCGATTTCAAAAATCCTTTCACCGTTGGTCGGCAACACTATCCCCGGGTGACATAGGCTACGTCCGTCTGTCGCCAGGCTGTATGTCATGAACCGTAATAGTTAGCCAGTTGAAATTTTCACAGATGATGTATTTCTGTTGCCGTTATAACAACAAATACTAAAAAACAGAGTCAAATAAATATTTAAGGCGGCTCTCCGATACAACAAACGTGACTTTTTTGCCGTTTTTATAGATAATGGTACAGAACTCTTCGGTGCGCGAGTCCGACTCGCACTTGACCGGTTTTTTTTTAGTTTGTCGATTAGATATGATAAACTTTATTGCTTTAAACTGTGTACATGATGAATTAATTATTAAATAAATAAATAAATATCGTAGGACTATACAAACAGCGCCATCTGGTCCCAAAGCTTGTGTGATGAAAGTCAGATAACTGAGAGAATACATAAATACTTTTTTTTTTTTTTGTAAATACATAATTATGCAGAACACCCAACTTTGATTAGCTGAATGTTTATTGAGGTTAATCGGTCCTCGTATTCTTTATGAGACGTTAGTATGAGAATGGAAATAATTTATTTTCTACTTGTAGTAGTAACACAAAACAGTGACATTGGGTCGTTCTTTCTTCGTCTTCCCACTTGTTTGTTGGAGCAAGATTTATAAAGTGATTGCTCTTTATTCGACGACGCATGATTCTTGATTATTTATTGTTCATAGAGGATAAGATAAATATAAATAACGTTGCTATACTATCGTAAATAGTCCAGAGTGCCGGCCATGTTTGGTAGATTTTTTCCTTCTCTAAGAGTTTTCTATTGGGACAAGTTAATGAGAAGAGTTATATTTTTTGTCGAAACAAAAAGTTTGCCTTTTTTTTCTTTGGTTTTGGCGTCGCATTTTGAGCGTTTGCCAGTGTCAAGTGTTTTATATTTTCAAGTTTAATGAGTTGCATCGTAGCTATAGTTGTAGTCAAAGTCCAGTCTTGGTCAAGTCCAGTCCGTTTCAGTCAAGTCCAGTAATGCTTTAGTAAAGTAGTGGCGACTTTACTATAAAGCTTCGAAGGAGTTTTAGAAGCAACACGAAAAGTCATGTTTTACCACATTATATCATTTTCCCACACTCGCGCTTGTGATTCGACACTTTATGAATAAAACACCACCATTTTTATACATAAACTTTAGAAAAAACACTCGATGAAACACTAGTTATTAGTTAGTAACACAGTAAACGAAAATCATCAAGGTATAGAATTTTGTTGATTTTTTAAAAACCACTCGATCGATTTCGCTAAAATTTATATGAGGTGGTCTCTTCTGAAGTATGATCTACCAAGCGAAAAAAAAATCAACAAAATCGATGCATAATTGGCGGAATTATCGAGCAACAAACATACAGTCGAATTGAGAACCTTCTCCTTTTTTAAATCGGTTAATGATTTAAACAGAAGTTGAAGTGGCAATGGGCTGGACGTATTTATCGCAGAACCGATAACCGCTGGAGTAGACGTGTTCTAGAGTCGAGACCGCGAATTGTGCAAACGTAGCGTAGGACGCCTTGAGACCCAAAGTGATAATAGATATACATAGAAAGCTAGCGGTGGATGGAAGCGAAAAGCCGAAGATCGAGCTGAGTGGCGTATCTTGGGAAAGTATGTCGTATGTCCAGCAGTGGACTACAAAAGGCTGATGATGATGAATGAAATAAATGCTAACTCTAGAGAATTACAAAAACACAACTACCTACATTAGAAATTACAAACATTTTAACCTCAGATAACCAGCAAAGGTATCTGTAGGTAACTCTCCCTAGAGGTTATTCCACTTAATTACTAACTACAATTTTCACTCTTTAATATAGGGGTATAAAAGACCCCGGTGGACGTAATGAGGCTGGACCTTTAGGGGGCAACAGAAACAAATGAAAACTATAAAAAAAAATATGATTTACAGGCTAGGTGTTTGAGCACAGCTTACCTGTTGTTACGTTACGTGTTACGTAGCTTGTTACGTGGTGTTTTAATATCATTTACTTTTTATTAGACATTTTATTTTTATTTTAATTATTCAATTTTATCATTGGCATTTAGGTATATTATATATGTCGGCACAACAGCCAACATAAATATTATTAAGTAATCAATAGAATGTGTTTACGGATGTTTAGAATAGGTTAAGGCATGATACTTGTGGTTAAGATACTTAAATTCACACTAAAATGTCGAGTTCAGTTTGCTGCCATGATGACTGCAAATAAAGACTGTGCCTCAAGCTTCTATCTTTGAACTCCTATTTAATGTCATGTAATTGTTTTCTAAATTCATTTCATAATTTATAAGCGGTACTGCTTACATTTAAAACTAGGATTAACTAAGTTTACTTTTAAAAGACTTCAACTATGTTCAAAGTGAAGTTTGCGCGCAAGGCGTGGCGCGCGTGTCCTCTCAACTCAATTGTTAAATCCCATTTAACTATTAGATAGCAGATTTAATGTTAACAAAAAGGGCTTAAAATAAGTTTAAGTAATTTAGACTTAGTTATGGTTCCATGTGTATTCACTTGTTATTATTTAGTTGTTAATAAAGTGTAAAATGACTTCACAACGAGTACGCTAGGTTAGGTGGTAGGGGCGGCCGTTGTGAAGGCACCTTCGGTATCGAGCTACGGCGGAGAACGGAGCTCTTGTGAGTATTTTGTAGCAAGTTTATGTTTAAATCTTAAATCACTAATAAATTATTTGAATTTTTGTTTCTGTATTTGATGAGTGAACCGGGGGTTGGAGATTGTGACGTCAGCTGTGCTGACGCTAAGCAGAGCTTGTGTGATGAAAGTCAGATAACTGACAGAATACATAAATACTTTTTTTGTAAATACATACTTACAATACATACAGAACACCCAGACAAAGAACAAACATTTGTTTATTCAAAAAATGTTTGTCCTGAGTGGGAATCGAACCCACGCCCTACAGCTCTCAATGAGCCAACGGGGCTGTCAAATCAGTTGAGCTTCGGATTTACGAACTAAGCTAAGAGTAGCTTGTGTTTCGGAAATCCGTGATCCCCGTATGGTGCTGACAGGAACAGAAAAACATTGGTTAGGGATCGATCGTAAACTAGCTGCGCCCCGCGGTGTTACCCGCTACATGTTGTCAGGATAAAAAGTAGCGCATGTATTAATCTAGGGTATCAGCTACCTCCATACCAAATTTCAACCAAATCCGTTCTGTAGTTTTTGCGTGATCGTCCGCCCCCCTCTCCCTTACCTGAGTTCGCACCTGGCGCCTGTTTAGTGGGCGGCGTCCCGTGTAATCCAGATTTCAGTTGCGCTCTGTTACCTCTGGTATAAAGGTCTTAAACAGAATTTTGTATGCTTTTGTTTGGGAACAATATAATCCGTCGTTTGAAGGTACAACCAAAATGGTAGGTTTCTAAACGAAAACTTCAGCAATTTTAAATAGACCCTTAAAGCAGTTAAAAGAAAAAAGAAAGAATTAAGTTTAATTTTGTAACAAGCATAAAAACAAAAACAAACAAACAGAGACAGACAAAAGTTACAAAATAGGGGCTTACCTCAGCATAATGTTACTGTGTGTAAGTTTGAGCCTGTTATATACCTTTTTTTTTTTTTTTATGGTTGACAGGTTAGTTGTTTGACCACAGCTCACCTGATGTTAAGTGAAGGTGTGGTCGAAGATGGTAAAGCACACCTAGCCTGGAATGGAACTGGCTCTCAAGTGAGACTGCCGGAACACACCGTTAGATGCTTGGCGGCAGATTTTCAACTTGAGGGTGGTAGCTAGCCAGCCGAGTACTAGAAAGTACCCTACCACCATGCTATGGTTTCCTCACGATGTTTTCCTTCACCGGCAGCTCAAGCTCATTGTTGGGGTTTGAACCCGCGCCCTTCGGCATGCGATTCTACCGCGCTAACCACTGAGCTATCATCGCTACAATACCTGCTAAAGTTGAGTTCGGATCAAACGTTATTCGCTAATATGCTCTTTCGCACAACCGAAATTCATTTATATCGCCGCCGGATACCGTATACTCTCGGGAAATCGTCCTCTTTCAAACACCCTGCAATCTATCTTCGCGAACAATATTGGTCGAGTCGGTTCGTGCGTGTGTATCTGGCTTTATTTATTAACTGTGATATACGATTTCATTGGACGTTTTTATGATGTGAAATCATAGACGCAGGTAGGTATCCAAACTGAGAAAAGAAACGGTCAAGTGCGAATCGAACTCGCGCACGAACCGTCTTAAATAATATTATAATGAGGAAAGATTTGTATTTTTGGATTTTTATTTGTAACGAATAAACTCAAAAACTACTGAACCGATTTTAAAAATTCTTTCACAGTTGGGAAGGTACACTATCCCCGGGTGACATAGGCTACTTTTTATACCTGTATTTCTACGGGAACGGGAACTACGCAGTTGAAAACGCGAGGCGTCTCTAGTTATCTATGAAAACGGCAAAAAAAAATCGTGTTTTTTGTAATGGAGCCCCCTTAAATATATTTTTTTTCTGTTTTTTAGTATTTGTTGTTATAGCGGCAACAGAAATACATCATCTGTGAAAATTTCGACTGTCTAACTATCACGGTTCATGTGATACAGACGGACAGACGGACGGATAGCGGAGCGGACGGAGGCTGAGTAATAGGGTCCAATTTCACCTTTTGGGTACGCAACCCTAAAAACTAGGGTTCTATATAAAATTATAAAGTAAATAACTTTTATATTACCAACATAACTTTTAAATAAGTAAATTTGGCAACACTAAACAAACAACATAAGAAATTTAGAGGAATTACTTAAAAGTATCAATTGACAGCCTCGTTGGCTCATTGGTAGTAATATCTGCCTTGAGAGCTGTAGGGCGTGGGTTCGATTCCCACTCAGGGCAAACATTTTGTAAATAAACAAAATGTGTGTTCTGTATTTATTATAAGTATGTAGTTATAACAAAAAAGTATAATTTATGTATTCTATCAGTTATCTGACTTCCATCACACAAGCTCTGGTTAGTTTGGGGCCAGATGGCGCTGTGTGTAATGTAGTACGATATTTATTTATTTATTTATTCTACCATTACTACCTTCTGTAACGTAATCTACCATTTCCCTTCCAACATGCATTCCTGTCTACATACAAACACGACTGAGTGAAGTTAATTCCGAGCCCTTGAAGCGTGTAATTTGTAAAGGAGAGCGGTAATGTGGTATTGTTTCGGCTGAGCCCGTGTGATTACCGATCACGCCGGTAATCAAACATATATATACATTATACATACCTTATGCTATGTACCTATAAATCTTAATCGATTGATTAACTTATGTTGATTACTGTTAATATGCAGAAGTTCATCTTATGTTATTACTAGCGGACCGTCCCGGCTTCGCACGGGTGGGCATTTATTTATTCTAGTTTTAAATATAGCCACACATACGTATGTACGCTGTGAGAATGTAGCATTCTAATGGTGAAAGAATTTTTGAAATCGTTCCAGTAGTTTTCGAGTTTGTTCGTTACAAATATACAAAAATACAAATCTTTCCTCTAATATTAGTGTAGATAGATAGATATATTATAATACTGTTCAATTTTGGATCAACACGCGCAGAAGACGCGCCAAAGCAGCGATGCCCCGGAATTTGTTTTGCTACTCAAAGTTCTGTATATTGATGCAATGGTCATGGTCATGCGTTTTCTCTTATCATCAGAAAAGCGTATCATTCCTCTCATTACTTTTACATTAAATTTGAAGAATGAAATCTAATAAAACCTCAAACGGCACAAATATAGTTATTTGGATAGAATGCATCTTTTTGTACCGTTTTGGGTTGACACGTTGATGATGATTGATGATTTTTATTTTAAAAAATATATACTTTCAGATTGGTCCCATAGTGCTATATCTTAGACGGCACATCTAGGGTGTGGTCAAACGTGAGCCTGTTCAAAATAAAAATGTTTTGTTTGTGTTTGAAGGATGCTGCGGCTAACATAATTACGTAACTCGAGTCAACACTACTTCTGGTCGAGTTTACTTGGTGGTAGATTTCCTTAGCAGGAGGTCGTCTAGGTAGGTACCACCGCAGTACCAGATATTCTGCCGCCAAGCAGTACTGTGCAAACATTACTGTGTTCCGGTTTGAAGGGTACTGCAGCCAGCGAAATTACTGGGCTGTTGAGACTAACCATCTAGTCTCAAAGTAATGAGCGCCAAAGCAGCGATGCCCTGGACGTTGTTTTGTTACTCAAAGTTCTGTGTATCGCTGCAATGGTCATGGGCAGGCGTTATCTCTTAACATCAGGAGAGCGCCTCGATCGTCTCATTACTTTTACATAAAAAAAAAAAAACAATCGAACATCACAAAGTAAAGAGCAACAAAGCAGCGATGCATTTCGTTATTCAGTTTTGTATACCACTGCGATGGTCATAGACAGGCGTTATCTCTTAACATCACGAGAGAATTTTTAACATAACAAAGAGAATAAATAATCCAATATCCTTTCCTTTTACTCAACACAGAAGGAACAATACAATTGTGGAATGATCTTCCTTCTTCCGTATTCCCGCGGAGGGTTCGTTAAAAAGAGTCTTATTGGAATCTTAAAATGTCTGCTATGTTTATAGTAGGTATACTAATCCATAGACAACGGTGATTGCTTCATCATCATCATCATCATTTCAGCCGTAGGACGTGCACTGCTGGACATAGGCCTCCCCCATTGACTTCCATAAAGACCGCTTGGAAGCGGCTCGCATCCAGCGCGTTTCTGCGGTCTTTATTAGGTCGTCTGTCCACCTTGTGGGTGGACGGCCTACGCTGCGCTTGCCGGTCCGTGGTCTCCACTCTAGAACTATCTATGGTGATTGCTTACCATCAAGCAATCCGTCAGCTAATTTGCTATCTGTAGCATTAAACGCGGTTTCCTTTTTTTTATTTTATGTAAAAGTAATGAGACGTACTAGACGATCTCTTGATGGTAAGAGATAACGCCTGTCCATGACCATTGCGGCGATACACAGAAATTAAAGTAACAAAACAAAGTCCAGGACACCACTGCTTTGGCGCTCATTATTTTGAGACTTTGGATGGTTAGTCTCAACAGCCCTGTTATTTCGCTAGCTGTATATCAAACCGGAACACAGTAATGTTTACACACTACTGCTTGGCGGCAGAATATCTTGTACTGCGGTGTTTTATGATTTAATTAAGTACTAATTTATATTTCTTATCTCATTATCTTTAAAGTTGCCCATTCTCTAATTTGTTTCTATGACACGTGTAAGGGCGGTCCACACGACCGCCCGCGGCGCCGGATGTCCGCCGATTGCCTTTATAGCCCGGCTTTGAACATCAATAGTGTACACCCGCCTTTATTGTACGACTTTCTTTTTTATGATTGTGAAAATTTCCTTTATAGTGATGATATTTTGTTGATAATAATGTGATGACAAATCGTTTTATTTATTTCCATTGCCGTTTCATCTTTAGAAGTAAGCAACAAGCTCAGTGTTCTGATGTTTTTTTTCATCAGACGAAACTTTGTTATTTGTTATTTGTTGGTTACTTGACGGACTAGGTGTTGGACCACAGCTCACTTCCAAATACAAAAATTGTATTGATAACACTAACGTTACAAGTCGAATGAGACATGAATTATATTTTAACTAAACAAAATAAAATATCTTAAATTTTGTTTTTATGTGAAAATTAATGAGACTAACGAGACGCTCTCCTGATGGTAAGAGATAACGCCTGTCCATGACCGTTGCAGCGATACACAGAACTCTAAGTAACAAAACAAAGTCCAGGGCATCGCTGCTTTGGCGCTCATTACTTTGAGACTTTCGATGGTTAGTCTCAACAGCCCAGTAATTTCGCTAGCTGCAGTAACATTCAAACCGGAACACAGTAATGTTTACACACTACTTCTAGGCGGCAGAATATCTGGTACTGCGGTGGTACCTACCCAGACGACCTCCTGCTAAGGAGATCTAACACCAAGTAGATAAATACTATTTACAGGTATAAATGTAACATTTAAAATAATAACTAATAACTAATAGTCGAATTGTGTATTGTCAATAAATTAAGAAAGAAAGAAAACATTTATTTAACCTTTTCTTTTAATAAAAAATACTATTCCTATAATAATCTCGCTTAACACTTTTTTTTACAACTTAGCGCAACTTCATGACAGAAATTTAAAATTTGCTGCACCAGTAGTTATTAGTAGTAGTAATACTGCACAAGTGCACATACATACAAAAAAAATCAAAACAAAATATCTTAAATTAATGCTATTTTTACTTAAATAACTTAATCTGAAAGTCCGTCAGAGGAGAGATATGTGGTCAGAATGCTGGATGGCAATGCCGAGCTTTTGACCAAAGTAGATGCCAGCATTCTGGTCACCTGAAGCCTCCTTCAGGGCAAGCAGTCCAATTAGGTAGGTCCAACTTTGAGAAAGAGGTCAGTCGTCGAATCCAACTCGGCTGGGCAGAGTTCGGAAAACTGCGCGACGTCTTCTCGTCCGAATTACCTCAGTGCCTCAAGTCGAAAGTCTTCGACTAGTGTGTGTTACCAGTGATGACTTATGGCGCTGAAACGTGGTCTCTGACTGTGTGCCTTCTTGGTAAGCTCAAAGTAGCACAACGCGCTATGGAGAGGGCTATGCTCGGAGTTTCCCTACGAGATCGAATCAGGAATGAGGAGATCCGTAGACAAACCAAAGTTACCGACATAGCCCAACGGATTAGCAAGTTGAAGTGGCAGTGGGCAGGGCACATAGCACGCAGAACTGATGGCCGATGGGGCTGCAAAGTTCTGGAGTGGAGACCACGGACCGGCAAGCGCAGCGTAGGACGTCCACCCACAAGGTGGACAGACGACCTAGTAAAGACCGCAGGAACGCGCTGGATGCGGGCCGCTTCCAACCGGTCTTTATGGAAGTCAATGGGGGAGGCCTATGTCCAGCAGTGGACGTCCTACGGCTGAAATGATGATGATGATGATGAAGCCTCCTAAACGTTTGGCCAGGTCCCGATATAAATCCCGATATATATAGCAAAAAAAATAAATATAAAGAGGACACCAAATGTATACATATTAATGATATAAATGAATATACAAAAATACAGTTTTTGTTACGGAAGGTAATTATTATTGGTCCGAAAATGGCCCAACTTTGCCAATCTATTAAAACCAGCTAACTGACCCACTTGAGCTCAATTTCGCACACAAAGCGCCACCTGGTGGTAAAGTTGCCACCTACGTAGAAACTCTTCTAAGCCGTCAGAAGCAAACATCAAAGCTTTCTGAACACCTAGTCACGTACTAGGTCACGATCCAGTGTCAGAAATAATTACTACGCGTTGTATGGCAATACTCAAACGTTGGGCAAAATAAAGGCCAGCGTTTTGTTCACGTGTGGCGTCGACTAGACTATTCTTTATTTATTTACATGGTTTTTTTTAATGTAAAAGTAACAGAATGAGAGAGAACGAGACGCTTTCCTGATGGTAAGAGATAACGTATGTTCATGACCATTGCAGCGATACTCAGAACTTTGAGTAAAAACTAAGTCCAGGGCATCTTTGCTTTGGCGCTCATTACTTTGTGACATTTGACATTTACTTAAGACATTCTTAACAGCCCTGAAATTTCGGTAGCTGCAGTACCTACCCATCAAAGTGAAACAGTAATGTTTACACACTACTGCTTGTCGGAAAAATATCTGTTACTGCGGTGGTACCTATTTAGACGACCTTATGCTAAGAATACCTACCACAAAGTAAAGAACGTACTGTACGAACAATTTTTACAATTATTCTTGACTAGGGAATTCCTCGCGGTTTTACCCGCGTAGTTCCAATTCCCGTGGGAATACAGGGAAAAGTAGCTTATGTCACCCGGGGATAAGGTAGCTTCACAACGTGAAATGATTTTTTTAATCGGTCCAGTAGTTTTTCAATATATTCGTTGCATACAAAAATACAAATCTATCCTCTTTATAATATTAGAATAGATATTGGCAATCAATGACATTTATCTTGTTTCATAAGTCAATGAAAAATATTATTTTAGTAACAACGTTAAGTAATCTAATCGTCCAGTTGCTCCTTAGCTACTACAGCCCAGTCTAGCTAGCACAATATCAAATAGACGCCTTTGTTACTAGTCCTACAACCCGGTTAGTCGGGAGTCGGCCTATATCGCTGACTACTAGGGATGTGCTTATAATTATATCCGGTTTATTTTTATACCAGATTTCCATTATGAATTGATTTCCATTATTACGTTTAAATAATAAATAGATAGATAGCTATTACTCTTTATTGTGCACACCATAAATAGAAAAAAGTACAGAGAACAAAAGGACCTTATAAACTAGTGCCACGAGTGGCGGCCTTATCGCTAACAGCGATCTCTTCCAGGCAACCAAGAAAAGAAAAACACGGTAGAAAACATAAGAAACAGACGACTCTGAGATCTGACTTTTACTAGGTTTACTTTTATAGTTGTCAGGCTAGGTGTTTGACCACAGCTCAACTGATGTTAAGTGACGACACGACTCTTCCCGCGTTCCCGCCAAAACTCCAAACAGAGCGTTAATAGCGCTATTGGTTATTATTTTTTTTGAATTAAAATAAATATAGTAATCGCTAGTAAAACAGTAAACATGTTTTTACTTAAACCATGCAGTCCCTTCTCTAGCACTCTGTGACACTATCGAAAACACGCCTCCCGGATAACTTATTGTACAACTTTTTGCGCAAAAAATCTGGCCACTTTTTGTTGACGTGCACATCTGACAACAATCGCCGAGCGTTTGTTCAGGGAAACATTGTTAGAATGGACTTGGGTGATATGGGCAGAGCTTTCTATTATTCAGTTTAGTATAGTGATTTATTTTAGCAGGATATCGTCTAGGTAAAAAAGGTTAAAATTCAATTGTTTTCATTCTTTTTTTTTATGTAAAAAAATTATGAGACGAACGAGACGCTCTCCTGATGGTAAGAGATAACGTCTGTCCATGACCATTTCAGCGATACACAGAACTCTGAGTAACAAAACACGATGCGATTTGTAGCGATGACAGCTCAGTGGTTAGCGCGGTAGGTTCGCATGCCGAAGGGCGTGGGTTCAAACCCCAACAACGAGCTTTAGCTGCCGGTGAAGGAAAACATCGTGAGGAAACCATAGCATGGTGGTAGGGTACTTTCTAGTACTCGGCTGGCTAGCTACCACCCTCAAGTTGAAAATCTGCCGCCAAGCATCTAACGGTGTATTCCGGCAGCCTCACTTGAGAGCCAGTTCCATTCCAGGCTAGGTGTGCTTTACCATCTTCGACCACACCTTCACATAACATCAGGTGAGCTGTGGTCAAACAACTAGCCTGTCAACCATTAAAAAAAAAAAAGCAGGACCTGTACATATGTTGCAATAAACTATTGAGTATTGAGTATAGGTAGGTACCACCGCAATTTCAGAAATACTGCCGCCAAGCAGTAGTATGTAAATTACTGTGGTTCGGTTTACAGCTAGCGAAATTACTTGGCTGTTGAGACTAACCATCGAATCGAAGTAACCTTACCACCATCAAGTTTAAAATCAGCTGCCAAGTATTTAATTATGTTTTCCGGCAGCCGGCAGCGCCAGCTTAAGCTCATTGTTGGCGGTTGAACCCACGTCTTTCGGTGTGTGAACCGACCTCCCTAACCACTGAGCTATAACCGCTACTAAAAATTGACACTATATTTCGGATGTAAACTACTCTCATAGCAAAGTAGCTTAATTTTCTATAATAAAAGTACTTAAAAAAAACCTGCAACGTAATAATTCCGGATGCCTCTACGTTCAACTACTCTGTTCTTGTCTAGAAGTAAAGAATAGAATATGTCAAAAGTACCGTAAGCTCCGTAAATCTCACAGAATTCCCTCTCTTCAAAACCCACGTAACTGCAAACTGTGAAGATAAATCCATCCGCTAAAAAAAATCTTTGAAAAATGTTTAAAAATGTCGGGTGACAACCCACAGTTTCTCTAGTCATATTTGGTGACAGATTATTAAACCATGCAGATGGAAAGCTCTGATGAAATACAAAAAAAGTACACGTTCAAAATTAGAACAGCAAAAAGTGACAAAAAATATTGTTAGCAATTGGCAATATACAAATTATTTACTATTTTATAATTTCCTTTTCATTGTTATTAATTATTTCTTACGGTATGCTAAGCGAGTTCACTTAACAAAGGAAACTTCTTGCGGTTTGACATGTCCGTACGAAGCCAGGGTTGGTCGCTAGTAACTAATATTTTATGATCCCTTATACACGAAAATATAAAAAATAATTGAATTAACTTATTTTTGACACGATGCTTTTACAATATAGAAAAATTCTTAATTAATGATAAACAACTTGACATTCTTATCTAGTAATACTATAACATTTATGTTTAATACTAGCTGCGCCCCGCGATGTTACCCGCTACATGTTTTCGGGATAATACCCAGCTACCTCCATACCAAAAATCATCCAAATCCGTTCAATAGTTTTTGTGTGATAGAGTAACAAACATCCATCCAAATATTTACATTTTAATGTGTCCAAAACTTATGCCAAATAAAATAATTTCGATTTTTTAGAATTTTGAATATTTGTTTATTCGAAGTTCTCTGTTCTTCTGTAATCCGGCTCAAGAGGCCTGGCGCGATGCCAATAGTTGTAGGGCCCAGGTTCGATGTCCGCGCTGATACAATATCGATTATGGCCAGGCTTTACCGTATATGTCAGTAACTCTTCTATTGTTAGCCTGACAAAGGCTTATAAGTACTGCCAAAGATTATATAGTATTTAAGATTTAGTCTTAGAGATATCAGAAAAACACTGATAAACTAAATTGGTGATAGATAGATACATAGATAGATAGATAGATAGATATAACACTTTATTGTGCACACCATAAATAGACAAAAGTACAGAGAACAATGAGCCTTATGAACCAGTGCCACAAGTGGCGACCTTATCGCTAACAGCGATCTCTTCCAGGCAACCAAGAAAAGAAAAACACGTTAGAAAACATAAGAAACAGACGACTCTGAGATCTGACTTTTACTAGGTTTATTTTTATAGTTGACAGGCTGGGTGTTTGACCACAGCTCAACTGATGTTAAGTGACGGTGTGGTCGAAGATGAGGCTCTCAAGAGAGGCTGCCGGAACTTACGTTGAGTACGTTAGGTGACTCGAGGGTGCTAGCTAGCCAGCTGAGTACCTACTAGAAATTACCCTACCACCATGCTGTGGTGTCCTTACGATGTTTTCCTTCACCGGAAACTCATTGTTGGGATTTGAATCCACGCCCTTTGGCATGTAAACCGACCGCGCTAACCACTCAACTATCGCCCATTCGAAACTGAAAATAAATGTTTAATATCATCGTAGTCGTCTATCTATCCTATTATTAAAGAGGAAAGATTTGATTGTTTGTTTGTATTGAATAGGCTTCGAAACTACTGAACCGATTTCAAAAATTCTTTCACCGTTGGGAAGCTACACTATCCCCGGGTGATATAGGCTACTTTTTATTCCTATGATCCCACGGGAACGAGTACTACGCGGGTGAAACCGCGAGGCGCTTAAAAAAGCACGCTTTCCTAAATTATATACAAAAAACGTATTTCACATATTGAATTTCCATATGTAATACATTCTAGACTAGATGTGTTTTATCATCTTCGACCACACTGTCACTTAACATAAAGTGAGCTGTGGTCAAACACCTAACCTGTCAACCATAAAAAAAAAAATACTTTCTTGTTTTATATTGATATAATCAATATGTATTAAGTTACTTATAATTAAATAAATAAATAGCGCAGGACGTTACACACAGCGCCATCTGACCCCAAACAAACAAAGCTTGTACTATGGAAGTCGGATAACTGATAGAAGTTTTTTTTTGTAAATACATACTTAATACAGTACAGCCAGACACAGAACATTTGCTTGTATCACAAAAGCCCTTCAGTTCTTGGAGCAGATATACTACCAATGAACCAACAGGGCTGTCATCAATTATTATTATGTTCCTTTATTTTCTAATGAAGATTTTTTACCGAAACCTTGTACAAACATTAATTTGTAGCGGAAAATACCCGCGTAATAGTGCAATCTCTTTCAATTTCAGAGAAACACGGATCCAAATAAGAAATCGATTGAGCTCATATAAAGTTTAATAAGTACCAGGGCGGCATGGCCAGCCGGCGGTGGGTTAATAGGCCGACGGCAGAGCGAGACAAATAGCGCAATTTTTCTCGTTTGCTATTAAAAATTGGAACAAGGAATGAGATAAACGCGAGGCGTTACAGGTCAATAATTTTAATAACAATAATCATAAAATTTAAGTAAAATTTTTTTTTTCGCCATTGATCTAAAGTAACAGACATAGCTCAGCGTATTAGCAAGCTGAAGTGGCAATGGGCTGGACATATTTGTCACAGAACCGATAACCGCTGGGGTAGACGTATTCTAGAGCGTAACGTAGCGTAGGACGCCCTGAGACTCGATGGAGTGACGATATACGTAGGACAGCTGGCGGTAGATGGAAGCGAAAAGCCGAAGATCAGGCTGAGTGGCGTGTCTTGGGAGAGGCCTATGTCCAGCAGTGGACTACAAAAGGCTGATGATGATGATGATCATCTAAAATTTTATTCAAAAATCATAAATTCACAAATCATTCATGAATTTGATTTTATACTAGTAATCTATTGTTTTATTCAAGCAATTGTGATTTACCGCAAATAAAGACCAAAATAAATGCCAGTAGCTGTGATATCACTGTAAAATTATGCTACAGCTGTCCATAAATGGCAAAGATTTATTTGTATGGAAATCGTACCACCTTAACACTAAAATCGCTAGCGCTTATAACCTATGGACCTCAAATCATTAAAGTAATCCTCCATATGGTTTAAGTGACAATATTTATGTGGTTTACCTCCATACCAAATTTCATCCAAATCCGTTCTGTAGTTTTTGCGTGAAAGAGTAACAAACGTCCATCCAGAGTCCTGACTCTACTGAAACGATTTGAAAAATTCTTTCACCGTTGGGAAGCTACACTATCCCCGGGTGACATAGGCTACTTTTTATCCTTGTATTCCCACGGGAACGGGAACTACGCTGTGAAAATTTCAAGTGTCTAACTATCACAGTTCATGAGATACAGCCTGGTGACAGATAGACAGACGGACGGGCAGCGGAGTCTTAGTAATAGGGTCCCGTTTTACCCTTTAGGTACGGATTTACGGAACTTCAAAAAGTAAGTTCTTCCCACAGATCTATCACCAGTTCGGAAATGGATATGACAGTATGACAAAGGTCATCACATGCACAATTTTCCCATCACAGTCTCTTACCCAAGAATGAATAACCAGTATTTAAGGGCGAGCGGAGCGAAACAGCAATTTTCGTGGACAGCGGAGCGTGCCAGCTTGTGTTCCAGTGAACTTCCCAGTTAACGGACAAGTGGGGTTTGTTTTATAACAAACATGGTGTATTTTTGCATGATATAGTATTAAAATAAAAAATACGTCACAATTGAAATTTGAAATAAACGCAACGTATGTATTTGTTTTTTAACCGACTCAGAAAAGGAGGTTCTCAATTCGACTGTATGTTTTTTTTTTGTGTTTGTTACGCCAATTACGAATCGATTTTGATGATTCTTTTTTTGCTTGATCTGTTATATTATATATATAGCATTTAATAATATAAATATAGGCTATGTCACTCAGATATAATAAACACACAAGAATTGACCTAAAATAAAATAACTTAAAATAATAACTACTCTAAAAGACCGCTATCAATGGGATTTGCTTTTTTATCATAGATATCAAATTTTTTTGCTTGGTTGATCATACTTCAAGTGGTCCCATATAAATTGGCAGGGCATGGGTTCGATTCCCACTCAGGACTAACATCGATGTTTGTTCTGTGTCTGGGTGTACTGTATGTATTTATAAAAAAAAAAAGTATTTATGAATTCTGTCAGCTGTGTGGTTCCGATAGTACAAGCTTTGCTTAGTTTGGGGTCAGATGGCGCTGTGTGTAATGTCCTACGATATTTATTTATTTATTTAGATTTGTTGGTTATTTCTTTTGGAAACAAATTAAACGTCTATTTTACTTATTCTCAGTACTTAGTCGTTAAACAGTAACAATTATAATTAACGACACTCCTTACTAATAAAGTAGAATTTTCTCAAATAAAATTCGACCAATGTTATTATAACACTCCATTAAATAAAGCAAGTTAACTGCTGAAACTGAAAGTCAGCTGGGAAATTACAAGGCACGGCGTCGGGACTAAAGCCCTGAAATTTTGATACGTAGTCGTAAAAGATCCACTGAAAATAGACCAAAACGTCCTCCTTTAGAAATATAGCTAACGAGAAGAAATTGTGCAGAGGAATGACTTCTATAATACAAATTATGTTATAGTGAAATGTTTTATTGATGACACCAATGTCAATTCCGTGGTATCATTTCAAAATATCATTAAACTAGCGGACGCCTCGCGGTTTCACCCGAGTAGTTCCCGTTCAAGTGGAAATACAGGCATAAAAAGTAGCCTATGTCACCCGGGGATAGTGTAGCTTCCCAACGATGAAAGAATTTTTAAAATCGGCATTGTTTGGAAGAAAAAAGCTCTAGGCGATAAGGTTGCCGTTGTACTACTAAATGTACTACTACGACTGGGTACCTTCAAGTCGCGAGTGTATCGGTTTCTTCTAGGCGAGCGTGCTCCACCGTAGACCGCATCTTCGTTTAATATCAGGCGGGATGGCGGGCATACGCAAGCCTAACTACTATAAAAAAAAAAACAGTAAAGTCGATGTTTTTTTTATTTTTGTAGAAGTTGAGTTTGAGTATCTTTTTTTTTCTTCTTTTTTGACAGCCCCGTTGGCTCATTGCTAGTATATCTGCCTTAAGAGCTGTAGAGCGTGGCTTCGATTCCCATTTAGGGCAAACATTTTGTAAATAAACAAATGTTTGTTCTGTGTCTGGGTGTTCTGTATGTATTATAAGTATGTATTTACAACAAAACAAAAAAGTATTTATGTATTCTATCAGTTATCTGACTTCCATCACACGGCTCTGCTTAGTTTGGGGCCAGATGGCGCTGTGTGTATTGTCCTACGATATTTTTTTTTTTGCTTTATCTCTTTTTTATCGCACCCCATTAATATTATAACCGTAAAAGTTTGGATGGATGGATGGATGTTTGTTACTCTTTCACGCAAAAACTACTGAACGGATTTGTATGAAATTTGATATGGAGGTAGCTCAGGCCCTGAATTAACACATAGGCTACTTTTTATCTATTTTTATATTTTATATTTTATATTTCATATTTCATATTTTATATTGACAGTATTTTTATATTGACAATATTTTTTATATTGACATGTTTGGATATTGACATCCCTTATTTTGACATGTAATCAGTGTTTTAAAACCCATTTAATGACATCTTTAAAATTTTGAAGTGACTTGTAACATTGGTGTTATCAATAAAGTATTTGTATTTGTATTTGTATTTGTATTTGTATCCCGAAAACATGTAGCGGGTAACACCACGGGGCGCAGCTAGTGTACGCTGCACATTTTCTACTCTTACAATACAGCTTGAACGTGACATAGTAGAATTTTAATGACTCGAAACAATCGTTCTTGAAGTTTGGAATAGTTGTTTCAAGTAAAGAACGGGCGGGGTCCTCGCAGGCCGCTTAATATTCAGAAAGTGAATTCATGAATTAATTTGCATTTACATATTTACATATCGTGCCATTTGATGGTGAATCGTAGATTTACTTGTAAGTTGATTTTGCAAATACCTATAAAGCTGTAATTTTTATACTTCCAAGATTATGTTTACCACTATAGCACTACCAAAGCAATCACGGATCGCCCGAGGGATGAGGAGGTAGGTGGGGCAGCGCGACGTTCAGATGTGGCAGGGTAGTCAAGGGTGGGCGGGGGGCAGGGTACCGCCGTCACGTTTGGCGCTTTTGGCGCAGTTCGCTCGCGGCTCTCGCAGCGAACAGTCGACTTATTGGTACCGGACGCTTTGAAGGAAGAACCACAATCAAGTTTTTAATATCAGCAGTTCATGCATTAATACATGCAAACCCACTACATTAGCGCAATGATAGATAGAGTACATAGATAATTTTTGTTTTTTTGTTAATACATACAGAACACCCAAACATTTAGCTTATACCACAAAATGTTTCGCCTGGGTGGGAATTAAACCCATGCCCTACAGCTCTTAAAGCAGATATACTATCAATGAGCCAACAGGGCTGTCGAACGAAAATTAAGGAAAGGAACGTTTCCTGTTGGTTAGCAGGCGAAACCAAGCGTCGTGTCTAGTTATGGATAAATACGGCTTGTTATTTGTGACAAAAACATCTCTCATTTGTAGTGATTTATAGGGTCGGGGCAACGATAATATCAAAACAATAGTTATTAATTACCTCTTGTTGTAATTAGACAAATACGAGATCTACAGCTAGTATTTTAGTTTCGTATCTACTGTTGTCGGTACTTTGGGAAAGTAGTTTTGTAAATTATTTATTTACTTGCTGGGCCCCGTGATTTTACCCGCTACATTTTTCGGCATAATCAGTGATACTAATGATCAATATTGAGAAATTAATTTAAGTTAAGAATTTAAAAAAAAACCGGCTTAGTTCGAGTCGGACTCGCGCACGAAAGGGTTCCGTACCATTATCACCACATAGTATAAAACAAAGTCGCTCCCCTCTGTCCCTATGTATGCTTAGATATTTAAAACTACGCAACGGATTTTGATGTGGTTTTTTTAACAGATAGAGTTTTTTTTTTAATGTTTGACAGGCTAGGTGTTTGACCACAGCTCACCTGATGTTAAGTGAAGGCGTGGTCGAAGATGGAGTGATTATTAAGTAGAGTGATTGAAATGGAAGGTTTTTATGTATTATACTTGCATATGCACTACATTAGTATCTACATTGCACCCGTGCGAAGCCGGGGCGGGTCGCTAGTCTATAATAAACGGTAAAAAAATCACTTTTGTTGTATGGGAGCCCTCATAAATATTTATTTTACTCTGTTTTTAGTAAATCAGTAATATTTATTGGCCGTAAATTACAATAATGTTAAAGGCACTTGTACAAAAAGAACCTTACAATTACACTTTAATTGAATGAAGCTATATACGAGTACTTTAGTATTTGTTGTTATTGCGGCAACAGTAATACCTACATCATCTGTGAAAATTTCAACTGTCTATCTATCACGATCTAAGAAATACAGACGGAGAGACAGCGGAGACTTAGTAATAGGGTCTCGTTTTACCCTTTGGGTACGGAACCCTAAAAATATTACTAAATTGGCAATCGAGACTGTGTCTCAACTTGGCTGCCGTAGCTCCACTATGTTGCCGTAGCGACGCGGACTTAAGCACGAAAAAAATTAAACTCGTTTCTCTTACTCAACAAAATTATATGGAAAGTTAAAGTTAACATCGATATATGAGGATGGAGAACCCATTAATCTGGATCCTACCTAATGTGATGTAAGCATATACAGACTCAAACATCGTGTCCAAGCCGTTACTGCCCAAAGCGGCCGGATAACTTGCTGAATTATTCATTACTACTAGAGATGACGGAAAAAAGCAACACCTAGGGTTGGCACGCGTCGACCTGATGCCGTGGCAAAGGAACACGGCATCAGTATCCCCTGTAGTCAGTAACACTAGTTAGGAACTTTGCTTCGGATGGTTGAAGATGGGTTTCCGACCATCTGGAAAGCCAAGAAAAGTCGATATCGTTGGAATGTTGTCGCTGACGGGTGTGGTATCATGCGGTGTGTGGTGAGTCTGTGTTTTTTTTTTTGTGAATGACTTGCTATTAGCCGCAGATGGCCTCTACAGCGTCACCGGACTGTTAAGTCTGTGTTCCCTGTTAGATACAATATGGGTGTCTTCAAATCTAGAGTAAATATGTTTCTTCTAAGTAAGCGTTCTTCTAACATCAGGTAGAGTGTGGTAAAACGCGAAGCTATTTTGTTTTTTTTAAGGTGGTTCGATTTCCATACAAATAAATTTTTCCATTTATGAACAAATGGAGCATAATTTTACAGTGAAATCACAGTTACTGGCATTTATTTTGGTCTTTATTTGCGGTAAATTACAATTGCTTGAATAAAACTTATTATTGTGTGTAGTAGTACACTCATAAAACTATTTAACTGTGGTAACTGTTTAAGTCCACTTTGATGATATACATACCAATATATGGGCCAGTACGAGAATTAACTTTTTTTTTAAATTAAAAAAAATTCTCTTGCGTTTGCGTTTCTCTTTGTAAAAGGAGTACAAATAAAAAAAATGTCGCTGTTCTCTTGCATTTTTTTTTAAGTCCTTCAGTCCTATCAGCGACAGCCCTATATGATAGATAGCCGATGACGGAAAAAAGACTGATTCATAATAAAATCTACGCGATGGTCACAAAAACTTGAAGGATCACAGTTTTGTTATTTTTATGTTCGCCCCGGTATTCAAGGGATTCTGTTTGTCTGCAAGCAAGTTCGTGGTTATGGACTATTAAACTGTTTGCCCAAATTAAGGACGAAAGTCGATCTAAAAAAATATATGAAGGAAAGTAGGTCGAATTGATATACGAGTTCAAAACAATTTTAACCTTGTATTATAAAAGGAACAATGAGAGTATTCATAAAATTCTTATCGACTTATTATTCACACGAAAAATGATTTATTTTTTTTGTTTATGGTTAACTGACAGACTTTATATTTGACTACAGCTCAACGGTGTGGTCGAAGATAGTAACCACCCCTATCCTCGAATAGAACTGGCTTTCAAGCAGTGACGTAGCGTGCCCTGTATAAAAATTAGTTGGGGGCCTAAATGAAGGGTAAAGAATTCTTACAAAAGAAACAAAAATGCTTGCATTAATTTAAAGTATATATTTATTTATTATAATTATGGACAGTAGATCGTATAACAGTTTTTTTACATGTTTTTTCCCCGGGAAGCACGAGATTAAGTGACATTCTAGATAAATCTAGAGTGAATAGGTTTCTTCTAGGTAAGCGTGCTCCATCTTAGTCCACACTACTGCTTAACATCACCCGCACCTATTTTGAACAAAAAAAATATATATATTTTACAAATTTTTGCTTACACACCTTAGGGGCTGTAGCCCTGTAGCCCGAGGGTCCCGTATCATTGATACGGTTGATATGGCGGTAGCTACGACCCTGCTTTCAAGAAGGGCTGCCGGGACACACCGTGAGCGGCAGATTTTTAACTTAGCCGAATATGTACTAGAAAATACCTTACCACCATGCTACAGTTTCCTCACGATGTTTTCCTTCACCGGCAGCTTAAGCTCATTGTTGGGGGTTTGAACTTACGCTTTTTGGCGTGCGAACCGACCGCCCTAACCATTGAGCTATCATGGTAACAAAATCGTGTGGCTGCGGTGTTTGTAAATAAAAATAAATAAAAATGAAAATGGTTTATTTCAGTTACCAGTTTTCTTAGGGTTTCTTTCTTTTGTAGTAGGGTGAGTGTGTGTGTGTGCGTGTATGTTTGCGTGGGTGTGTGATTATACATCTATCAAACAAAAAAGAAAAAAATAGTATTTAAAAGTTTATTTGAATGCAGTCCTTTTTACAAATGATGGTTGATACTAACCATCTAATGTCTCAAAGTAATGAGCGCCAAAGCAGCGATGCCTTGAACTTGGTTTTACGACACAAAGTTCTGTGTATCGCTGCAATGGTCATGCACAGGCGTTATCTCTTACCATCAGGAGAGCGTATCGTTCGTCGCATTACTATTACATTAAAGAAACATTAAATGAGTGTACATTTTTGAACACAAAGAAGTTTATGCTACTAACAACTATTTCGACGTAGTAGTGTGAGTAGTATGGTATTGAAGCCAAGAACTATTCGAAAATTCAAAAATTTATGAATAAGTATGTGAGCCAATTTCTTTTTCTTTTAAAATACGTAAGCATTCGCTCGAAAAGAGAGAGTGTATTTTTTACATCAGGAACTGCGCTTCGAACGCTTTGAAGCTTTCGCGAATCAATGGTTTTGGTGTAGGCTTGCTATCTGCAGAGGAAATAACGCTCTAGCGATTTGTGGATATATCCTACTTAGATATTAGTATATTTCTCCCGCCTCACAAATGTCCTGTTATTCGATGTTTTAGTTAAATAAATATCATAGGACATTACACACAGCGCCATCTGACTCCAAACTAAGCAAAGCTTGTGCTATGGAAGGCAGATAACTGATAGAATACTTAAATAGCTTTATTTTTGTAAATACATCCAGTACACCCAGACACAGAACAAACATTTGATTATATATCACAAAATGCTTGTCCTGGGTGGGAATCGAACCCACGCCCGTCAGCTCTTGGAGCAGACATACTACCAATGAACCAACAGGGCTGTCAGTTATTTTGATATTTGGTTTCCCACGTGAAGATAATTCTTTTTCGACAAAAAATTGCCTATGGTTTTAATCCAGGGCAGCGTTACCAGAATTTTTGCCAAGTCGGGATTTTGGAACTTTTTGAGTTTTGTGTTGAAAAAAGCGGGATTCTATCGTCGAAAGCGGGACGTAGTAAAAAACGTATATAATCAGATTTTTTTACCTTATTAGAAGTTTCCCCCCTCCACCCCTAGCACCCCTCTCTCTCCCTCGCGCTTGTCTTCATTAACGAGCCGGCCAGTCAACACCAGTGTGGTCAACGTAGGCTATTTGTCGCCGTTTAGGCTACACAGGACGAAAATCGGCGATGAAAAAATCTGAAAGGCGACTGGGCGCCCATTAGGCTACTTCAGAGACAAGCATAAAGCAAGCTACATCTAGGGTAAATAGGTTTCTTCTAGGTAAACGTGCTCCATCTTAGACCACACTACTGTTTAACATCAGGCAGAGTGTGGTGAAACCCGAACCTATTTTGAATTAAATAAAAAAAAGGTTTTCAAATTTGCCAAACTACAAATGAACATAAGCTTTTAACAATCTGGATATTCTGGTGTCGTGGGTTCGAGTTATGCATGGGACAACACGTTTCTAGACTTATACTAAAATACATCCTAAATTATAAATTCGAGTGTAGCGTTTTCAAGTGTAAACGTGTAGGTTACTTTAGGCTACAGAAGCTGAAATTCAAATTCGGCTACATTAGGCTACTTTTGCTGAGAAAAATGGCGACATCAGGCCCGGCGTTGTCGGCAACACTGGTCCACACTTGTCTTCCCGCGCATCCTCAGCACGCTGCACGCTGGTCGAGTTATCCCCGAAAAGCGGGACTGAGCCTGTACCGCGCGGGACATTTCATTTTGATTGAAAAATTGGAACGTCCCGCCAAAATCGGGACGTCTGGCAACGCTGATCCAGTGTGTCAGCTACATCCATACCAATTTTCATTAAAATACATTCAGTAGTTTTTGCGTGAAAGAGTAAGAAATATCTATACATCCAAAATATTAGTAGGAATCATTTCTTTCTACTTAAAGGCGCGCGGTATTTCCTGAAGTAGGTTATAGATCAACGGCCCCCAAACCTTTCTTAGTATGTTTAATATACGCAAACATGTAACCGCATGTCTCCACCCCACTCAGGCTCTCAATAACCCAGAACCTCTTAAAATGAACAGTCTAGACTAGCCCTGACAGGTTCGGCAAATCGAATATACGCTGTACCTGATAACAGGGTACTTTCTAAATATGTGTCGATGTCGATTGTGGCTTGGCGGCAGCAGTGGGTAAACTTGCGATAAATTCATTCATCCCACTAACATTATAAATGTGAAAGTTTGGATGGATGTTTGTTACTCTTTCACGCAACTACTAAACCGATTTGGATGAAATTTGGTATGGAGGTAGCTGAGACCCTGGATTAAGACATAAACTACTTTTTTATCCCGAAAACATGTTGCGGGTAACACCGCGGGGCGCGCTAATAACATATAATGAAAGAAATGAACTGAAATGAAACTTAAAGATTATTAAATTACTAGTACATAATTATGTTTTTTTTGTTATGTCATTTTATTATATTGACAAATTTTTTTTTATGTATTGACATGTTTGTATATTGACATTTTAGTTTTTTTTTATTCATTGTCAGCGTTTTCAAACTCATATAATGACATACATATTTGAAATGTTGAATTGACGGAATTGACTTGTAACAGTGGTTTTATTAATAAAATATTTGTATTTGAACTAAATGCTCTCTTGATGAGAGTAGAATAGAATGAGATAACGCATGCCCATGACCATTGCAGCGATACATAGAACTTTGAGTAGCAAAACAAAGTCTGGGGCATCGCTGCTTTGACGCTCATTAACTAGATACTTTCGAAGGTTAGTCTCAAATCTCAACAGCCCAGTAATTTCGCTAGCTCCACTACATACACTACAGATAGGCGGCAGAATATCTGGTACTGCGGTGGTACCTACCTAGACGACCTTCTGCCAAGGAAATCTACTACCAAGTAAAGATAAGTTGTCTCTTATCATTTCATTGAAACAAAACGAGATAGCACTACTTACATGATCAGGTATGTGCTTGTGCCCCCCGTATCATGTAAACGTTAACCCTTACATGAAAAATACTCAAGATTTAAAGTGTCATTGTCGCGAAATCGTTGCCATATCCATTCACAATAATATCCCACTTCTGAGCCAATGGCACCCTTTTTAATATGCCTCTTTGACAAGGGAAGGTGCCCTTTTGGTTGCCACGCCATTTAAACAACCGTTTTCTGCCCTATAGTACTTAGGTAAGTATATAGTAAGATTGGATGGTAAAAGGATATCTCTATGTTGCGACGGTAGCGCAGTGGTTAAGAGCGCGCCTAATGCCAGAAAAAACTGGTTAGCGCGGTCGGTTCGCATGCCGAAGTGCGTGGGTTCAAACCCCAAAAATGAGCTTGAGCTGCCGGCTTAATAAAATCTAACGGTGTGTTCCGGTAGCCACACTTGAGAGCCAGTTCCATTCCAGGCTTGGTGTGCTTCACCATCTTCGACCACATCGTCACTTAACATCAGGTGAGTTGTGGACAAATACCTAGCCTGTCAGCCATTAAAAAAAAACAGATTCCACCCGCTCTAGTGCGAAGAAACAAGATCGAGAATTGCATGATTTATATTTTATTATTATTATCAAATTCAAAGATTACATAAATGTAGCAATTTTATTTAAAAAAAAATATGTGGGGTCATCGCTGACAATTTCGAGTAGGTATTTGAATTAAAATGGATTTTTTCTGCAGCAGGTATTTGTAGGTTTTGTTTGTGAAAAACTCGCGGCCTATTTCCTAAATTCTATACGCCGAATGGTGTGGGTTCAAATCCCAACAATGAGCTTGAGCTGCCGGTGAAGGAAAACATCGTGAGGAAGCCGTAGCATGGTTGCAGGGTACTTTCTAGTACTCAGCTTGCTAGCTACCCACCCACCCTCAAGTAGAAAATCTGCCGCCAAGCATCTAACGGTGTGTTACATCACTTAACATCAGGTGAGCTGCGGTCAAACACCTAGCCTGTCAACCATGAAAAAAAAACAATACAAATTGAGATCTTTATAGATTTCACTTTATTGTATTACGTCATTCTTCAATCAAAACTTGAAAAACTCTTGAATGTTGAAAGCAAAACAAACATAGTATTGTTATAAATCAGTCCACCATTTAACTCCGGAACAATTCCGCTAATACACACGAAGCATCGCCAGTCCGAGGTAAGTTACAGCCGGTCATTAATTAAAGAATTTCGGGGAAAACTCCCTCGAAGGTCGTAAATTGAAAAGAATACGCAAGAACACATTTAGTGGTCGAATGGGAGTCGTTTTCTTAACGTGAGACGGTTTAACCAATCTGTGTTTACAGCGAATACATCTTTAGGTTTTATCTAGGATTATAGCATTATTGATGTATGTTATATAATGATGTGTTTAGAGATAATGTAATAAACAAATTGACATTTTAAAAAAATTCGACTCCATGACCCTTAGCCCAACTAGACGCACTGCTCCAATGAAACAGCGAGGTTTTGGAGTAAACGAAAATATCATCGACTAGCGGACGTCTCGCGTTTCACCCGCGTAGTTCCCGTTCCCGTGGGAATACAGGGATAAAAAGTAGCCAATGTCACCCGGGGATAGTGTAGCTTCCCAATGGTGAAAAAAATTTTGAAATCGGTTCTGTAGTTTCGGAGCCTATTCAATACAAACAAACAAATCTTTCCTCTTTATAATACGAGTAGTATGATGTATACAATTTTTAGATATTTTTTTGTTGATTTTTTAAAAACCGCTTGGTAGATTTTAGTAAAATTTATATGGGGCCACCTCTAAAGTATCTACCAATCAAAAAAAGAATCATTAAAATCGATTCATAATTGGCGGAATTATCGCCTAACAAATATTTAAAAAAAACATACAGTCGATTTAAAAAATTATGCGGACATACTTTAAAAAAAATAATCGTTTGTGTCATAAAATGCCATAATTAGCCATTTTTTCAGCTTTGCCTTGAAATAGGAGAAGGTCTGTGCATTGACTATCGCCACGAATTGAGAACCTCCTCCTTTTTTGAGTCGGTTAAAAATATTTCATAGAAAACAAAGAAACTGGCAGTGGGTTCCATTATTGGGCAGTTCTTTAAATAGAAAACCTATAATATAAGAAACCTTTGCCCTTTATTCAATTACACGCAGTATTTTTAATCTCCGCACAATATCTCTTTACCTTCCGGCATTCCGGATTAACCGGCGGCAAGTCCGGAAAGGCCGGAAACAAAGCAGACATGCTTGTGAAATTTTAATTTATAACTAATCCAAGCTTTGGGACACCGCGTGCCCCCAAGACAGCGGGGTTAATGGCGTAAATGTTTGATGGTTTGGGGGTACTACTGTTACATTTAAGAACTATGTCTGTTTTGGCGGGAACGCGGAATGAGTCGTGTCGCCCCGTTGTATTTTTTTCCAAAACTTGTGTTTTGTCGAGTGTTTATGCATAAAAATGGTGGTGTTTTATTCATAAAGTGCCGAATGCCAAGCGCGAGTGTGGGAAAATGATACCTATAATGTAGGGAAACATGACTTTTCGTGTTGCTTCCAAAACTCCACTGAAGCTTTGTAGTAAAGTCACCACTACTTTACTAAAGCAGGACTGACACGGACTGTACTTGACTTTGGCTATAGGTAACTATAGCATCGAGGCAACTTATTTAACTTTTGAAACTTAAAAATATAAAGCACTTGACACTGGCAAATGCTCAAAATGCGACGCCAAAGCAAAGAAAAAAAAGAACAAAGTAAACATTACTGTGTCACTTTCTTATCTCACTGTGTGCAGTTTTTTATTGTTGACAAGCTAGGTGTTTGACTACAGCTCATCTGATGTTAAGACAACCATAAAAAAAAGATTTCCCGTCGTCCTGACTGCGATAAATAAGAGAAACATTTCATAACGAATCTTATCCCCACAATATAAACGCTAGCGGGTAGATAGATTAGAAATTTACCAAAATTTTGATACCCAAAACTTCTTAAGGTGATGCCAACTGTTTAAGGTGCTATTCAAACTTCGACATTTGAAACGTTAGTAAGACCCCAGGGATGTAATTTGCCGGCCAGTGGGGGTAGGCATAAATCA
This sequence comes from Biston betularia, assembly GCA_905404145.2. NCBI lineage: Eukaryota > Metazoa > Arthropoda > Insecta > Lepidoptera > Geometridae > Biston > Biston betularia. The sequence goes on from FR989886.1 coordinate 2,526,943, forward strand.
TTTTATACGGGAGTAAGCGTTTAATGCACCCCCAATTAGGGTGGGTGCTTAATACCCATATTGGGAGCTTAAAGGCTCAAGGGTACAAGATTGGGTGTCGGGTACCCAAATTGTACCTTAATGCCCAGTTCTTCAGGTACGTGGAAAGTGAAACTGCTGTCGAGATCGTCCTTCATGAAAGTTAACTAGGTTTTATAGTCGAGATTGGTTTCGCCAATGTTTGCACTTTGCTTCGTACAGTTTTTTGATGGGTGACCGATGGTAGGTAAAGTCACAGACGGTCATATCTATTTTTTTAATTTTATTTAATAACACAAAACATAATGTAACTATACTAATTTCAACACACATTTTTCATTTAGGTGCATTATCATTATATTATTAAAAAGTCACTAGAGAATTTATTTAAAAGTTAATTAAGTAATTGATTAATTAGGATTATAATTATTTATTGATTAAATGACAGCCCCGTTGGCTCATATATATCTGGCTCATGGTAGTATATCTGCCTTGAGAGCTGTAGGGCGTGGGTACGATTCCCACTCAGGGCAAACATTTTGTGAATAAACAAATGTTTGTTCTGTGTCTGGGTGTTCTGTATGTATTTACAAAAAAAAAGTATTTATGTATTCTATCAGTTATCTGACTTCCATCACACAAGCTCTGCTTGGGGTCAGAAGTCGCTGCGTGTATTGTCCTACGATATACAAATAAAAAAAAAAAAATTATAATTGGTAAGTGTCTAAGTAGGTGCCGATTAGTAATGGGGTAGACATCTTAAAGAGTGAAGACCGTGACTTGGCTTCAACTAAATTGATTTTTTTACAAAACAAATCTCAAAAATATTTTTTTTACTCTTCAAAAAAAAAAATTAATTCCAACTAAAAAGTTAAACGTATTAAATAATTCTCACAGATAATTAATTAATCCTAATAGCCCATACATCATACGAACCACAAAAAACATTCTGATCCTGAGCTACTAATTCTGTTATGCAATAACAGATTTTAAACTGACAGAATGAAGTTCTATTTTGTATAAAAGCTGAAGCTGAGCTGAAGGGCGTGGGTTCAAACCCCAACAATGAGCTTGAGCTGCCGGTGAAGGAAAACATCGTGAGGAAACCAAAGCATGGTGGTAGGGTACTTTAGTACTCGGCTGGCTAGCTACCACCCTCAAGTTGAAAATCTGCCGCCAAGCATCTAACGGTGTGTTCCGGCAGCCTCACTTGAGAGCCAGTTGCATTCCAGGCTAGGTGTGCTTTACCATCTTCGGCCACACCTCCACTTGACATCAGGTGAGCTGTGGTCAAACAACTAGCCTGTCAACCATTAAAAAAAAAAAAAAAAAAAAAGCAAACATACTACCAATGAACCAACAGTAATTTTCAAGAAAGAATATATAATTTTCATTGCCTATTTTTAATTGCTATAAAATAATATTTAATTAAAATTATTGTATGCATATGGTAATCTGGAAATTAATACTACATCAGATTGTCTGTCTTCAATCTTCCAATCCTTAATAAGGATTACCTTATCAAATCGGCATCATCAATAATTCATACAATTTTAAACCTTATGTACTAACGAATAAAAACCAAAAGTTATCACATGCTTGTAATTACAGTCTTCTAAAATTTATATAGCATTTTCAATCTTATGCTTCTAAGATAAGGTAGAAGTTCGTTTGTACAGTTTTCTTGTGTTTCACTGCGGTTACGCCTGGATTCAGTACAACCATTTGACTCAACACCTCGATTTGAGTTTTTATTTGTTGTGCTACATTTGGACGTGGATATTTGAAGAAATGAATGCGGTATTAAAGTATACCAAATTTAAAAAAAAATGTTGACTGGCTAGATATTTGACCACAACACATCTGATTGTAAGTGACGGTGTGGTGTGAGGATGGGATGAAAAACATGTCTCAAGGTTTGATGCTTTAAGACCTGTAGGGCGTGGGTTCGATTCCCAACTAGGACAACATTATATTGTATAAAAAATGTTTGAATTTTTTCTATGTATTGCAAAACACCGAAATTGTATGTAACACTAACGGTCCGTCCCGGCTTCGCACGGGAAAATAAAACTCGATTAGCAATATAAATAAAGCCTACTAGCTACGCCCCGCGGTATTACCAGCCACATGTTTTCGGGATAAAAAGTAGCTTATGTTTTAATCCAGAGTCTCAGCTATCTCCATACCAAATTTCATCCAAATCCGTTGCGCAGTTTTTGCGTGAAATAGTATCAACAAACATCCATCCAAACTTCCACATTTATAATATTAGAGGGATGTCACTCAGTGATAATGTGGCATTCTAATGATGAAAGAATTATTCAGATCGGTTCAGTAGTTTCGGAGCCTATTCAATACAAACAAACAAGCAAAAACTCAAATCTTTCCCGTTTATAATTAGTGTAGATTTTTTTTTATGGTTGACGTTACGTGACGTTATGGTCGAAGATGGTAAACACACCTAGCCTGGAATGGAACTGGCTCTGAAGTGAGGCTGCCGGAACACACCGTTAGGTGCTTGGCGGCAGATTTTCAACTTGAGGGTGGTAGCTAGCCAGCCGAGTACTAGAAAGCACCTTACCACCATGCTATGGTTTCTTCACGATGTTTTCCTTCACCGGCAGCTTAAGCTGATTGTTGGGGTTTGAACCCACGCCCTTTGGCATGCGAATCGACCGCGCTAACCACTCAGCTATCATCGCTACAAATAGGAATGTGATATGAATGTAATAGGAAATAAAATATACCACCTCCGTTCTACCACACATCTTCCAAGTGTTGGAAGACACACGCCCCACCTTGAGGGTACGCAATTCCGGCGATAGCATCGAACCGCGCCCTTAAATTATTCAAATAAAATCCCGCAACGATATCTCTGATTGTAAATTTTCCGTGTACAGATGTGGTTGTACAGTTGCGGCCAAAATACTCCACCGCTTGGAATAAACTAAGTTAGCACATATGGTGTCGAGACGTGGACGCTCACACATGAGGCTGTGCACAAAATTAGAGTCGCATAGAGAGCCATGGAGAGGTCCATGCTCGGCATCAAACTCCAAGACCGAGTTCTTAATACCGATATCCGGCGACGAACGAAAGTTCGAGACGTCATTGTCGCGATAATGAACCTCAAGTGGAGCTGGGCAGGACACGTTGCTAGGCGAAGTCATGGCAGGTGGAGTAAGGTTGCATCAGAGTGGTGGCCTAGGCAAGGTAAGCGGAGCGTTGGTCGTCCAGCCGCAAGATGGGGTGTCTATATTGTCACCATCGCGGGTCGAACCTGGACCAGATTGGCACAGGACCGAGGCAGATGGCGTGAAAAGAGAGAGGCCTATACCCAGCAGTGCGATAAAGAAGGCTGTGGATGATGATGATGAGCACATATTGTTTACTAGTAGCGTCCCGCGGTGTTGCCCACTGTTTCCACGTGATCACTACATTTTTTCGGGAAATAGTAGCCTATCCTATTAATTCAGGGTGTCAGCTACCTCCATACCAAATTTTATTAAAATCGGTCCAGCCGTTTGAGTGTGAAGAAGTAACAAACATACAAACACACTTGCAAAATTAAATCATTCCTCTTTATAAGACGTAGATGACAACTGTTATAGTTAGACATAATGATTTTGCGGACTTATTTGTAGCTGTCAATTTGCTCTATAAAACGTCACTTTATTCTATTGTCAATAGTTTTCGCTGCGCATGCTAAGTAGGAATTTTTTTAAATTTTTAACAGCTTGGGTTACATTATTGAATTTTCCATACGGATCTCTAATTGTTTTTAAGTAAAATATAGCCTATGTCCATAACGGATAATGTAGCATTCTAATAATGAAAGAATTATTATGATCGTTCCAGTAGTTTCGGAGCCTATTCAATACAAACACACAAACAATCAAATCTTACCTCTTTATAATAGTTTGACTAGCGGCCAGTCTCGGCTTCGCACGGGTGTACATCTATATTTTTAATTAAATTCTTGTAATAAATATATACTGCGAAGAGCGAAGACGCAAGACAATCTCACTACCTGTGACACATAATTAAATTTAAATTATTTTCCATAGATATGTACAAGATTATTTAATAAAGGCTATTATCATTCCCATCATCATTAATTTTTTCTTATTTTTACATTAAATATTTACAAAACATATATAATATAAAACACTTAAAAACTAGGGTGCCGCCGGCAGCGGGCCAGGGCTCAAGCTGCCGGTGGTTAGGGCTGCAGAGGGAGGAACCTCCTCAGAATGCGCGCCGTGTCAAGGATCACTGCCTTTTGAAGCTGACCCTTGACCCAACCGTCTAGCACTCAGGGAGAACATAGCCATATTTATTTATTTATTTATAATTTCACCACCGCCAAGCAGTAAGTAATTTATTTCTCTCAAGCGTGTCATATCCCTCGCCCCGAACTGTACACCACCACAAGACAAAGGGGCGTGTTGTCTCGACATCACCTGTTTTGTGTTCCGTTATAATAACATGCATTATCTCCGTATACAGAACACGAAACGAGGAAAGGTCGAGATTTCACTGTTCTTGTGTAACATTACCAACTTTTCACTTATCAACTTGTAACGATCTCCGCCTTCACAAGCTACCCTCGTTTCGCATATTTTTTTGAAATACAAATAAAAAAACCCCCTACACCAATACACAAATAATACCAAATTTCGAAGCATATTAATAATTCTATTAAAAACATTTTCTATTCTAAATAAATTCATAATCATAACATAACCCTTTTTAACCTTTATCTTATTAAACGGTAATAATATACGAACGTTGACCGTTACCGGCGTCATTATCTCGAATATTCTCGAAATACTATCCCCCCCTCCCATCCCCCAGAACTCCCCTGGGAGCTTTCGCTAATTCGTAACACAATCACGCTTCCTACCTAGTAACTCGATAGTCATCTCAAAAGGCCCTAAAGCCTGTGCTACACGGTTAGATTACCGAGTGTTTGTACCATAGTGACCTTGCTAATTTTGGCCAAAACTAGGCTCACAGTTGGCCATACTTTGCGGAGTATCAACTAACGTGAGCGAACGCAAATCAAAACACTAGAAATATTGTTGCCTACATGTTGGCTAATTGGCCAAGTGTAACAAGCCAATGTCAAACTTCGATCGCTCTTTAAAAACGTGTCAGAATTGAGTTTTGGCGGGAACGCGGAAAGAGTCGTGTCGCCACGTTGTTTTTTTCCAAAACTAGTGTTTTGTCGAGTGTGTATGTATAAAAATAGTAGATTTTTAGGGGATTTAACTTTTAAATAGCAGTGCGCTTTATTCAGGGTCTTAATAAAAACATAGTGAGTAGTTACATACAACAAAAGAAATCAACCCGGAGCCATTACCTTGCGTACTAAGTTACCCGTACGTCTAATAATGTAGTTAAACGTGATTTATTTCCCGTAATATTACGCCTACGGAATATGTAATATGTAATATTGACATATCCGGCTCGAAGGACCAAAATAAACCGGACTCACCGCACTCGCGCTGAAATTTCCAAGTGTTTAATAACAACAACGGTGATATAATGTGTTGAAACGTGAATTTTCTTGTTGTTTCCAAAACTTTATCAAAGCTTGTAGTGGTCTCGTCTACTTGGCAAGGGCTTGACAAGACTCGACCATATTTCTTTTTTGACACTGACAACTGCACAAAGCGCGATGACAAAAACAACGTCGAATATCAAAAGAGATGTAACGCGCACTTTTGACAGATGTCACGGGAATTACTTTTTTCGTTTTTGGCATCGCATTTTACTAATCTTAAATATGTCAAGAATGACCGTAATTGATACTCGTTTGTCTACTTTGTAAGAATTTGACTGTGATCTGACTCACATTTATTATACTTCAATTTTCATCAAATGATTGAATATATCCAAATACTATTGAAACTGGTAAAATGCACAAAGTACTATGACAAAAACGAAGAAAAAAGTAAACAAAGCGCAGTTAATCCAGATCTTACTAATTAAAAGCCGGGGCACGAAGCCTGTTTTACATACGATCGATCTAACGCTAACCTGGATGAATAGCTTGACCAAGTTCAGTTTTAATTATTTTATTAAATATTCATAAAACTTGACAGTTGTAAAATATTATTCGACTCCCAGAATATACCCTTAATAATTTTGTAATCGTAAAAATGTGTTTTGACGGGAACACAAAGAAGTCAATTTATTATTTTCCAAAAGTTGTGTTTTTTATGTTTTTTTTTTGTAAGAAGTAAGAAGTAATGTAAGAAGTGATGAGTCGAACGAGACGCTCTCCTGATGGTAAGAGATAACGCCTATCCATGACCATTACAGCGATACACAGAACTTTGAGTAACAAAACAAAGTCCAGAGCATCACTGCTTTGGCGCTCATTACTTTGAGACTTTCGATTGTTAGTCTTAACAGCCCAGTAATTTCGCTAGCTGCAGTACCCTTCGAACCGGAACACAGTAATGTTTACACACTACTGTGTGTGTGTGTTTTCCAAGAGTTTATGAAAAAGAGTATGCGGAAAAGATATTTGATCATGACAATATGATGATTAAAACATGACTTATTGTATTGTTTCTGAAATTCGCATCAAGGTAAAAAAAGGACTATTAATGCACTTTATTACGACAAGACCGGACTTTAGACTTGCTTTATTCAACTTGATATTTTATAATACACTTTACACTGGACAATGCATAAAATGTATCGCCAAACACAGTCATATGAATCGCGCTATGTATTAATAAGTATACTCAATCAAAAATAAAATTATTGTAATTATTATGCTATTGATTCTAAATTTATTTTTATCTTCTCAACCGTTGTATCGACTATTTTGGCACCTATGTACATAGTAGGTCTAAGCATTTATATTAAGCAAATAGATAGATAGATATAACTCTTTTTTTTTCTTCTTTTTTTTTTTTTCTTTCAAATAGGATATTATCAAGTTCAGGACTAGTACCTATAGATTTTATAACTAAAAGGATGTGCACGATTCGTTCAGTACCTAAAGAACAGGCCATTTTTACTTAAAATACCTTTTAACTGATAATGTTAGTTTTATATCCAAAACTTAATTTAAGAAAACATTTCACACGATACCTTACTTTAGGTCTTTATTTTGAATCATTTTATAGGTATTGGAAAAATCATTGAATTGAACTGAACTCTTCTGTTATAATATACTTAAAGTTCGCTTTGCCCAGTTAATTAATAAAATCATAAGTAATTATTCCTACCTATTCGTAGTTGCGACCCGCATTTCTGTGCATCTCAACGTGGTCAAGCTATAAGCCAATCGATTCCTTTGCCAGTCCCTAATTAAAATCTCCAGTACATTCCTAAAATTCGATACCATCACGGAAAAGCACATAAAATAAACTAAATGAACTTAGTACGTCTTTGATTAAAATAAAAACAAATACCGGAAAAATATAAAAAATTAAAAAAATAGAATGAATTAAATCGTAAAAAAGTTGGAAGTCGATTCAATTAGGTACTAGCGGAGTTACAGGGCTATCGATACTAACTATAAGTACCTATAATGTTTTAAAGCAGCGTTTCCCATTTGGTGGGTCGCGACCCGGTACCAGGCCACCAAAATAAAATACCGGGTGTCAGCATTCGTTTGTCAGCAGCGTTTCGTTTGTCTCGTTACTTTGAAATAAAAAAGCCACTGCATAATTTTGAGTAGCAAAACAAAGTCTAGGGACTGTACTGTTAGTTATTATTGCAATTCAAGTTCTACCATGAAAAAGATACGCGATCGCGCATCGTATGCCCGCGCAACTAACTTTGCTTTCACGTTACTGCTTTACACGTATTGTGATTTAAAAAAAGGTAATAGTTATGATGATCTTTTTCGAGTTTTGATGATCTACATAGTAAAATAGTAGCGATGATAGCTCAGTGGTTTGCGCGGTAGGTTCGCATGCCGAAGGGCGTGGTTTCAAACCCCAACAATGAGCTTGAGCCGCCGGTGAAGCATAAAAACATCGTGAGGAAACCATAGCATGGTAGTAAAGTACTTTCTAGTACTCGGCTGGCTAGCTACCACCCTCAAGTTGAAAATCTGTCGCCAAAGCATCTAACGGTGTGTTCCAGCAGCCTCACTTGAGCCTCAGCAGTTCCATTCCAGGCTAGGTGTGCTTTACCATCTTCGACCGCACCTTCATTTACCATCAGGTGAGCTGTGGTTAAACACCTAGCCTGTCAACCATAAAAAAAAATTACTATTGTATTAATTAAATAATAACGTAATTATGTGCCAAATTTTATCAAGATTGGATTGGTCGAGAAAATGAAATAGCAAAGTTACTTTTGATATAGGATTATTATTAACTGAAGGTGTACAAACTCGAAAGGGGGTCATTGTACAATGTACTCATCATTCTACATAACCCTTTATCAATACGGAAATTAGGTCCTAATAGACATTGTTTCAAGTTATTTAACTAAAGCTACTAGGTACATAGTTTAACTTTAAGCAAGGTTTGTCAGTAAGTCCCTTAGTGTACAACAGTCAGTCGCATCATACATCTAAAACAATTTCACAAACATGTGTCTCAAAATAATCCGTTTTATCTCCACAGCATTCTTTCGGAAAATCCAGCATTTGAATTTCACCTTTCTTAACCATTTCCTGCACGTTCTCAATTATATCTTCCATTGCACGGTCTTCTTTTATCGTTTTAAATTCTTCTACGATCAAATCCTCTTCTTTTTTGCTCGTATTCGAAAACGCAGCAGCAGCGTTAAAGATCTTCTGTTTTAGTGTTTCAGATTTCTCCGGATGAAAAGCATTCATTACGTGAATGTCCTCCCAGATTGACTTGAAAAAGTTCAGATTTTGCCATTCAGGTAAATAGTGGATCAAAGAAAAGCCTGCATTTAGAAATACATGGTCGTACGCTCCTTTATCCGTTAAACTTTTTTTATTAAACTTTGTAAAAAGGTTGTACAATTCTGCCGTGTGGGGATTCTTTCCGTACGAGATGCCATTATCGTCCAGCCATTTGATGAAATCATATCTTTTGCCTTGTAACGTCAATTTGTCCCGAATCTTCGGTTGAGCCAGGACAACGACACTATTTTCTGGGATGAGGGGTACAATACGCTGCTGCAACCACTTTTTTGCTATGGGGTCAATAGAGTCTTTTGTGAAGAACTTCTCCATTTTATCAATACTTGGGATCGCTGCCAAACCTACGACGAAGCCAAATGCAGCACATCGTGTCATTATCCTTCTTACTTCCACGTAAACAAAGTTCTTTTGTTGCATTCGATGTGCTCTTACACTGCTCAAGTACAATGTCCGCTGACAAACTTTTTCAGGATGTTCAGTGAGGAGATATCTATTAATTTCCGGGAAATGTTGATATTTTATCAATTTGTTGCTCACAAGCTTCTGAATTGGGATTGAGGATTCGTTAGAATATGACTCCGACAGCTCTTTTAAGTCTTTCGACAAATCCATTTTAGAGGGGAATTGTTTGAGTTCAAGGATATATTTGACAAACGTCTTTCTTATATCATCTGCTAGGAGCCCTGCAGTTGGTTCGAGGATCACTCGTACATCTGTAAAGGCTTTTGAGAAAGATCTGTTTCTCGTTATAATGCTTTCGTAGATAGGTTTTAGTTCCTCCGTTGGTAGATTTGTGTATTGACTGAGTTTACTCAATATAGGTTTGATTTTGTCTGGTGTTTTTCCGGGTACATAATTAGCTTTTAAAGTTTTGCATTCTACAGTAACGTTTGATGCTATCATCATTTTTTGTTTCACGTCTTGTGGTTTGATTTTGAGGGCAACGTCACAGTATGCTGTCGAATAATGGTAAACTTCTTCGTGTTCATGATATGATGTTGAAGTATTGAAATCGATTTTCTTGCGAACATTGTTTGACTGCGATTTGCTAGTGATATCATTTTTCTTTTTTTGAGGCATGGTTGCTCCCTGTAATAAAAAAAAAAGGTTTTCGTTTTTGTAGATGTTAACTTACGTACATTTTATTAGCTTATCAACTGTTTCTGAATATAAAGGTTGGTTTGGTTTAACAGTAATAGTAAACGTAAAAACGTCAAATTCCTGTTAAAAGTTTACCTACACTAATATTATAAAGAGGAAAGATTTGTATTTTTGTAACGAATAAACACAAAAACTACTGGACCGATTTCAAAAATTCTTTAAAACAGGTGTGCCCCGCAATATGTCATTGACGCTATTGAGAACCAACACTAGGTACAGAGTGTCGGTTCTCAATAGCGTTCTGTATTCTTTTTTTTCTTTAATCGTGTAATAGCGCTTTACGTAGGTATTTTATCAGTGTCATATATGTATTTTTAACTGTAAGAAAAATCAAAGGAGATATGTCTATATCACAGTCAGTCATAAAAAGCAGAGTCAAGTCCGGCAATGTCCTTATATAAAGTACCTAATGGTAACTTTACTAAAAGAACGAACGAAACGGAGTTTTAGAAACATTTTATCACTTTCCGACACTCGTGCGCCTAATTCGGCCATTAAAAATAAAATATTATTTTATACAATACAAGAAAAACACCAGTTTTTAAAAAATAACACGTTTCAAACCGCCATTCACTCACCTCGCCCGCGAGAAATGATCGCTTCCCCTCCCGATATTGTAAAATGGCTTCAGCTTAGTTCGTTGCGTTGAATCAAAACAACTGTATTTTGCTTTCACGTGTGTTATATTCAAATAATCATGACAGTATTGAATAGAACACTAAATTACATCGATAAAAACAACAATTATACCCTTTGTTAACTTCCCAATAATCCAAATTCGTAAAATAATACTCGATTTGACTTCCAATGATAAAATAAAATACAATGACCGCGGCACGCGGCGCCGCGCTCCACAACGTAACAGCGTGTCGCACGGAGTGGCAACGCCGCACGCTGCTCCGGCCACCTGACAGGGTTGCCAATTATCTTTTTATCTAATGATTAAGTGTTAAGTACCGCTTTGTAATTCTCACAGCACCCGAAACATGCTGTTTTGACAGTAGTATACAATTAAATTTGATCATTTTTTAACATCGAATTGCGAACATCGTTAAGTCGAAAATGTATTTTTATATCGAGAAAATATTTTGTTCCAACTCTAAAAAAATACCGAAAAAAAGTTAGGAGAAGTCTTTAGAAGTCATGACTTTCATTAGTTTGTTTAGTTAAATATCTTAAGCAAAATCGCACTAACACGTACGATTTTCTTGTATCGCGTACACGGATAAAACGGGCAAATCATCGTATATATACGACTTACGTCCTACATCTGGCAATGCTGCCGCTTGAGCCGACTAAAATGGAATGCATCTTCCCTCGTCTTCAATGTACGGATCCCTGTTATTGTCCTTTGAGGCGATAATGGAAATAATTTTTAATTTGTAAATGTTAATTATACAATAATACTTAAGTGTATAATTGTAGAAATCTCATGACAAATATAAATGTAATTAATTTTTTTTGCATTAATTTTAAAATTTAAATTAAAGGACTTGCGTTTCACGCGGTTCTTCGTTTGCGGTGCTCGAGTTTCTTATAAACAATGCGCGGTAAGAAGGTGCGATGATTAAGTATGGTTAAACTAAGTAGATTTTTTATGGAATTGCTGATTATTTAAATTTAGGCCCTTGATAAGATAAACGCAGTTAGTCAATTACTCATTAGTCTATTAAAAAATTGGTAGATACTTAAAACTCAATGTTTTATTTTATACAAAAATAATAAAAAATAAAAAATGTAATATAATTATAGTACCTACTATTCTATAGTTTACACAATCTAAATTTAGAATAATAAGTCCAATCGCAGTAAATATCAGTACACTAATTGTAATTAATTAACACAGTAAAATTGTATCAAACTTATTAAACGTTTGCGTATTTTATTTAAAGTGAACATTCCAATGTATGCTATTCAATTAAATTTACCACTATTAAATTTACACAAACACTATCGCACTATCTTCGAGCGTATCGTTTCAAAGCTAGATATTGCTTGCGCTGACGCGCCGGACAAGGTTAGCAATATATAGCTATTTCTTTAGCACTCACGGCGCGCGCCCGAATCTCGTATCCCGCCCGTATAGCCGACAGCCGTATACACAACGCGCAGTTGCCATGTTAACTTCGCAAAGAGACGCGCGTTAACGAATTTTTTGTATAAGTCTGTTTATTTTGCAAAAAAAAAAGGTTTTAGTGAGATAAAGTGCATTCCAAAGAATACAATATGGAACAGCGGCGGATAATCCAGCGGCTTATAAAAAAACTAAACGTAGATCAAACGCTTAGCTATGTCAACGAAGACTATCTTTTCACCGCTTCACGGTTAACTGGGCTTCATCCAAAGGTGTTTTATGTTGTTATTTGTTAAAACTATTGAAGTGTTTAATAATTATATTTTAGTATTATACTCACCACATTATAGTCCGAAACTGAATTTACATTCAAGTTGTGTGTATAACAGTGTTTGTTATTGTTTTTTTCCATCTGCCATAGTCATCGTTCCTCAAAATAGCTGTAGAGGTTAATTTTCTTTAGCTAAGGGATTGTTGGTTTTAAAACACGATTTTGATTTATCCCATTAGATGTTATTTTTAAACTTGACCTGTAAAAAAAGAGGGTTAATGTGTTAATTTTGTAACAATACGTTTTAATTTACAATTAATTTTAATATCAATATGTCAAATACAATTTTCACGGAGCGGGTGTCACCTGTCCTTGTCATATCTTTAAGCCTGTGACCTAGTTCATTAATAAACTTTTTCGCCTCGGCCCCCCAGCAACCCAGAGTCTACTGCGACAGGCACAAAGAAGTATAGTAGTTCAATAGCAGCGTATTTGACCTTTTTCTGTTTTCCCCCATTTTTTTTCTACTTTCTCTATTTTCGTTTTAATTAAATTAGTAATGATTACCTGCAGGTAATACTTAATTTAATAGTACCGTTGTGCCCTTTGTTTTATTACAAAATAGTGTCGATTCATTTAAATATTAATTATGTACATAAAGAAAAACAGTATGTTACAGATTTATTTGTTTTTAGGTGCTGTTTGAATTGGAATCGAATGATGAATTCAATGCTACTATCGTACCCGTGGATCGCTCGGTGATATATGAAAAACTAGTAGATTTCTACGTAACGAAACACAAACTTCCGAGTACATACGAACTGTACAACTCTCTTATTGGACACATACCTCCTTATATAGATATCGAAAACTTTCGAAAAATACTAGTCAAGTTGGACTTCGTCTGGAAGAAAGAGTCGCACGTAAATGCGTCGGTGATTGAAAAACCTGTGGTACGCTTCGAAAGATACAACTATTTGAAGGAAATTCAACTCTACCGACTAACAAATACTGATATTTACTACATTGATGCCGGTTCTTATAACTCCAGGGGGAATTACAGAGATTACAAAATAACTCAAGAATTAGTTGTCGATGCTACGCAAAAAGATTGGGTACAGAGAGTCATATACGCAGTAGGTCCTAATGGAATACACGCTTTTGAAGAAATAGAAGATTTCAACTGTGATACCGTGGAGGAATGGGTCAGAGACTCCCTTATGCCAAGAATAAATAAACCAAGCGTGTTTGTCATAAATAACAATGAACATTACTGTAGGAAGTTGCTCGTAACTCCTACTGTCCACAGTTTAAAAAGCGATACAAAACTGTGGTTGGATAAACATAGAATACCATACGATGACAACATGTCTAAGTACGAACTGTATGCGTTAGCAGAGATATCCACAGAATTGAATGATTTATACAAAATTGATGAAATGCTAAAATGTGCAGGGCATACCGTTCTAAGGATACCGAAATGCATTGCTAATCTCACGTCAGCAGCGTTGCTGGCGCGTATTATAGATGCGGATTTCTCTAAGGTCATCGAAGAAAGCGGATTCATATGTAGAGAAAACTCCGTAGCCACTAAAGAGTTATTTAAAGAATTGATTGTTGCCACAGGTTCAATATACATTAATGAGTTTGAGCAGAACATCTCAAAAAATGAGATACGGCTAATAGAAATGGAGGACAAAGTGGATAATGTATACGATATGATATCAGTAAAGGCTGTAAATTCGAGATCGAAAGATGGGAATCGTCCAGATTCTGATTTACCTTCTTGTAGCGATTCCGAATAAAGTAATTTTAAAATTTAGTAACTTAGGTAACCGTGTTTAATCGTGAGCCGACGAAAACTAAATCACGCTTGTTATGTCCTTTACTCTTAACATCAGCAGAGCATCTGTTTCGTCTCAATATGTCTTGTTATCATAAAATGCTGGTAACACTAAATTGAACCGCATTTCATTGGTTATATTAAAAATAGTTATAAAACTACAATCCTATCAATGTTTGTTTATATTTTCCAAACTCAGATAATCTTAAAAATTTAGTAAACCAATTATTATGTAAACTAGTTAAAAAATATAGAAGGAATATGTTTGCGAATGTGTGATTGGTTTATTTATTTCCCTTAAAAAGAGCAATAAATCGATGTAGTTTTTGGCTTTGATATAATCGAGAAACGATGTATGACGTAGGCTAAGGTTCCTCCATCTTATAACTTCACATACTCCTATTAGATAAGACTTTCAATACAATAGTGCACCCTTTTAAAAAACTGACTACCTATACATAGATAAAATAAAAAGTTATGGTCTTTTTTTTAATATAAGATATAGATACATTACGTTACTTTAGTCTCGGCAAACGTGGCGTAGGGCGCCCTGAGACTCGTTGGAGTGACGATATACAAAAAGCAGTAGGTAGTGACAAGCTAAAGATCGAGGGAGTTGGCGTGCATTAGGACAGGCCTATGTTCAACTGTGGGCTAATGATGACGATTTGTTGCCGCGGTCTCCAATTTATTTAGTAATTGATCATTGTATTTTTGGTACACCGTAATTGGTATTGTGCGGAACCCTTCGTGCGCGAGTCCGACTTGCACTTGACCGGTTTGGTGTTTGACTGTAGCTCCCCTGGTGTGACTGTGTGGTCTACGTTGTAGGAAACGGTAATATTTATATTCCAGTTGCTATAGTACCATAACGCAATAAAGCATTCTTATAGTATACTAGCGGATGCCTCGCGGTTTCACCCGCATAGTTCCCGTTTCCGTGGGAATACAGGGGAAAAAGTAGGGGATAGTGCAGCTTCCCAACGGTGAAAGATTTTTTAAATCGGTCCAGTAGTTTCGGAGCATATTCAACACAAAAAAATAATCTTTCCATTTTATAAGATGTAGATGACAACTGTAATAGTAAGACATAATATTGCAGACTTATTTGTAGCTGTCAATTTGCTCTTTAGAATGTCACTTTATTCTATTTTCAATAGTTTTCGCTACTAAGTAAAAAATTTTTAAAACTTTTCACAGCTTGGGTTACATTATTTAATTTTCCATACGGATCCCTAATTGTTTTTTGGATAAATTATAACCTATGCCCATCACGGATAATGTAGCATTCTAATAATGAAAGAATTATTGAGATCAGACCAATAGTTTCGGATCCTATTCAATATAAACAAACAATCATATCTTTCCTCTTTATAATAATATAGATATAGATAGACAAAAATCTGGCATGTAGGTATAGATGCCAGATTTTGTTGACAAACTTGTCTTAAAAATTAACATAGACCAAAGTTTATTAGAACTACGATACACGTGATCTCTTTTTTAATATTTAAAATAGCTCGTACCATCTCTAAATAAGACACTGTTTGCAGTAAACGTGCCAGAGTACATTAAGTAGGTATTTGCCTGTAATGGTGATTGCTTTGGGGCATAATATCGGTAATGGGAATCGCTGCCCGGTAAAAGCACCTGACCATTAAACGGAGCCAGGCAAGACGTCTTATGGATCGGTTCATGTAGTACGCAAGTGTTTCGGTATTCTGCAAATTACTTTTTTTTTCCTTTAGTTTTGGCATCGCATTTTGAGCATTTGCCAGTGTCCAAGTGTTTTACATTTTCAAGTTTCATTAGTTCAATAAGTTGACTCGTAACTTTAGTTATAGTCAAAGTCCAGTCTTGGCCAAGTACAGTCCTTGTCAGTCAAGTCCAGTTATGCTCTAGTAGTGACGACTTTACTATAAAGCTTCGATGGAGTTTTGGAAGCAACGCGAAAAGTCATGTTTCACCACATTATATCATTTTCCCACAATCGCGCTTGTGATTCGGCACTTTATAAATGAAACACCACCATTTTAATGCATAAACATTAAACACTCGACAAAACACTAGTTTTGGAAAAAATACAACGGGGCTACACGACTCTTTCCGCGTTCCCGCCATAAACCCAAGTATTATAAATGTGAAAGTTTGGATGTATGTTTGTTTTTTTTTTTTTTTTTATAGTAGATAGGCTTGCGTTTGACCGCCATCCCGCCTGATGTTAAGCGAAGATGCGGTCTACGGTGCGGTCTACGGTCTACGGTGTTACTCTTTGGTTGGATGAAATTTGGTATGGAGGTAGCTGAGACCCTGGATTAACACATAGGCTACTTTTTATCCCGAAAACATGAAGCGGGTAACACCGCGGGGCGTAGCTAAAAAATAAGCCAAACAATGTCTTCCAGTTTATTTACGAAGTTAAACGATATTATGAAAAACGAATTTCGTCTGTAAGTACTTAGTATCACAACGTTATGATAGACGCATTATTGTAGATACATTATTGTACACCTCTAAAAGAGGTAATAAATAAATAAATAAATAAATAATTTGTATGGAACTGTATTAATTATTATATAAGATCTTTACTACCTACATTTGACAATAAAATTTTGAATCTTGAATCTAGAATATAATATAACTTTATTATACACCAAACATATTCGTATATTATATACATTATAACATACATAACTTAAAAAAGAGATAAAGAAAAAAGATAATTATAAAACAACAACAACATAGACTAATACATACAACGGCCTTATCGCCTAGAGCAATTTCTTCCAGACTACCTTTGGATGGATAGTAAAAATGGCACAGCTATTAAGGTTGGTGTAAAAAATATCGTAGGACTATAAAGCTATAGTCCTACGAGCGCCATCTGGCCCCAAACTAAGCAGAGCTTGTATGATGGAAGTCAGATAACTGATAAAATACATAAATACTTTTTTTTTTTGTTAAGACATACTTATAATACATATAGAACACCCAGACACAGAACAAACATTTGTTTATTCACAAAAAGTTTGCCCTGAGTGGGAATCGAACCCACGCTCTACAGCTCTCAAGGCATTCAAGAAGGTGAATAAAATGTCTAAGAAAAACATACTATAAATTAAAAGTATGTACAATAAATTTGATGTCTTAACATATATCGTAGATCACACGTGCCCTCTTTGCGGAAACAAAAACATTGCATGAAAATGTATGAAAAAATATGTAACTAGGATACAAAGCCACATGCAAATTGTAACCCGAGTTAAGTGATGTAGCGAGTAAGGTTGAGGATACATTCACAAGAAGTAGCGAGAGCGATAATTTTGTAAATTGGATACAGACTGCGGCGAAGTCAAAACAATGGAGGGATACGTGATGTTTTCTTTCTTTCTTTCTTTTTTCTTTAAACAAGACAAGTACATTGTACTAGCTGCGTGGTGATGTTACACGCTACATGTTTTCGTGGATTTTCAACTTGAGGGTGGTAGCTAGCCAGCCGAGTACTAGAAAGTACCCTACCACCATGTTTTGGTTTCCTCACGATGTTTTCCTTCACTGGCAGCTTAAGCTCATTGTTTGAGGTTTGAATTGACCGCGTTAACTACTATGCTATCAGGACTACAAATATGAGCTACTAGCGGACGCCTCGCGGTTTCACCCGCGTAGTTCCCGTTCCCGTGGGAATATAGGGATAAAAAGTAGTCTATGTCACCCGGAGATAGTAGCTTCCCAACGGTGAGACAATTTTTGAATTCGGTGCAGTAGTTTCGGAGCCTATTCAATACAAACAAACAATCAAATCTTACCTCTTTATAATAGCACAAGCGGACGCCTCGCGGTTTCACTCGCGTAGTTCCCGCTTTCCGAGGAATACAGGGATAAAAAGTGGCCTATGTCACCCGGGAATAGTGTAGCTTCCCAACGATGAGAGAATTTTTGAATTCGGTCCAGTAGTTTCGGAGCCTATTCAATACAAACAAACAATCAAATCTTTCCTCTTTATTTTATAATAGTGTATAAATAGATAGATTTCGCTCAGCTCATTAACAGGATCGCGGCTTTATTTTGAAGTTTCGATGCACGTTATGGGTTTCATGGATTTAAATTTCAAAGGCACAGAACTAGACCAATGACATGCAGAGATGTTATCAATTTCAATTAGACCTCATGCCTTATGAGATCAAACGAGCTTGAGTGGAGCTTAAGTGTAACTTGAGGCTTGAGGCGATCACTTTAGCCGTGTTACAGTGCGAGTGGGATGATTAAAATATACAGTGTGACTAGTGAGACACCTACGATACTGAAGGAGTGTACTTGGTACTCGATTCCCGATATTTATTTATTTTATTTAAAAAGTAATGAGACGAACGAGACGCTCTCCTGATGGTAAGAGATAACGCATATCCATGACCGTTGCAGCGATACACAGAACTTTGAGTAACAAAACAAAGTCCAGGGCATCACTGCTTTGACGCTCATTACTTTGAGACTTTCGATGGTTAGTCTCAACAGCCCAGTAATTTCGCTGGCTGCAGTAACCTTCAAACCGGAACACAGTAATGTTTACACACTACTGCTTAGCGGCAGAATAACTGGTACTGCGGTGGTACCTACCTAGACGACCTCCTGCTTAGGAGATCTACCATCAAGTATTGTACAACAGATACTCCCTGTGCTTACAGATTACTCCAAAGCGCATTACATAAAAATACAATTAAAAATAACTTATTTATACTAATTATTAATATTTATTTATTATTGTTGCTATCACCAACGAAGGCGATAGCAGAGCACATGAACAAGTCCATTTTGTTGGCGAATACGTCTAATTGTGGTTGGTGAGCAAGCAGGTCGTTGAGCAGCTGAATGGCCTGGGTAGTAGGGGCATACCGAGGAGTATCGATTCGCACGAGTGGCGCCTGGAAAAGCTTCCGCACGCGGCGGGGGTTATAATTATGTAATAAAATTAGGTACTTAATTTTTGGCCCCAATTTCCCTATAAATAAATGAAGCGTCGATACACTCCCGATAACAATGTTTTGATTATTTTAATGTTTTTTTTCTTCGTATATGATCGCCAAATATCATGTCCTCGTGTATCGTAGGTGTCTCACCAGTCATGCTGTATATTTAGGTGGAATATGTAAATGTGTGAGTATTGCCTTCGTTTTGTTTAATTGTTTTTTTTCTTGTTACAGGTAAGCTATGCGGTTTTAAGAAGATATAGGTAAGGAGTCGGTTACGAGCGATCTTGGTTCATAACTAGTGGGTCGTCCCGGCTTCACACGGGAAAACAAACAAACATTTCTTTCTTTCTTCAATTAACTGATGACTGGCGCTTACCGCTAAAAGCAATCTCTTCCAGGCAACCTTAGGATGGAAAGGATCAGAGGAAGAAAAACACGGGGTGTGTCAATAACGAAGACATGCGATAGAAGTGCGTGCCGTGGGATTCGCACTTTTTTTTTTAATCGTGAACAGGCTAGGTGTTTGACCACAGCTCACCTGATGTTAAGTGGAGGTGTCGTCGAAGATGGTAAAGCACACCTAGCCTGGAATGGAACTGTCTCTAAAGTGAGGCTGCCGGAACACACCGTTACACGCTTGGTGGCAGATTTTCAACTTGAGGGTGGTAGCTAGCCAGCCGAATACTAGAAAGTACCCTACAACCATGCTATGGTTTCCTCACGATTTTTTCCTTCACCGGCAGCTCAAGCTCATTGTTGGGGTTTGAACCTACGCCCTTCGGCATGAGAACCGACCGCGCTAACCACTCAGCTATCATCGCTACAAAACTGCCGAACCTTGTTTACTAATATTACGGAACTACTAAATAAGCCGAGCGTCTAAAGTGCTTTAAGTAGAGATTTAAACATGTTACCTAGAATGTACCAGTATTAAACTATACTTAAGGGAGTGCTTAGAGTCTAGTTTGGACAGGATCGTTACTGCACATTGTTTTAAAGCTAGTTTGGCTAGATTACTTGTAGGTACGAATGTCTTTTTATGCCCGACAGGCTAGGTGTTTGACCACAGCTCAATTGATATTAAGTGACGGTGTGGTCGAAGATAGTAAAGCACTGAAATGGTACTGGCTTTCAAGTGTGGCCAGAACACACAGTTAGATTCTTGGCGGCAGATTTCCAAATTGAGGGTGGTAGCTAGCCAGCCGAGTACTAGAAAGTACCCTACCACCATGCTATACTTTTCTCGCGATGTTTTCCTTCACCGGCAGCTCAAAGTTCATTGTTGGAATTTGAAGTCACACAGCCACACGCTCCAGCATGCGAACGGACCGCGCTAATCACTGAGCTATCATCGATATAAATTTATACAAGAATACAAATTACTACACTAAACACATCATTATCCCGCTAAAATTATAGATGTGAAAGCTTGGATAGATGATGGATGGATGGATGGATGTTTGTTACTCTTTCACGCAAAAAGAAACAAGAAGTCTGGATGTAATGTAAGCCGTAAATGGTATATATATATATATATTTGTTTTGGTTGTATAAAGTACAAGGGCTCCCCGGAAGACTAGCGCTGGTCATACCACTTAGTATGACCAGCATTATACTGAGGTGAGCCCCTATTTTGTAACTTTTGTCTGTCTCTGTTTGTTTGTTTTTGTTTTTGTGCTTGTTACAAAATTAAACGTGTTTCTTTCTTTCTTTCAAAAACTACTCAACGGATTTGAATGAAATTTGGTATGGAGGTAGCTGAGACTCTGGATTAACACATGGGCTACTTTTATCCCGAAAACATGTAGCGAGTAACACCGCGGGGCGCAGCTAATAATACATAGCGACATCGTTTCATGGTCGACGTTCCAAAAACTCGAACGAAACGGTTTGATTCCACGTTCATTGTGCGGACTGCTAGACAGCGGAATGCGCTGCCTGAGTGGGTGTTCCCCGATGGATATAATCTGGGTGTTTGCAAGTGGGGAGGTGAATCAGTATCTTCTAGGCAAGCGTGCTCCATCTTAGACCGCATCATCACTTAACATCAAGTGAGATGGCGGTCAAACGTAAGCCTACTTGTTACCAAAAATAAAAATAAAACATTATAATGTTTGAGTGACACAACTAATAACATATCCCATATTTTTCCAGAGGTTTCTTCACAAAAAATAGTCTCTAAATATAAACCTGCTTCAGAAGCTGTCGGGTTCGGTATTACGTGGTGTCCATTAATGGATGACTTGACCGAATTCAGCTTTGGGAAATGAACCGAAAATAGCTATTTTGCACTGTAAATAAGTGGGACGAGAATAAGTAGGAGATATTTTTCACTGATTCAAAAAGGAGGAAGGTTCTTGATGATATGTTTTTTTTAATACGGAATAATTTGACTTGTAACATTGGTGTTATCAATAAAATATTTGTGTTTGTATTTTGTAGGTTCGCCTTTGATCACATTATGCCTGATGTTGAGCAACGATGTGGTCTAGGATGGAACACGGTTACCTAGAAGGGACCTGTTTACTATTGATTTAAAAACACCCATATTGTACTTTTCTAAAGTACAATATGGTAGTAGTCTATATATTGTCTTGGTGGTAGATCTCCTTAGCAGGAGGTCGTCTAGGTTGGTACCACCGCAGTACCAGATATTCTGCCGCTAAGCAGTAGTGTGTAACTGTGTTCCGGTTTGAAGGGTACTGCAGCTGGCGAAATTACTGGGCTGTTGAGACTAACTCTATCAAAAGTCTCAAAGTAATGAGCGCCAAAGCAGTGATGCCCTGGACTTTGTTTTGTAACTTAAAGTTCTGTGTATCGCTGCGATGGTCATGGACAGGCGTTATCTCTTACCATCAGGAGAGCGTCTCGTTCGTCTCATTATTTTTTTCATAAAAAATAAATAAATTGTAAAGTATATGTACTTTTGTGTGATATGACGATTATTTTAATACTACAATTTAAAAGTAATTTTGACGCATTTAAAAAAAATTAAATGTTAATTTTTTTCTCTATCTACTTAAATGCTGTTAGGTCCAAAATGGTGGTTATTATACTATATTGAATTGCAGCGGTTAGCAGGGGCGGCACAAATTAAAATGGCGGCAAATATGTAAATCCACCACTGGCAGTCGGAAAGTTACACAATTATTTTAGAATAATCGAAAATCCATTAAAATACCAATGCCACATCCCAAGCTATTAATAGAGATGACCGAACAAAATTAACTAATCAACTAATCGAGCGATTCGAATAATAGAAATATAACTTGTAACGTAACACCCCAGTAACCTTACGATAGCATTAAAAATGTATTATGTCCAATAACAACCTACAAAATGTTGTTTAATTCGATATTTACGGACTGTCATAAAATCTTCGATCGGTAAAACTATCCCTTTTCCGATTACCTTCCACCCCAGCTCTATTTCCTTGAACATAGAGTAGAAAATTGTGGAACAGAAGCGAACGCCTGAATTAATGCCTAAAGTTATGAAGTAAAATCACGTATACCATAATCGTGGGATGATAGTCTATGACAGGATAGAAATACAAAATGGGATTTCGTGTAGGAAACAATACTATTAATAATGTTGTGTGAGAATTTATGAAAAAGATTGAAAAGCTTGCCACTATCAGAGAAATGAAAATACTGGTGTTTAATGAAGTAAGTGGTAGGTATCCTTAGCAGGATGTCGTCTAGGTAGGTACCGCTGCGGTATCAGATAATCTGCCGCCAAGCAGTAGTGTGTAAATAAATAATAATAATAAATATTGGAGGACATTAAACACAGCGCTATTTAGCCCCAAACTAAGCACAGCTTGTACTATGGGAATATAGCTGACAGAATACTTAAATACATTTTTTTTTTATAAATACATACAGTAAACCCAGTCACAGAACAAACATCGATGTTAGTCACACAAATGTTAGTCCTGAGTGGGAATCGAACCCACGCCCTTCAGCTCTCGAAGCAGGCATACTACCAATGAACCAACAGGGTTGTCCATTTATTTATGGTATACCTATAATAATAAGTTTTATACATGTATATCAAAAAATTCAAATATTCATTTAAAGAGTAAAAACTTTTTTGAAGCAACCAGGATTTTAGTTCATTTCTAAATTTAGCTATGGGCAACTGTTGTAAATTTTGAAATGACGTTTTGCAAAAGTGGCTCGCGCGAGTTGATTGAGAAAATGGTGTTATGCGAAAATGACGTTTTGCGAAAGTGACATTATGCGAAACTGAGCAAATTTTTTAAGATGTTATTTCGCGAAAGTGACGTTCTGCGTCAAAACTTCAACCAACACATCGAATGAAGTAACCGTAACAGTCTCAAAGTAATGAGCGCCAAAGCAGTGAAGCACTGGACATTGTTTTGTTACTTAAAGTTCTGTGTATCGCTGCAATGGTCATGGACAGGCGTTATCTCTAACCATCAGGAGAGCATCTCGTTCGTCTCATTACTTTTTACATAAAAAAAAATAATGAAATTATGATACGATATGGTATCAGTAAAGACAAAGATAGGAGTTCCGTATAACCTCGTTAGTTTAAATTGAGCTGCAATAGCACCCTCCTTTCGGTGACCTAGTTTACCCTTCCGTTTCTGTTCCCAAATTGATATTACCCTTTCACACCAGTTCGAACGCGAAAAAACATGGTATCCGAAGATTTATCCCTTTCGACACAATAATATAGAACCGGAATACATAATTAATGCGGGCCCGGTACCGGAATAGAAATGTATTCTTTTGATATTCAAATCGATGCCTAATGAAATGAGCCTGAGCTGGAATATCCCGGTAGATATTTCTAGGTATTTTCAGATGCATTGGGATTCTGTGGAGCTAGTTTTGGCCGCAGTTAACAAGTCGACGAAGCTATCACCGTTATATGTATATTTGTAACATTAACGATTATGACAGTTAGTGATAGATCTATTTAGCGGTCATTCGACTTTTGAACGATGCCAGCTTGCGATGTACATTGTTGGTTAGTAATAATTTTTACTACAATTTTGACGTGAATAATAGTAAACGGGGAAACTGGGGTGGTTCACTAGTATTTAAATAAAACAAAAGCACAATGATTTCGTTGCCAAAATTCAGTTTATTTTAACCTTTCAGGACTGCAGAATAAAGACAAAGCCATCCAAAACACACCTCAGACCATAAGCGCGCAACACCACGCCGTAATAAGGTGTGTACACACCAGCTCGAGACGCGCTAGTAATTGGACACGGCGAGAATGAGCGCGCCGAGCCTGGCTCAGATTGTTCTGGGCTCTTTTTAATAACAGCCTCGCAGTGCACGAAGCTCTAAGAAATGTGGATGAGCCTATTCTTTTTATGGTTGACGGGCTAAGTCAGAGCTCGGCAATCTACGCGGCTCGCGAGCCGCATGCGGTTCTTTCAATGAAAAGTTGCAGCTCACTATAATTATGCAAACATTAAAATAATTAAATATTAAGATGGCTTAATTATTATTATATATTGGTAATCAATAAATATATTTAACATCATTCAATAAATTGTAAGTTTACTCTTACAAAAAAAAAAACTAATTAGATAAAAATATTTTATGTACTTTATGGTAATACTAGCAGACGCCTCGCGGTTTCACTCGCATAGTTCCCGTTCCCGTGGAAATACATGGATAAAAAGTAGCCTATGTCACCCGGGGATAGTTTAGCTTCCCAACGGTGAAAGAATTTTTGAAATCTGCCCAGTAGTTTTGGAGCCTATTCATTAAAAATAAACAAACAAAAAATAAAATCTTTCCTCTTTATAATAGTGTAGATTATTTATTATTTTCCTTTACATTGTTATGCCACATCCAGAGCTTCAAGATCCCTATAGATATCAGTTCGCGGCCTATACGTGGGGGTTTTATTGCAGGCCGGCCCCGCGCGATAGTTGAATGCCTTTTCTTACGTTTTGCCCTTCTGTTATTACATTATAGTCTTTGCACAATGCTGATTACATTTTGATTGCATTTTCAGTAAAGTCTCAGTTTGATTGTAAAAAGCCTATTTTCTATGAAAAATGTATTTGTAGCGGTGAGCAATTTCAGTGGGATCACAATGATTTTGCTTCGCTTCAATCGTTCAGGTGCTTGTAAATAAACTAAAATTCGTAGGCAGGTTCTGATATAAAAGTTTCTTTAAAATAATTCTTATTTATTTTAATTCTTTATTGGAACCACTAACACTTATTATTTATATGTGCAAAAAGACTTAATGCTAAAGCATTTTCTGCCAGCCATCCCTGCTATATATACAAATACAAATCTTTTATTAAGGTCGTTCGATTACCATAGAAATAAATTTTTGCCATTTTTTTTTTTTTTTACACACAGCGCCATCTGACCCCCAACTAAGCAGAGCTTGTGCTATGGAAGACAGATAACTGATAGAATACTTGAATACTTTTTTTTTTGTAAATACATACTTATAATACATACAGTACACCCAGACACAGAACAAACATCGATGTTAGTCACACAAAGTCCTGAGTGGGAATCGAACCCACGCCCTTCAGCTCTCGAAGCAGACACACTACCAATGAACCTACAGGGCTGTCAAATGGACAAATGGAGCATAATTTTACAGTGAAATCACAGCTACTGGCATTTATTTTGGTCTTTATTTGTGGTAAAAAATGGTTTCCAAATAAAATGAATGACTATGAGTTTTATTAATATCTACAATAAATACATAAAAAAATATATTTTAGCTGCACTTCAAACCGGAACATCGTAATGTTTACACACTACTGCTTGACGACAGAATATCTGGTAATAGGTACCTACGTAAACGACCTCCTGCTAAGGAGATCTACCACCAAGTAATTGTCCTTAAACATTTTTAAAGATTGCAATTTTTTTACTAACATTTGAGTATCACAGAATATGTACAATAAATTAACCGTCAAAGATGAACAATTACGAAGTTAGTACAGAAGCGCACACTCACCGTCGAAGACAATAGTTACCTACGTTTCGCAAACGACAGCGTATTCGTCGTTTAATTAAATCCGGCGACCCGCTGTGATGTTGCCAGGTTATTTACAGCTTTTTGTGAGTCTAGACTCACTAGTTATATAGTTTATGTGCTAGGGACCTTTTTAAGTACCGCGTTTTGTCAAATTAATTGTAGTGAGAGATTTTAGAGACCTTAATTTTTTGCTCGTTTTAAATATTAATTCATTTCACTTATTATAAGCATTTATAGTTTAAAGCAGCGGTTGGAAAGCTTTTGGTACGTAAGGGCCACATAGTAGTAAAAGTAGGTAGAAACGGTAGACACTTGTCCAATGACCATTTTTTTTTATGTTTGACAAGCTCGGTATTTGAACACAGCTCACCTTATGTTAAGTGACGGTGCGGTCGAAGATGGTAAACACACCTAGCTTGGAATTAAACTGATGCTTAAATGAGGCTGCCGGAACACACCATTAGATGCTTGGCGGCAGATTTTCATTTTGAGGGGTTTTTTTATGGTGAACAGGCTAGGTGGTTGACCACAGCTCACCTTATGTTAAGTGACGGTGTGGTCGAAGATGGTAAACACACCTAGCTTGGAATTAAACTGGCTTCTTAAAAGAGGCTGCCGGAACACACCGTTAGATGCTTGGCGGCAGATTTTCAGCTCGAGGGTGGTAGCTACTAAAAAGTACCCTACCACCATACTGTGGTTTTCTCACGATGTTTTCCTTCACCAGCAGATCAAGCTCATTACTGGCGATTGAACCGAAGCCATTCGGCCTGCGAACCGACCTCGCTAACCACTGATCTATCATCGCTACAAAAAAAATGTTTGTTCTAATGGGGACCGAACCTACGCTAAACAGCTCAAGAAGCCTATATTCTACCAAATGAGCTAACCGGAAGGCAATTACAATGTTTTGTGTTTTATTAAGTGGGTTAATTTTGTTTCGTATAGCGTCTGTTAAATATTAAAAGTATCCACTATTCCCCCGTGTTCAAGTATGGGTCCCAGCCGTGACCGCATATTTGGAAGTCCTTTGATAAGGGGCCCCTACGAGATTAGGGTCTGAAATGCCCGTATTAGAGGCCAAATTGAATGGAGCCTCCGTGCTACCTGTTGGAGACAGATTTTTGATAAACCTTGAAGGACTGAAGGTTGACTTCGGTTCAAGTGAGTTAGACGCTCTTAAGTTTTAGCTTGATGGAAATATTGGAGCGTTTGTTATAAAATAAGTGTTCTCTATCTTAGAGCATTATAAAAAAAAAATAAGGTGTATGTAAGTTTATTTCCGCTTAACAGTCGTTTCAGTTACAACAGTGATGAGGATTTAATATTTTTGATTTTTATAACCCTAGTAATGATAATCAATATCGTAGGACTATACACACAGCGCCATCTGACCCCAAACTAAGCAGAGCTTGTGTGATGGAAGTCAGATAACTGATAGAATACATAAATACTTTTTTTTTTTGTAAATACATACAGAACACCCAGACACAGAACAAACATTTGTTTATTCACAAAATGTTTGCCCTGAGTGGGTATCGAACCCACGCCCTACAGCTCTCAAGGCAGATATACTACTAATGAGCCAACGGGGCTGTCATGATATCATCAATGATAGATATATTAGAATAAGTACAATTTATATTAATACAACATAGTTTTATAATGCGAGCCGCTTCCGACCGGTCTTTGTGGAAGCCAATGGGGGAGGCCTATGTCCAGCAGTGGACGGCTTACGGCTGAAATGATGATGATAGTTTTATAAAATGTTGACTTATTACTGTGTATTTTTTCCAGTAATTTTATCTGCAGGCAACTATTTTTCAAATAATAAGATTTTTGTTATTTCATTAAAAAATATATATGACTTTTACGGGTAGCTAGGTAGCTATCGATGTAAAGTAAAATATGTATGTTTGTTTGAATGTTGACATCCCTGTTGGTTCATTGGTAGTATGTCTGCTTCAAGCTGATGCGCGTAGATTCGATTCCCACCCAGGACAAATTTATTTATTTATATGTTAGAAGGAAAATAAGTACAATTCTAATGTAATATGATAAATTATAAATGTTAGAATAAGTTCAAAATATACTCCTTGTTTGGGTTGGTAGTCGTGTAAAAAGAAACCTAGGACTCCCTAAAGGCTGCTTTTCGCACACACCGTTGTACCGACCGTTTCATTTTCACTCCAGTTCCTTATTACAATTTCCAGCAATTCCCTAACGGGAGAGATTGTCATTTCTACGTTGACACTTAGCCGTCGAAATGAATGCTCAAAATTTCAACACATGAAGCTTTTCATTGTCTGTAAGTTTGCTTAAGAATTATATAAAACTGGAGTAGTATGGATTTAAACAAGTCTGATGAAAAATACTGAATCTACTACACCGTCACTTCGCATCATTTTATAAGTTATTTTAGATTTAAGTTTATGTCAAATTTTAGATATTAAGGTGTTTTTTTAATGGTTGACAAGCTAGGCTGATGTTAAGTGAAGGTGCGGTCGAAGATGGTAAAGCACACCTAGCCTGGAATGGAACTGGCTCTCAAGTGAGGTTGCCGGAACACACTGTTAGATGCTTGGCGGCAGATTTTCAACTTGAGGGTGGTAGCTAGCCAGCCGAGTACTAGAAAGTACCCTACCACCATGCTATGGTTTCCTCACGATGTTTTCCTTCACCGGCAGCTCAAGCTCATTGTTGGGGTTTGAACCCACGCCGTTCGGCATGCGAACCTACCGCGCTAACCACTGAGCTATCATCGCTACACATTTTCGATTTACATTCGTATACATTTTTGCCATTTATGGACAAATGGACTATAATTTTACAGTGAAATCACAGCTACTGGCATTTATTTGCCATATTTGCGATAATGGTATGCCCATAAATGGCAAACATTTATTTGTGTGGAAATCGAACCACCTTAATTAACGTTTCGGATGAGTATTCAATAAAAAGAAAAAAAAAGTTTGTAACAAATACAAACAACGAGACAACAAATGAGACAAAACAGACAATTGACAAACAAAAAATAACGATGAGACAATTGGAAATAAACTAAATATATATATTATTTTGAACACTACTCATTTTATTTTTGTCAAGTTTGTGCAATGAGGAAAAAATACTAAGTTTGTGCAATGTGTCAGATATTGTAAACAGAAAAAAAAATCTAACAAAAAAAGAAAAGAAAGTTACAAAACAAAAAGTTACAAAATTAGTTACAAAATCTGACTTACTGTAACATCACCGTACCAGTTTACGTGTAAGTGTCTAGGGTTGGTAGCTTTATTCCTACGCTAAAGGGAATTAAAGCGACCGAGCGACATCTAACCGTCGTGTAAGCTCTAGTAGGTATTATATCTCGGAGATTTGTTAGGATTATGAAAATGATACAGCTGCGTGGCAGCCCTAATGTTGACGAGGGCATTCGCGCAACGTACCGAATCAAAAATCTAAAAAAAAAAATAGCTTTGATGTCACACTGATATTGTAAAGGCAAAAGTTTGTGAGTGTGTTTGTTGCTTCTTTACGCTCAAACAGCTGGACTAATTTTGATGAAATTTGGTATGGAGGTAGCTGACACCCTGGATTAACTCCAATCTCCATACCAAATTTCATCCAAATCCGTTCCGTAGCTTTTGCGTGAAAGAGTAACAAACATCCATCCATCCATCCATCCATCCGCTACATATTTTCGGGATAAAAAGTAGCCTATAATATAGGCTACTTTTTATCCCGAAAATATGTAGCGGGTAACACCGCAGGGCGCAGCTAGTATTATAAATGTGAAAGTTTGGATGGATGGATGGATGCTTGTTACTCTTTCACGCAAAAGCTACGGAACGGATTTTAGATGAAATTTGGTATGGAGGTAGCTGAGACCCTGGATTAACATTTAGGCTACTTTTTTATCTAGAAAACGTGTAACGGGTAACACCGCGGGGCACATCTATTACTTAATAAATGTATGCTTTCCAAAATAAAGAGATTTTTTTTAAATGTAAAAAGTATTGAGACGAACGAGACGCTCTCCTGATGGTAAGAGATAACGCCTGTCCATGACCATCGTAGCGATACACAGAACTTTAAGTAACAAAACAATGTCCAGGGTATCACTGTTTTGGCGCTCATTACTTTAAGACTTTTGATAGAGTTAGTCTCAACAGCCCAGTAATTTCGCTAGCTGCAGTATCCGTCAAACCGGAACACAGTAATGCTTACACACTACCTATTGCTTAGCGGCAGAAATCTGGTAGTGCGGTGGTACCTACCTAGAAGACCTCTTGCTAAGGAGATCTACCACCAAGAACTTTTTACCAAAAAGATTTTAATTAACGGCACTTTCACGACAATTCACGACACCATCTAAAACTGTTTGAAAACGTATATCACGTTTTCAAACATTTATAGATGGTTTTTTAAAATCTGTCATCATGACTATTATAGTAACTAAATCTTGCCATGGTACATACCTCATTATAGCCATAGCTTGTTGGTTCTAGTCAGTGCGGTGTACGAAGGCCTTTAGCCACCTACTTGGGTTAGATTTCATTTATATCTGTCAGTAAATGGGATTTGTTTGATTGAATAATGAGATTTTAATCTTTTCTAGTTGTATGTTTTGGAAAAACAGTCGTTAAACCGTTCTAGATGCCTGAAGGCGGACTAAAGACCGGAGCAACAATGCTAGGGTATGGACTGTAAAATTACTTTTTAAATAAAGCAGATTAATCACAAAAAAGGGAGTATTTTTGTTAAGGAAGTCCAGTAATAGCTTGGTTGTGTCATTTTCATTCCGTGACATGTAATCTTGTAGCGATGATAGCTCAGTGGTTAGCGTAGTAGGTTCGCATGCCGAAGGGCGTGGGTTCAAACCCCAACAAAGAGCTTGAGCTGCCGGTGAAGGAAGGCATCGTATGAGGAAACCAAACCATAGCATGGTACGTTACAGCATTCGGCTGGCTAGCTAGTAAAATAAAGCGCGTGTTAAACGCTCGAGTTTTAAGAGTTTTTTGTGTTGTTTCCTCTATAGAAACTTCTATTAGAGTCATCGCTACATTAGGGCATAAACTGGACTTGACCGTGATATACATTTATTATGACTCGGGCTTATTTTACTTGAAATTATCGAGAGACAACTGAAAATTAGAAATACTAGCAGAATTCACAAAGTGCGATGCCAGAAACAAAGAAAAAAATCAGGCGGCGCAACTACATACAATACAAGTGTCTCCATTGCTTCAAGCGCTTTACGTTTTCCGCTCGACGGAGTCAGAAGCGCTTTTTAATGAGCTTTTTTCACTTTTTCTTTTGAGTTTAATAAATGAAGCTCTGTAGAACTATCGGGACTGGAATGGTATAACGAGGGCTGCCTTAGTACGGATAATAATGAAAATATATACAAATAAATTAAAATAACAAGGATAATACTCTTAGAGTTCTTATCGTCCTACTTTGTGGAAGTATTAACTGATTATTTGCAAGATATTCATGCAAACTAATATAATGATATACAAGGCCATAGCCAGGATTTCTTTTCAACTCTGACTTCCATCACACAACTGCTTAGTTTGGGGCCAGATGGCACTGTGTGTTTTTTTTTTTTTTTTTTTATGTAAAAGTCATGAGACGGTCGAGGCGCTCTCCTGATGTTAAGAGATAACGCCTGTCCATGACCATTGCAGCGATGCACAGAACTTTGAGTAACAAAACAACGTCCAGGGCATCGCTGCTTTGGCACTCATTACTTTGAGACTAGATGGTTAGTCTCAACAGCCCAGTAATTTCGCTAGCTGCAGTACCCTTCAAACCGGAACACAGTAATGTTTGCACACTACTGCTTGGCGGCAGAATATCTGGTACTGCGGTGGTACCTACCTAGACGACCTACTGCTAAGGAGATCTACCACCAAGTGTATTGTCCTACGATATTTATTTGTTTTATTTTATAAATAAAGTTTGCCCTAAATAATAGTCTGAGAGGAGGAAGGCCCCCCCTTCCTCCTCTCAGACTATTATTTATATTTATAATATTACAAGTTAAAATTATTGTATCATTGTTTGGACAAAACGACTTAACCGTTATGATGCATCAGCAAAAGAAATATTTTAAAAGTTGTATAACTCAGGTTTCTCTATACATTATACGACAAACAAGAAAAAACACTAAATAGTTCTTTATTGATGACTAGCGGACGCTTCGCGGTTTCACCCGTGTTGTTCCCGTTCCCGAGGGAATACAGCGATAAAAAGTAGACTGTCACCCGGGGATAATGTAGCTTCTCAACGGTGAAATAATTTTTGAAATCGGTTCTGTAACTTCGGAGCCTATTCATTATAAACAAACAATTTTTTCCTCTTTATAATAGTGTAGATATGACAAACAGGGAAAAAACACAATAAAGCGAAGTTAGTATAATTGTCATGAATACACAATAGATGGTTTGCTGCAGTTTTATGAAGTTATGTAGGTACTTTGCTTTTGATATAAATACGTCCTTAAATTTAAAAATAATAACAAAATCGGCGTTTGGTTTAACAGTTTGGTATCGCAGCTACATATAAATCTAAAACTAACCCGTGACTTCGTCCGCGTGGAATTTAAGAGAGAGCCTGTTCCATTCCAGGGTAGGTGTGCTTTACCATCTTCGACCATACCTTCACTTCACCTTCAACATAGACATCTGCCGAATTTCATTGCTTTCGATTATAATATTGAACACACAAAGGCTCGCAGACAATTTTTTCACTCTGATGTCCTCACTGTGATTAAATCGTTTGTGTCACAAACTTTTTTACAATTTTCCTCCCCAACGATTCATCCTTGCAAACATTTTTAGTTAACATCACAAATATGGCAGTTATTACAATTATTTGATACGAGCTGATCGCGCCAAACACACGCGACACATCAGGATATGCATTCAAAGAAAACGTAAGTATATCATTTAAGAAAACATGAACACTAGATATACTGACCAGTATAAAAGATACCACACATGTTTTTAAAACACCGTCAAAACTATTTCTCATTTCAATAGCCACTTTGAAGATGCAAAGGAACATTATCAAATTGACAGTGAGAACAGCAAACTTTGTGTACGCGTAGAAATCGTAGAAACCTTGGAAATGCGTTGGTTGTACATCTGGGTCTTTTTCCTTCTGTCTTAAATCCAGCTCCATCAACAGCGTGCAGAGTAATCCAACAGGGATGGTCACACACCAGATAATAGTAGTCAAGATGATCAAGCAGGGTTTTTGGGCAAATACGTTGAATACATCATCGTAAAGGTTCTTTGTGAAGACGAACATCCAACAGATCATTGCGGCGTCTGTTTGGACATATAAGGCAAACGTAATATCATTCAAAGCTGCATTAGTCAAATGATTTATCGTTATTAAATACTCGAAGATTATGTTCAAAAGCCTTGCTACTGTTAGCTGCGTCAGAATCTTCTGGGACAGAGCCCTGCTGCACGGAACCAAGACGTAAATCAAAATTTGAGAGATCAATCCGACGATGGAAGATGAGAAGCCGATAATCCAAAAGATTTTCAATGCCAAATCACCAGACATTTTTGCAATAAACACGTTTTCACAGTTAAACTGTTTTAATTCAATGACTAATTTTCCTTGTACTTGATTGCTAGTCGGGTTTCCTGTAGTCATTGATATGTGTGTACTATGTGTATTTAGGTGTTAATAATGCATTTAGAAGGAAATATCTGGGGGCACGGTAGTGCCCCTGCCAAGACGAGACAAGCGAAGCGCAATGGTACTATCTACCTTTTCTCGAAGAACTGCGTCGTTTCTTTGAACTCTCATAACTTGTGTTTAGATTATACCAAATAAACAAAATTCAATTAAAAAATAACAAAGTTTCAGTTGCATAGTTTTTATTTATTTTATAACATACAAAACAGAATGCAATAATATTCACAACAATAAATAACAAATACCTACACAATTTTTTTGATCGGTATTGTATCTTTTTTTTCGTTTTTTTATGTTTTTTTTTTCTTATATGTACCTACTTTAGATTTTATTGTTATCTAAAAACCCCCAATTTCATCACTGACTTACTCAAAAATGATCACCAAAATTTTTAGGGTACCTGAAGTCATAGAAAGCTGAATTTTAGTATGTAAGCCAGTATTAGTACCTACACAAATAAAAATCTAAGACTTGGAACTTTTAACCCTCAACACCTTAAACTAGGGGATGGAAGTTTGTATGAGACATCAGAAAATTTTATTTCATATAAAATTCATTTCATTTGCACATTTTTGTAAATTCATATTCATAACCATAAGGTGAAACATTTATTCACTGTTCATCACTTTTCTGTCAAACTATAGTTCTTGTAGTAACGAAACCGCCAAGTCACATAATTATTTTGACTAAGGTAATTAAATATCGTAGGACATAACACTCAGCGCCATCTAACCTCAAACTAAGCAGAGCTTGTGTGATGGAAGTCAGATAACTGATAGAATACATTATACTTGGTGGTAGATCTCCTTAGCAAGAGGTCGTCTAGCTAGGTACCACCGCAGTACCAGTTATTCTACCGCTAAGCAGTAGTGTGTAAACATTACTCTGCTACGGTTTGAAGGGTAATGCAGCTAGCAAAATTACAGGGCTGTTGAGACTAACCATCGAAAGTCTGAAAGTAATGAGTGCCAAAGCAGTGATACCGTGAACTTTGTTTTGTTACTCAAAGTTCTGTGTATCGCTGCAATGGTCATGGACAGGCGTTATCTCTTACCATCAAGAGAGCGTCTCGTTCGTCTCATTACTTTTTATATATATAAAAAAAAGAAGTTTACTTTTTTTTTGTAAATGCATACAGAACACCCAGACACAGAACAAACATTTGTTGATACATAAAATGTTTGTCTTGAGCGGGAATCGAAACAACGCTTTTCAGCTATTTAGCGATGATAGCTCAGTGGTTAGCGCGGTAGGTTCGCATGCCGAAGGGCGTGGGTTCAACCCCCAACAATAAGCTTGAGCTGCCGGTGAAGGAAAACATCGTGAGGAAACCATAGCATGGTGGTAGGGTACTTTCTAGTACTCGGCTGGCTAGCTACCACCCTCAAGTTGAAAATCTGCCGCCAAGCATCTAACGGTGTGTTCCGGCAGCCTCACTTGAGAGCCAGTTCCATTCCAGGCTAGGTGTGCTTTACCATCTTCGACCACACCTTCACTTAACATCAGGTGAGCTGTGGTCAAACAACTAGCCTGTCAACCATAAAAAAAAAAAAGCTCTTAAGGCAAATATGCTACCAATGATGTCTGTCAAGGTGTAGAGTTAGTGAAGTTAGGGCTTGCACAGTTAAGACGTGTAGAGTCAGAAACTTGGCTCTACATAAAATCTAGTAACTTTTGACAGAGCGAGCCATGTAGTCACGTCTTGGCAACATTTTACATGAAAATGTTTTTGGTGGGATAATATTTATTAGATGTAAACGTCATGGGGTTTTTTGTTTGTCATCAGCGTTATATAAAGCGTCAAGAGTCATAGGAACGTCCTATGATTTCTGTTGCTTTTATACGTTAAATTACTTTGTTGCTCTTAGGTGATTTTCATTTGTTTTCTGGTTCTCTATATTATGTTACAACTAGCGGTAGTAGCCCTGCGGTGTTACCCGCTATATGTTTTCGGGATAAAAGTAACCTATGTGTTCATCCAGGGTCTCAGTTACCTCTATACTAAATTTCATCCAAATCCGTTCAGTATTTTTTGCGTGAAAGAGTAACAAACATCCATCCATACAATCTTTTACATTTGTAATACTACTAGTTGCGCGGGCAGTGTTACCCGTTACATGTTTTCGGGATAAAAAGTAGCCTATTTGTTAATCCAGGGTCTCAGCTACCTATATACCAAATTTCATCCAAATCTGTTCAGTAGTTTTTCCGTGAAAGGACAACACATCCGTTTTAAATAAGACTAGCAACCCGCCTCGGCTTCGCACGGGTGCAATGTAAATACTAATGTGGTGCATATGCATGTGTTACATATAAACCTTCCTCTTGAATCATTCTGTCTATTGATGGAAACTGCATTAAAATCCGTTGCGTAGTTTAAAAGATCTAAGCGTATAGACGGCGGGAAGTGACTTTGTTTCATACTATGTAGAGATTAAGCCCTAGTTTGCAGCAAAGGAGCCAGTTCTTAATTACGGTAAGGTTCATAGGGAATTAATCTTTCGGTTTACCCGGCTCGGATGGGAAACCAATTTTTGAGCTTTTGGGTTCCCAGCCTCTACCTGACAACTGATGAGGGCAACTTTACTTTTGTTAGTTAACTCACTGGAAATATGTTGGGGTATTCTTGGTAAATAAAAGTTGTATTCACTATTATGGACAACTTTTATTATGGGAACAACTAAAATCATCCTCACTTGAAAGTCAGTTCCATTCCAGCAAAGTGTGTTTTAACATCTACGACTATACCATCACATTATATCAGGTGAGCTGTGGTCAAACACCTAGCTTGCGTCAAACATAAAAAAAAAAACAAGTTTACTTCATATTGCCACTGCCAAAACCTGCCAAAAGGTTGCCGACCACTGGCTTAGCGGAATAAAACTGTATATTTTAAAAATAAAATAAAATTGTGCAACAACATTTGAAAATAGTTAGTTCAGTACTTTCAACATTATTATTTGTAAAGCTTTCTAATAAAGATACCCGGTGGTATGATAATCTTGAGCTATTAAATAAAATAAACAATCTCGTATCTTAACAGTCACAGCTTTTGCCTTTTACCATCAGTTTGAACTATAACTTAAATAGGGTATAGCACAGAGTAGAAAATACTCCAGAGTTACAGTCTTCTTCATAGAGTCGTCTATCAAGAATAGAAAACTGAACGATGAAAATTCTTGATAGTCATAGTCATAGGATTTCTAACATCAGTTACAAGTCAAATAATAAAATAAAGTAAATTAAAATATTTAGATCAAATTACAAATGTCAATTCGATATTAAAAATAAAATCAAATAAAATTACAGTAAAAATTAAGTCAAAACATATAAAACTGGCAGACGCCTCGCTGTTTAACCCGCGTAGTTTCCGTTCCCGTGGAAATACAGTGATAAAAAGTAGCCTATGCCAGTGTATCTTCGCAACGGTGAAAGAATTTTTGAAATCGGTTCAGTAGTTTTTAAGTTTATTCGTTACAAACATCCAAAAATACATGAATACAAATCTTTCCTCATTATAATATTAGTGTAGGTAATAATAAAAAAACTGACCAAGTGCGATTCGGACTCGCGTACGAAGGGTTCCGTACATTATCTATAAAAATCAAGTTTGTTGTATTATAATATAATATTTATTTTATTTTATTTTTAGTATTTGTTGTTGTAGCGGCAATAGAAATACATCATCTGTGAAAATTTCAACTGTCTAGCTATCACCGTTCTTGAGATACAGACTGGTGGCAGACGGACGGACGGACGGATAGCGAAGTCTCAGTTACTGGTCCCGTTTTTACCCTTTGGTTACGGAACCCTAAAAATCATTAATTTAATATAAAATAAACAAAATTCTACAGCTTCTAATCCCATCATGTCATCAAACTTGTAAAATGCCTGTTGGATAAGCCAAGTCTTTAATTTCTGTATAAACAATTGTCTAGAGGGAACGCTACGGATTTCGTCCGGCAGCCTGGTTTGTATATATGATATTTAGTTGTGTGCGGGTAGGGTGGGTCCATCACGTTGCATAGATGGGAACATGAACATTGCCTATTACAACATAGTAAAACGTATTAAAATATAACAAAACGTACTAGTAAAGTCAGTGGCGGATTTACAAATTTTCAAGGCATAGGCTACACAGTTTTTGCCGCCCTTGCCTCTACAATTGTCATCTCCTACATTATTTTTACAATCCAAAAATTTTTCTACTCTCGGAGTGTGCAATGACAAGTGAGAGACGAAACTCATTAGCAAAATTTGTTGCAGACTTCTATCTGTGAGACATCAGAAAACCGTCATGCAAAAATCTTTTTGATTTCTATGAGGTAGCAAAAAAAAATTTTTGCCGCCCCAAAAATCTGCCGCCCTAGGCTCAAGTTTACTCAGCCTGCTGGTAAATCCGCCACTGAGTAAAGTGCAAAAAAGTATACATACTTAAATGTAGTGTTCATGTTTAGCGAGGGCCTTATTTTTAAAGCAAATTTCGTTTTTACTTATGAATCGTTTGATCACCGTGTATTATGAAAGGGTAATAGAAACTATATTTCTGGAGATTTTCTTCTCTGTGGTCAGAGACCGCATCCCTTTGCGATATAATAAATTATGTAAGTGCGTTATTGTCTTCAGATGGTATCTTAACTAAGCGGTACCGCGGGGAAGATATCTTCTAGATTTATACCGCTTTTGTTTTACCCTAAAAAGGCCTTGATTTAGTTGAGTAGGGACTGAACGCCACCAAGATTAATTTGATTCAATTTTTTTTCACAATGCGAGTAATTGCAGAGGTTAGGAACTCTGCTTTTGTATTGTCCAATGTAGGTTCTTTTAAGATAAAGGTATTCCTATAGAGACTATAGCAATACATCATCATCATCATCATCCACAGCCTTCTTTATCCCACTGCTGGGTATAGGTCTCTCTCTTTGCGTGCCATCTGCCTCGGTCCTGTGCCAATCTGGTCCAAATACATATGACTAATTAATTAAGTTTTTTTTTTATTTTGACATAATTCAGAATCAGAAATATTTATTGAAAAAAACACTGATACAATTTAATATTATGCTAGGTGTTCTTGCAAAGATTGTGCCTTCAATCTACCCTTATCGGGCATGCAATAATTTCATTAAACATTATGTCATATTGATTTTTTTTTAATGTAAGAAGTAATGAGACGAACGAGACGCTCTCCTGATGGTAAGAGATAATGCCTATCCATGACCATTACAGCGTTACATAGAACTTTGAGTAACAAAACAAAGTCCAGGGCATCACTGCTTTGGCGCTCATTACTTTGAGACTTTCGATGGTTAGTCTTAACAGCCCAGTAATTTTGCTAGCTGCAGTACCCTTCAAACCGGAACACAGTAATGTTTACACACTACTGCTTAGCGGCAGAATAACTGGTACTGCGGTGGTACCTACCTAGACGACCGCCGACCGACCGACGTAGAATATAATATAAATATGTTAGTTCTGAGTGGACATCGAACCCACACTTCAGCTCTCGTATCTGAACAATCAACAATAATCTTTATATCAAGTTTACTTGAGTTTTATCGAAATCGTTCAAGCGGTTTTTAAAAAATCAACAAACATCAAACAATTGTATACATCGATGATATTTTCGTTTACTCTGAAACCTCGCTGTTTCATTGGAGCAGTGCGTTTAGTTGGTCTAAGGGTCATGGAGTCGGTTTTTTTTATTTTAAATGTATATATTAATAATTACCACATGGGTAAAAACGCGAAGCAAGTTTAGTATATAATATACACTGTATATAGGCGTAATTCTTGTTTAGTGTATTTGAACCCTGTGCCCTAAAAGGTCTGATTAGTTGATTACCGTAAGTAATCACGGTTAATCGTTAATGCTGATTAACTGAACCTTTGATTAACGACGCCCCTTCAATTAGCCCCATCGGGAATTGAATCCTGTACTTGTGCCTTTGTTAGTTTAATGTATTGAAGCTCTAGGGACAGGAATTTTACTTTACTATCAGATGGAGAGATTAAATTTACGGTAAAACGTTTTTTATGAGCAAAAAAAAAACAATACGTTTTCGTGGACGCTTGCGGAGAGTTTTGGCGGGAACGCGGGAAGAGTCGTGTCGCTCCGTTGTATTTTTTTTCCAAAACTAGTGTTTTGTCGAGTGTTTATGCATAAAAATGGTGGTGTTTTATCCATAAAGTGCCGAATTACAAGCGCGAGTGTGGGAAAATGATATAATGTGGTGAAACATGAGTTTTCGTGTTGCTTCCAAAACTCCATCGAAGCTTTATAGTAAAGTCGCCACTACTTTACTAAAGCATGACTGGCACGAACTGACACGAACTGGACTTGTCTAAGACGACTTTGACGATAACCATAGCTAAGATACAGCAGAAATAACACTTAAGACAAGGCAGTATGGCTCTATAGCTTTAGCCTGCCCGAAGGGGCAAATTAATAAAAAAAAAAAAAAAAAAGTGGACGCTTGCAAATGATCGAATGTCAGCATTGTTTTCTTCTTCTTTGATTTTGGCGTCGCATTTTGAGCATTTGCCAGTGTCAAGCCCTACTATAATCCCACTAACATTATAAATGTGAATGGATGGATGGATGTTTGTTACTCTTTCACGCAAAAACTACTGAACGGATTTGGATGAAATTTTGTATAGAGTTTTTTGTTTCAGTTGATTGGTTCAGTGCGTTTTAGTTGGTCTAAGGGTCATGGAGTCGGCTTTTTTAATTGTAAATTTATATATTACTACCGGCTGCCTCGCCGTTTCACCCGCGTAGTTCCCGTTCCCGTGGGAATACAGGGATAAAAAAGCCTAAGTCACCCGGGGATAGTGTATCTTCCCAACGGTGAAAGAATTTTTGAAATCGGTCCAGTAGTTTCGGAGCCTATTCAAAACAAACAATCACATCTTTCCTTTTTATAATAGTATAGATTGACTTTTTAGTCCAGTTCATTGATATCATCTGAGTGTACAGTACTCCTTAAGCCTCATCAATCGAGTCCAAACTCGGTGGGGTTATGTTATTGAGCTATTGCATAGCTTCTATCGCGGGCCTTGCGCGTGGAGACCGAATCCAGAAATTCCCTAACGAAAATAACCTAACACCTCCCACTCCCACCGGCACAGCGGTGATACTTTTTAGTTTTGCCATCTATCGATGAATAGCAGAACTTTTAATGACTTTTTTGAAATATCACGCTTGCCTCTTTAGTTCAGCAACTCTAGGTGGCATTGGTGGCATTGGCCCCGAGTGCCACACGTCTTTTTTTATCATAGAGTTGCCGTAGCTATCATCGCTACACAACTTATTACCAACTAAACTTACTATTGTGGTATTTAAAACACAACTATTATGTTTCAGTTCACAATAAAATTTGATTCTATTGTAGACTACATACTTTAATAATAGAATCAAACATTTCAATATTAAACAACAAAAATCTTAAAACAAAAGAACCAAAAGCTCGTATTATAAAAACAAAACTAAACCGACAAAATCCACAAAGGGAGAAAACTACCATAAAATGAAAAAAAAAACCGCAAAGTAGTTCCACTCGATTTATATAAGGTCCATGTTGCATAAATAAGTAGTTTTGTCGTATCAATTCTTTGTTGAGGCGAATACAGAAAGTTCTTGGTAAGGCGATTAAGAACGACCCCGATGCCAAGACAAGTACACACTGTTGGGTTGACTTACCTACTGTACTTGGTCTTTGATGTCAAAAGATAGACTTTCAATAAAGTTTCTTGTGTGAACAAATCCCGATGGAAAGTTATGAAGTGGGTTGGAGTTGATGAAAATCTGCGCGACTTTGAAATGGTTTCAGTGTTTTTGAAGTGTCAATTTGGTTCATTACGATTCCGGTGAACAGTTACCTACTATTGGAAATGTTAATTTTGTTATTGTTCGGTAACTTTGTGGCGGAGTTTCTTTTAATTGATTATGTTCTGTTATTATTTCTGCTTTTGTGAAATTTGGCTTCATTTATTTGTTTTGTTTAATTAACGAAATTTACAGCCCTTAAAAACATGAAATCACTACCTTACAAACACAATGCCAATACCGTATTACACGCTTCATGTTGGGATAAAAGTAGTCTATGTCTTAATCCAGGGTCTCTCGGCTACCTCTATACCCAATTTCATTCAAATCCGTTCTGTAGTTTTTGCGTGTAAGAGTAACAAACATCCATCAATCTCTCCATCCAAACTTTCGCATTTATAATATTAGTGGGATTAAAAACAATATACCTAATAAGATATTGAGTAGAATACACATTTTGCTACACTATTATAATAAGGAAATGTTTGATTTTTTGTTTGTTTGTTTGTATTGAATAGGCTCCGAAACTACTGGACCGATCGGAATAATCCTTTCATCATTGGAATGCCACATTATCACTGAGTGACATAGGCTATATTAATATTGTTGATCGTGTTTTGTTTTCCCTTGCGAAGCCGGGGCGAGCTGCTAGTATATTATACAATTTAGTGTATTATTAAACAATAGTATACGATGAAAAAAAAAAACACTAAACTAAACAAATTTTGTTTCTTTAGTAATATTAAATACCAACAAAAAATAGGTGAAAGACGGATTACACGAACGGTACACGTTGATGTTTGGACACTAATAAAGGACAGAACAATTTACAGCCTTTTTTGGACAAATACGCAGCCCTTATCTGTGTGTACCAGGTTTGAGGTACTAACCAACACAACATCGCTTCACTTCACACATAAGGATAGGTAGTCGAGAGCTTATTTGCATGGAATTGTCTTCTGTTTATCGCAGTATAAATGATAGTCAGTAAAGAAAGTAAAGAAATATTTTCGTAGTAAACTCTTAAAACTATTAATAAAGAAACCATTTATTTTGACACGTACAATACATTACAAATAAAAGATTTAAAAAAAAACTTAACAATCGTGACAAAAAAGGTTAGTTCTCAGCATAAGTGCTGCCGATTTCTCAGCAGTAACCAGCACTGCCGTTCTACACTTCATAAAGGGTAGAACGGGACCCTATTACTAAGACTCCGCTATCCGTCAGTCTGTCACTAGACTGTATCTAATGAACCGTGATAGTTAGACAGTTGAAATTTTCACATAATATGATGTATTTCTGTTGCCGCTATAACAACAGAATAAAATAAATATTTAAGGTTGCATCCATACAACAAACGCGATTTTTTTTGCCGTTTAGTACGGAAACCTTCGTGCGCGAGTTCGACTCGCACTTGGCCGGTTTTTCTGCTAAGTATATCTAATGCTTATAACCCTGTAAAGATGACCGAAGTTAACCAAAAACATCAAAACAGAGGAATAACGTAACCATACCGGTTACGTGTTAGAACGCGTTACTGTTATATTTG
This sequence comes from Biston betularia, assembly GCA_905404145.2. Classification (NCBI taxonomy): domain Eukaryota; kingdom Metazoa; phylum Arthropoda; class Insecta; order Lepidoptera; family Geometridae; genus Biston; species Biston betularia. The sequence goes on from FR989886.1 coordinate 2,570,253, forward strand.
TATATTCCCTTTTATTTACCAATACCGACCCCATTTTTGGGCTTTATTTCGACTTCTTGCAAGTTTGAATAGTTTTTGTCGGGGCAGGGAAATGCCGGAGCTATTTGGGCGGATATTGGGTGGAAGACATTATTGGCCTACTTGTCCTCGCCTCCTTTCGATGACTTAGGCTATACCTAATATCAGGTTGGAATTTTAGCGGGAACGCGGGAAGAGTCGTGTCGCTCCGTTGTATTTTTTTCCGAAACTTGTGTTTTGTCGAGTGTTTATGCTTAAAAATGGTGGTGTTTTATTCATAAAGTGCCGAATTACAAGCGTGAGTGTGGGAAAATGATACAATGTGGTGAAACATGTCTTTTCGTGGTGCTTCCAAAACTCCATCGAAGCTTTATAGTAAAGTCGCCACTACTTTACTAAAGCATGACTGGACTTGACTGACACAGACTGGACTTTGACTATAACTAGCTACGAGGACACTTATTTAACTTTTGAAACTTGAAAATATATAAATACTTGACACTGGCAAATGCTAAAACGCGATGCCAGGTTTTGGCGTCGCGTTTTAGCATTTGCCAGTGAAAAAAAAAAAAAATCAGGTTGAAGCTTCAATATGGCTGACATTAAAGCCTGAGAGTCTAATATGGCGGATTATTGATATTAGTAATAGCAAACATGCAATTAATTCAGTTGGAAAATAACGTGTCATGTCAAGATAAACGTCGAAATAGAAATAGTTAAATGAGAAAAGATGAATAAAGTATGAAAACAATATTATTAGATTAAGATAGGCAATAAATTAAATAAACAAATAAAAATGTGGCGGATTGCGATAAAACCTTTCCTGAAGTTTTCGATGACAAATTGTATGAAAAATAAATTAGCGCGTTGTATGCGTAAAAGGAAACTTAGTTCTGTAGGTACTTGTAATGTTTCATACAAATACAAATATTTCATTGATAACACCAAAGTTACATGTCATGTCATGTCAGTGACAGCCCTGTTGGCTCATTGGTAGCATGTCTGCTTCAAGAGCTGTGGGGCGTGGGTTCGATTCCCACCCAGGCTCTGACTCTCATAGTACAAGCTTTGCTTAGTTTGGCGTCAGATGGCGCTGTGTGTAATGTCCTACCACATTTATTCATTATTTCATATTTAAAAATGTCAAAATCATAACATAATTATGTCAAATATTAAATATGTCAAGCAAAAGCAGAGACAAACGGTTACAAAATAAGGGCTCACCTCAGCATAATACTGGTCATACTAAGTATGACCAGCGCTGGTTTCCCAGAGAGCCCCTATAGTTGAAAATCAAAGTCACCACGCACACAGCGCGTTCGTGTGTGAGTGTGTGGGGGTGTGTGTGTGTGTGTGTGGGTGTGATTTGTGTAGTAGTATATATACCCTTTTTCTTGTACAGTCGTGAAAAAAGCTTCCCCTCTTTCCGGGCCTGACTACGTCCGCGTTAAAGAGGACATTGGTCAATGTTCTAGAAAATTGAGTCCGTTATAGTCAAATATCCAGAAAGATGGAGCGATACGCGACCTTCGACCATCGAAATTCATATTTTTATAAAGCTTTCAGTTCATTTACTTCTGTATAGAAATAGTAGGATCTAAAATGCTGGGACATTTTCATGTTTCGTATGGACAAGAAAAAATTATTTCAGTAACGTCCTGAACCGATCGTATCGTAGGACTATACACACAGCACCATCTGGCCCCAAACTAAGCAGAGCTTGTGTGATGGAAGTCAGATAACTGATAGAATACTTAAGTACTTTTTTTTGTAAATACGTACATATGATAAATACAGAACACCCAGACACAGAACAAACATTTGTTTATTCACAAAATGTTTGCCCTGAGTGGGAATCGAACGCACGCCCTACAACAGCTCTCTAGGCAGATATACTACCGATGAGCCAACGGGGCCGTCATATGTATCGTGTTATCTATTCTTGGTTGCCTGGAAGAGATCACTCGTAGCGATAAGGCCGCCACTTGTGGCAATAGCTCATGAGATTATTTTGTTCTCTGTACTTTTGTTTTTGTCTTTGGTTTGCACAATAAAGAGTTTTTATACATCTACACAGCCTGTAGAGCGTATAAATATTTTGTTATATCTAGGACGAAAACTAGAAATGTACAACTTTGATATAAATATAAATAATTAAGTTTTGGAAATTGAATTAAATTGGTTCCACCGTGACACCACCCGTGGGGTAGACGTCTCGAACGCGTCAGCTCCGGTGGTTAACCACCCCAGCGGCGTCTTATCTCATTTTCGACATAAATTGGAATAAGATTTGAAATGTAACAATTTTTTTTTGTGAAAAGTAATGAGACGAACTAGTCTGATAGTAAGAGATAACGCCTGTCCATGACAAAACAAAGTATAGGTTCGATTAAAGGAATGCTATTACATAATTGCTAATTTTTTAAATGACCAATTTTGAATGACATTTTGCAATTATCTATTTTTATTTTTCTTTGGTTTTGGCGTAGCATTTTGAGCATTTGCCAGTGTCAAGTGTTTTATATTTTCAAGTTAAAGTTAAATAAGTTTCCTCGTAGCTATAGCTGTTATAGTCAAAGTCCACAGTCACGCTTTAGTAAAGTAGTGGTGACTTTACTATAAAGCTTCGAAGGAGTTTTGGAAGCTACACGAAAAGTCATGTTTCACCACATTATATCTTATTTGGTTTTAGTTAAAATAGCTTTTTAAATGTTTGTACGAACACACAGCGCCATCATTCATAACATTTGTACGCCTAACCGGCACAACATGGTTGAGCCACATTGACTAGTGCATCACTGCTTTGGCAGCAATGATGAGCAGAATGACCACTATTCGGCTTAGTTACAGCCTTTACTTATAACCTGTGCATTATTTTTGTCGTGATTCTCAAAATTAAACAGGCTTTCTCCTAGAATAAAACAACAACTTTTAAAATGAAGATGTTCCGAACAACCTAAAATCTAAGGCGGACAGGCAAATAAAGTTGTTCTTTACAGAGTGAACTTCCGAGAGTTACTAACTAGTTAATTAAGTTCAAAGTTTTTGTTGTAAATTTTTAACAACACCCCTCTAAGAACAAACTTTCAATGGACTTGCATATTGGATGAGGTGTTCTTTCAATGTGGGTACTTCCGGTTAGATACTGCACAGTGTGGAAGATTTTTTTTTTATGACTTGCGTTTGACCGCCAACTCGTCTGATGTAAAGCGATGATGCGGCCTACGGTGGAGCACGCTCGCCCAGAAGAAACCGATTCACTCGCAACTTGAAGCCACCCAGATTGTATCTACCAGGGAACACCCACTCGGGCAGCAAATTCCATTATTTATCGGTTCGTACAATGAAGGTACACTCGAACCGTTTAGTTCGAGTCTTTGGAATATCTACCATGAAGCGGTGTCGCTTCTTAGAGCTCCTGGCTGTCTGATAGTAGAATGGGTAGGGCGGAATTAGGTCATGTAGATCTGAAGCGCACTCATCAAAGTGTATCCGGTAGAAAACTGACAGACAAGCCACTTTGCGACGATGTTTAAGGCTCTATCAAATTCTAGACAAAATTGTAAATATGAATAGAAATTACTCTGTGCTAGATCTCCTTAGCAAAAGGTAGGTACCACCGCGGTACCAGATATTGTGTCGCCAATCAGTAGTCTGTAAACATTACTACATTCCAGTTTGAAGGGTACGTAGCTAGTGAAAATTACAGGACTATTATGACTAATCATGGTATGTCTCAAAGTATTGAGCGCCATAACAGCGATGCCCTGGACTTTGTTTTGTTACTCAAAGTTCTTTGTATCGCTGCAATGGTCATAGACATGCGTTATGAGGAGAACGTCTTCAAAATAAGAAATAGGCTTACCTTTGATCGCCATCTCACTTGATGTTAAGTGATGATGCGGTCTAAGATGGAGCATGCTTGCTAGAAGATACCGATTCACTCTCAACTTGAAGACACCCAGATTATATCCATCGGGGAACACCCACTCAGGCAGCGCATTCCACTTTGTATTTTTTTACGGGCCTCTTGTTGCCTGAAATATTTTTATTTTATTTTTTTACATTAAAAAAAACTATCAGCAAAATAAATATAAAGAATTTTTATATGTCGAATATGAAAATTCTGGCTATGGCCATTGTTAATGGAAAAAGTTGCCACGAAAAGTATCTTAAAAATTGAAGTATTTCACTAAATCAGGCAGAAGAATTCAGTGCTGTTCTGCGTCGCTTGGAATTTATACCGAAACTCCTGCATAAATTGCTCGCTACTGTAAATGTATCCATTACACGTTGACACTGGTTAAGGTGCGTTTCGAACGAAACTACAATGAAAAAACCTGACTTACGCAGTCATATGAAGTAATTGATCAATCAGTTAGATCGTATAAACATGTAATCTGTATTGCTTCTGTCATTATCGCTCGTTATCGCAAACTCATTTTACTGAGAACGTGCCAAATTTACAGAACAGAAATTACATATTCATATTTGTTGTCAGATAAACCCGCTAGCAGATTTTGTACCTGCCATTTGTCTGGCTGATCTGTAAATGGTATTTGATTGAACATTGAAATCTAGAACGGCCATATTTGTACACAATTTAAATTTATATATTTGTAAAGAATAGATATTAATCTTGATAAATGGTTCCGTTGTTCTTAATAATGTTATTGTTTTTATGTATATCCATTATGTTAAAAGATGTCAACAAATATGTGTTTTTTTCAATGTCAATATAATACTTGATGACAGTTTTTTTAATATGGAAGTATTTCTTGATGTCTAAAACAAAAATCTGACATAAATATAAAATCTAAATACCGAAATTAAAATAACCACACGTCTTTATATCATCATCTTGCTGCAGTAACCATTTGTCTACATACCTAATTATGTTTTGCCTCTACACGAGGCGTTGTCAGGACGTGTCGACTCTTCGAACGCTTGCCCGAATACTGTAGAAGTGTAGAATACTCAAAATGAACATCCGCAAAGTAACGTTTAAATACATTATTCTTTCTAATAAAAAAAAATTGTCATCAAAATTGTTACGATTACGTCGCAGCATCCGGACAATGCCTTAAACCTTGCACTTCGTGACCTGGCGGCGCTCCAAACCGCGAGTGCCCGCAGATGACGTAGCTTCTCCACTCCCCACTCGTTATCGTCGCAGTCCGACAACGCGACAGTGAAACTACGCCTTAAATTAACGGACTGGACGCTCTGTTGTAAAAACCTTAATTATGATGAGCCACTGAAACTCCGCTTTAAAATGAATGGAGCGAAGTTTTTTCAATGAATTTGATTAACTTTTATGCGCTTCTTTCTCTCACGTCTGACGTCATTAATTAGATTTAAGTATTTTTAAAACAAACATTAAACACATTCAAGTTTCGCTTTTGGAATTAAAATAAACCTTTCCGAAGTTGCAGTTTTTAATAAATATTCAGGTAAGTTACTAAATTAACATTTTAATAGCATGATTGCAAGGATTGATTAAGATTTAAAAATAGCGGGGTTGTCTCAAAATGGCGGCGAAATTCAGCGCGCTTTGCGACGCGCTTGCAATATAATCCCAAGTTTAGTGCATTTGAACATCCGGAGCCGCGATATGTGACTAAATGGGACTAATAATTACCAGCGACATAGTAGTCGTGGAGTTTGGATGCAGCTGGAATTGCTGTTAGTTATGATTACGTTTGCGTACCAAAATGCAAATTATCTAACATTACTTAGGACTTGAAATGGTGTGGTGAGCTAGATTGCGACTGCAATACCTGCTCAAGCCAAACCTTTCTGGCTCTCTTTTTTATTTTGACTAAAAGTAATGAAACGCTATTGAAGTGAACAAAGAATAATAATGTGCAAAAAAGTACAGAGAACAAAAGAATTTGATGAGCTAGTGTTACAAGTGGCGGCCTTGTCGCTAAGAGCGATCTCTTCCAGGCAACCAAGATTATAACAACACGATAGATGACATAGGAAACAGACGACAGATGTGTTTAGTCTACTAGCTGCGCCCCATGGTGTTACCCGCTACATGTTTTCGGGATAAAAAGTAGCCTATGTGTTAATCCAGGGTCTCAGCTACCTTCATTTAAATTCGTTCAGTAGTTTTTGCGTGAAAGAGTAACAAACATCCATCCATCCAAACTTTCACATTTATAATATTAGTAGGATAGTGGAATAATATTAATTTATCGTTCGATTAGAGTAGGTAGAAATATTCCTGAATTACTAACTAGCCAGATTACGCTTCAAGTATTGCTCAATCTGTGTTCTAGATCCATCACCACCCATAGAATCGTGAGAGATCGCGTGCTATACAGGGTGATTCATTATCCGTGGAACGCGATGAATACTGCCTACACGCACGCACACGATTTATACACTACACCTTGTATACAGCTTCTTAAAATAGGGTTATTTATTGGGCAGCTCTTTTTGTGATCTCTCTGGCACGCATTGTAGCTGATTGGTGCCAAATGATATATTTTCTAGAGAAGACATTATACAGGGTTTAAAAACTTGAGATGTACTGATACCCTAGATTAGCACATAGGCTACTTTTATCCCGAAAAAATGTAGTATTCACGTAGGGACAGCGGGTAACACCGGGGGGCGCAGCTTGTCTGTACTATTATAAAGAGGAAAGATTTGTTTGTTTGTTTGCATTGAATAGGCTCCGAAACTACTGGACCGATTCCAAAAATTCTTTCACCGCTGGGAAGCTACACTATCTCCGAATGGCAAAGGCTACTTTTTATCCCTGTATTCTAACGGGAACGGACACTACGTGGGTAAAACCGCGAGGCGTCCGCTAGTGTAATATAAATTTGTACCAAAAAAACTATTTTTTTTTTTCTAAGATTTGTTTATTTGTTTCAGGTAAGTCATCAAGGTGAAGTGGTGTCTTTTAAATGGTATCCATGGTATTTAAATGGTCATATTTTAAATTTTTATAGTTTTAAGAGACGTTGTGTAGACACATACTAAATATTTTGCCCCCAAGCAGTAGTGTGTCAACAATACCAGTGTTCCAGTTTGAAGGGTACTGCAGCTAGCGAAAATACAGGGCTGTTGAGACTAACCATCGAAAGTAATGAGCGCCAAAGCAGTAATGCCCTGAACTTGGTTTACTACACAAAATTCTGTGTATCGCTGCAATGGTTATAGACAGGCGTTATCTCTTACCATCAGGAAAGCCTCTCGTTCATCTCATTACTTTTATATTAAAAAAATACAATCTATCATCACTTCTAGACATAGGTCTCTTCCACGCCATTTAGCCGGCTCTTCGCATATTCGCTTCCGGACTTCTGCTGGCTACTTTACGCAAATCGTCATTCCAATTGTACTCAGGGCGTTCTACACAACGTTTGCCGATTCGCGGTCTCGAAGACATCTATCAGGCCCGCCCACTACTACGTCAACTAAGCTAACTAAACAATTCTATCACCTGTAACAATTCATCAAGCAATTCGGATAAAACCATCAACCTCATCAATCAGCCATACGTAAACAAACCCCTTCCTCACTCCCAATTTGTCCCCTAAGGTCCCAAATAATGACACCCCCATAAGGGTGACATATTATGTGACAATTATGTCACAGTGCGACATACATCATATTTCCCTCGCTCTGATTTATGATTCTATTTGCAATATCATTCTTACATGAAACGTATTGGGAAAATATTAGGAAGATATAGTGTCGTTATATAGAAACTCTTTTGTGAAACTATAGATACAACCTTCATTGCACATTAGCTGAAATAGATAGATAGAAGCACTTTATTGTGCGCACCAAAAAAAGAAACACTGTAATTGCTAACAAAGCGAAACGTAGCGCTCACTCTCAACAACATGCCTTGCTTGATTTCTGAATCAAAATTCGCAGTACTGGAGTTGTATATATATGGTGAATTTAATGTAATATAACTTCGAACATTTGCTCATGAATAGCCATGTTCCGTATTGGTACTAAAAAATACCGACCAAGTGCGAGTCGCCCCATTAAATATTTATTTTATTCTGTTTTTCAGTATTTGTTGTTATAGCGGCAACAGGAACACATCATCTTGCGGACGGACGGACAGCGAAATTTCAGTAATAGGGTTCCGTTTTTGCCCTTTGGGTACGGAACCCTAAAAACCACCACCTCGTTATCAATAAATATGATTATGATTATGATTAAAACAATGGAATAAATAAAATTAAACTGCCCAAGAGATACTACAAACACTTTAGCGTACTTTGGGAAAAACAATTGAAAATTTTCAGCATAATGATTTACGTATTTGGTCAAAGAGTATAATGCAGCAACGGTTGGTGCAGACAGTTTTAGGATGGGTGGCCATGAGTAGTATAGATCAGTGCTGTGTAGCTAGAATAGCTAAATAGAAAGTGAGTGCGAAAGTTTGAAAATATGAAATTTATCCAACTTTAAAATATTTTTCTCTAAGAAATTGTTCGCCAACTTCGAGATTTCGTCTTTTTTTTAGTTTTAGTTTATTCCAGGCGGTGTTTCTTTGTACGATATTTTATCAAAATAAATGAAATATGTTATAAACTAAATGAAAACTGTGAATTACTTTCATTCACAGTTTCTTGGTTATTTATCTATCTACAGTTTGATGGTAAAACCCAAGTACGAGAGAAAATTAAAAGTGACAGCTTAACTACAGCGAGCTGCAATTCTATATTAATTAACTGGAACCAATAATGAAAAGACTTAATTCATCTCCTACGCCAATCACGTTCGGTATTTATTGAATTATCTTCTTTCACCCCCTGTTCTATTTCACCCCCTTTTAAAACTTGCTTCGTAATTAGTTTTGGCTGGAAATTTTATAGAAAACCAAGAATTTTGCCTCTTTAAACATAATGGACTTTAAACATGCTAAGCGAAGCGTTTTGATGGCATTCTTTTTCTTTTTAGGGTTCCGCACCTCAAAAAGAAAAAAACCGAATCTTTAAAGGATCACTATGTTGTCAGTATGTCAAGACCTATGTCGGATACGCGTGTAGGTATCGAGTTGAAAATGAAACCATAATTATTGTGAAAAAAGTTACAGCCATTCATGCAAAAAACCGCAAATTTCGACACTTACAAGAGAATCAAAGTTAAAGGGTAGGCTACTTCCTTTTGACCTAGAACTATGAAATTTGGCAAGAAGCATTGTTTTATAGTACACATAAAGGAAAAAATCCGAAGGCTACATTTTAAATTTCATAACAAAAATTTTTTTTATTTTTTTTATTGAATAGGTTCCCGCTTGACCGCATCCTGCCTGATGTGAAGCATCGTTGCGGTCTAAGATGGAACACGCTTACCTAGAAGGAACCTGTTTACTCTTCATTTGAAGACACTCATATTGTGCTTTTCGGGAAAGAGTTCCACATCCTCGCTGTGCGAATAAAGAATGTGGACTCAAAGCGCTTAGTGCGTAGGGTAGGGTCACATAGGGGCTTGCTACTATTTATCATACCTATTAGTTTGTACGGATCTCTCGGTCGGCGAGTCTGACACGCACTTGTCAGTGTTTTTGTCTTTGGCATCGCACGTTGTGCTGTTTACCATTGTCAAGTATTTCCATATTTTTGAGTATATTATAAAACATCAAGTGAAATATGACTGTGTTATAGTCAAAGGCACAAAAAATAGTGTTCTATCCGTCATGATTCCGATCATGCCTTAGTAAAGAAGTGCCAACTTTACTAGCAGCTTCGACGGCGTTTTGAAAGTAACACAAAAATACATTTTCATCATATTAATTACTTTACTATATTCATGAACGTAGTCAGCACTGTAAAAAAAACATGACACCAAATTAAAAAAAAATCAAATTAAGTTTCGGAAAGTACTTATTATGATACAATGAGACGATATTTTTTTCATTTTTATAAGAAACTAGCGGACGCCTCGCGGTTTCACCCGCTTAGTTCCCGTTTCCGTGGGAATACAGGGATAAAAAGTAGCCTATGTCACCCGGGGATAGTGTAGCTTCCCAACGGTGAAGGAATTTTTGAAATCGGTCCAGTAGTTTCGGAGCCTATTCAATACAAACAATCAATTCTTTCCGCTTTATAATAGTAAATAGATAGGCTTACGTATAACGGCTGTCTCACCTGATGTATGATGATGCGGTCTACGATGGAGCACGCTTGCCTAGAAGATACCGATTCACTCTCAACTTGAAGACACCCAGATTGTTATGTGTTTCTCTCAAAACACAAAATACCCTTTGTATTATGAATTGAAAAATGTGCTTCTATTGTCAAATATGGTGTTTAACTTAACTCATTACCTTGTACTTTAAAAAAAAACATACGTAAAAAATAAGTCAACAGCCACAGCCACAAACAGAGGGGGCTCTGTTTGTGTCGGAAGTTAAAAATCCATTTTCTCGAATTCCAATTATTATTCAACAAAAAAAAAGTCCATAAATATCCCGCGTAATAGAAACGACGTCATATAACAAGCTAGTCAATACAAAATCTACTTCGCGACAAATAAAGCAAATAAACAGTAAAAAGAGCCCAGCGAAGAAAATTAAGTCCCATTGAGTGCCGGCAAACACAATCAGCGACGGAAGTGGGGGTAGGGGAAAGGGGGCTGAGATCCTCACCTTTCAATGTGGATAGAATACATTACCGGTTGTGTGGAACGCTTAAAATGTTGTATAGTTTGGGATAAGCAACGAATTCGGTATGTAAAGAAAAAAAATACTTTGCTGATTCCAAAACCATTTCGAAATATTACATTTCTGTACATGATTTTTCCGTTTAAAACTCTTTAAACTATGAGACGGGGTTTATTTTAATAAAATACATAAAATAAATTTGACTTTCAATTAACTTCTAATGACGTCATGTCCTTGGCTGTATTATAAGGATTCTTTCAGTGCCTAAAAAGGTACATATTTTACATATTCAGCCAATGTTATGACGTCATAACTACAAAAAGTTTGAAAATGTATTAGAATTAAACTACCGCATAGAAAGCCAAAATATTCAAATTAGTTTCATAAAATAAAGTTTACTATCAGTAAAAAATATAAAATAAATACAAAAAAAAACTTTACATACCGAATTCTATTATTATTTTTAAGGTATATGTTTAGTTTAATTCCGCTTAACAGTCGTTCCAGTTACAACAGTGATGAGGACTTAAATTTAACTAATTTGACAACAATTTCTATGTCAATTCACAGGAAATTTCTAAATAGTAGTTCTCACTGTAAAAATGTTGTTTTCTCCATAGTTTACCAAATCACACTGACTTTGATAACGTAGTTCTAATTTAACTTACTTTATAGGCTTGTATACTTTCCAACAATCACACTAATATTATAAATGTGAAAGTTTGGATGGATGTTTGTTACTCTTTCACGCAAAAGCTACTGAACGGATTTGGATGAAATTTAGTATGGAGGTAGCTGAGATCCTGGATTAACACCTAGGCTACTTTTTATCCCGAAAATATGTAGCGGGGCTAACACTGCGGGGTGCAGCTAGATACCTCTATTGCAAAGTGTTTGTGTACAGTTTGCTTCAACACACTGAAACCTTGAAAGACCGAGTTAGAAATCATTTTTACACATTAAAAAAATGTAAAAGTAAAGAGACAAATGAGACGCTCTCTTGATGGTAAAATATAACATCTGTCCATGACCGTTGTAGCAATACCCAGAACTTTGAGTAGCAAAACTATGTCCAGGGTATCGCTGCTTTGGTGCTAATTACTTTGAGATTTTCGATGGTTAGTCTCAACAGTCATTTAATTTCGCTGGAGTACCCTTTAAACCGGAACACAGTAAAGTTTATACACTACTGCTTGGCGGCAGAATATCTGATACTGCGGTGGTACCTACCTAGACGATCTCCTGCTAAGGAGATCTACCACCAAGTAAATTATTAAGTATTATAAGTAATTATTATTATTTTTTGACATCTTAATTTTAATTGACTAATAGTATAATTTTCATTTATTTATTTTTTAATTATTATTTAACCAACTGTATTGAATCGACTTACCTAGTATAACAACACTCTGTTATAAGGTGAATAAATAATCTGAATCTATTAATAATTCCTCGATTTTGTTTCCGTAAGTTTTCTGAATTTCCTGTAAACAAATTTAAAAACTTGTACACGTCAAAATTCAAAATCAAAATGTATTTATTTGCTAAGCACAGGTGTTAAAATGTTGGTACATAAAAAAAACGTCGCTTAGACCATACTTAACCCAGAATTGGGTGGCATTGGATGTCAAGTGAAAATTGTTTCTAACCAGCAATGTACATCGATCTGGCATCGTTCAAAAATCGAATAACCGCCCAATAACCCGACCGTGTGCAATATGTGAGAGAATTCAAGAGCCAACTCAAGACTTTAAAGGCGATAGTTCTACACCCGTGCCCCTTGTTATCAAAGGTGCATTCAATTCAATAAGTGACACCAAATATTTCCTATATTCTTGTAGATTTTCTACTTTCAGTTCTCGCATAAGCCTACTAATCCCACTAATAGTATAAATGTCTTTGGATGGATAGATGGATGTTTGTTACTCTTTCACGCAAAAATTACTCAACGAATTTGGATGAAATTTGGTATGGAGGTAGCTGACACCCTGGATTAACACATAGGCTACTTTTTATCCCGAAAACATATAGCGGGTAACATCGCGGGGCGCAGCTAGTCTTACATAAATACAATTTCTACATGATCCATGAAACACTCGTTTAAGATCACATTAGCAGCCAATAAGGACTAAGCCGAAATTGCCCCATTAACCCTGTATTAGTTTCCTAACCTATTGCTTCTCATATAAGAGTCCTATCGACTTAACCCCGCACCAATAAAACTGCACCCAACAAATAAAAGAAAAAAATCAACACACAATGCGTCTCGCTTTCGAATTCAAAAAGCAAATATCAAACAAAGCGAGCAATGTAAGCTCGTATAATACAAACGATGGCTCGATTTGTTCCCCATATAAGGCATCTCAGATAGGATTGATTCATGATCACAATTACCTTCGAATGTTGTTTGGCAGGACCTGTGACGACCAGTATATTGGACCTTTGCTTTCTTTGCAATCGTTCCGATCGCCGGATCAGGTTATTTTAGACAGTAACAAGACATGTAAACGTCTAGAGTAAGTTGAGACGTGTTTTAGTTGAGATTGCAAATACAGGGAGGTCAAGTAATGTTGGTTTTTAGTAGACGCACCAAAGACGTAGTGAGATTTGCTTGGATTCTCCGTATCGAGGGATTTCTTGGGATCCCGTCGATGTTTCAGTATCAATTGGTTTCCAAGCTAGTACTAAGGTTACGAATCCAATTATTGCTGTGGGCTGATGTTATTTTGACATTATTATATGACGTTATATGATTTTTTTTATTTTTTTTAATAATTTGCCCCTTCGGGCAGGCTAAAGCTATAAAGCCATACTGCCTTGTCTTAAGTGTTATTTCTGCTGTATCTTAGCTATGGTTATCGTCAAAGTCGTCTTAGTCAAGTCCAGTTCGTGTCAGTTCGTGCCAGTCATGCTTTAGTAAAGTAGTGGCGACTTTATTATAAAGCTTCCATGGAGTTTTGGAAGCAACACGAAAACTCATGTTTCACCACATTATATCATTTTCCCACACTCGCGCTTGTAATTCGGCACTTTATGAATAAAACACCACCATTTTTATGCATAAACACTCGACAAAACACTAGTTTTGGAAAAAAATACAAAGGAGCGACACGACTCTTCCCGCGTTCCCGCCAAAACTCCTGACGTTATATGACATTTAAAAAAAACAGTCTAATGAAGAACCTTTTTTGAAAACGATTTTTGGTTTATAATTGACCAGATTACGACAAGAAAAAAATTATTAAATACATTTTTTTGTCAAATATATAGTAAACTACTATTGCAAAATATATGTTATGCATTGTTAATAAAGGGGTTTGTTTATAAAAAATATCTAAGATTCCTGAACAGAGTAGGTATGGCACATTTTCTTCGTTTTATTTTCTATACTATAGATCCATGGTAGGGGTAAAGTTTGTACCATAAATACATCAAGTGTTTAGGGTTGATGCATTGGCGCTTGTTTTCAATGAACGACGTTTGTTAGAAGTAACAGATCTTTAGATTTATTTGCTACTTGTGGTAACCTTGTCTAGGGATTCGTAAGAATTGTTTTCAGTGTTGTAAAAGTGGCTAAAAATACTTATATCTTGAGTTTTTTTTTCTCTGTTACTCAGCCTTACTTGAAAGCCAGTTACATAAAAAATCCAACTAAAACTTTTTTTTTATACGGATAAGTCCGCGTTTGACCACCAGCTCGCCTGATGGTAAGCGACGATGTGGTCGAAGATGAAGCACGCAGACCTAGAAGATACCTATTCACTCTTACCTTGAAAAGATTAAGATTATATCTATCAGGAAACAAGGAAGCCGGCAGCTTGTTCCAAAACAAAAAAACTATTTAAAACTATTAAAACTAACTGTTAAAACCAATTAAGTACCATTAGCTCTGCTTAGTTTGGGGTCAGATAGCGCTGTGTGTAATGTCGTATGATATTTATTTTATTTTTTATTCCAGGCTAGGTGTATTTACCATCTACGACCACACCGTCCCTTAACGTCAGATGAGCTGCAGTGAAACAGCTAGCCTATCATAAAAAATAATATTGCAAACGACACTGGCAAATGTACAAGGTACGATGCAAAATATACAGGAAAAAAATCAAAAACAAAATTCGAAATATGACGTTCTTTTTTTTTTTAACAGTGGCAAAGACAACACGCGCGTTCAGCCAAAATTCTTTTTGTCGAACATGTTCGTTAGTCCTGGCGGGACCCCAAATCGAGTTTGTCGACGCCGCGCCGTTGCAATGCGGACCGGGTCTTTTGTTTTCTACTTCAAGTTGTTGATCTTTTGACTCTCTAGTCTTTGTTCAATATTTTATAGGGTGCTACGTATCCGTTATCTAGTTTGTGTTCTAGACGTTACGCTTACCTACTCGTACGCTTTTTTTTTTCTTTGGTTTTGGTGTCGCATTATATATAGTTGACAGGCTAGGCGTTTGACCACAGCTCACCTGATGTTAAGTGAAGGTGTGGTCGAAGATGGTAAAGCACACTTAGCCTGGAATGGAACTGGCTCTCAAGTGAAGCTGCCGGAACACACCATTAGATGCTTGGCGGCAGATTTTCAACTTGAGGGTGGTAGCTAGCCAGCCGAGTACTAGAAAATACCCTACCACCATGCTATGGTTTCCTCACCATGTTTTCCTTCACCGGCATTTTTCACGTTGCATTTTGAGCATTTGCCAGTTTCAAGATAGAAGTCTCACAATAACCAGTTGTCCAATAAATTTAATAACAACTGACGACAACAGTTGGACGACAAATCGCGAAAGTTGCACAACTATTGGGATGTGCTAAGGAGGGTGCAACTTGGGTACATATAAATACTGAAACTTATTGTTGTCTTTGGGTTCCGCGCTATTTAAAAAGATAAATCTTGATTTATACCTTTGAAAAGAAGGAAAAGAGGTTCAAGGCAACTTTATCCTAGTATCCTACTCATATTATAAACGCGAAAGTTTGTAACAATGTATGGATGTATGTTTGGTACACTTTTACGCAAAATGGGCAGATATTCGCAGATATGGGCATATTTTCGGGATAAAAAGGATTTTTTCCCGAAAATATGTAGCGGATAACACCGCGGGGCGCAGCTAGTTGACAATAGTTTTTTTTTTTTTTTTTATGATTGACTGGCTAGTTGTTTGACCACAGCTCACCTGATGTTAAGTGAAGGTGTGGTCGAAGATGGTAAAGCACACCTAGCCTGGAATGGAACTGGCTCTCAAGTGAGGCTGCCGGAACACACCGTTAGATGCTTGGCGGCAGATTTTCAACTTGAGGGTGGTAGCTAGCCAGCCGAGTACTAAAGTACCCTGCCACCATGCTATGGTTTCCTCACGATGTTTTCCTTCACCGGCAGCTCAAGCTCATTGTTGGGGTTTGAACCCATTATAGATAATTATAGATAATTATGGCTTATATGTATAAAAAGTTAAATAAAGAACAAAGAGTTTGCTATTAGGGGCAAAATTAAGCTTTATGCTAATTTTGAATGAAAGAAAAATCTTCAACGTTTTTTTTTATGGTTGACAAGCTAGGTGTTTGACCACAACTCACCTGATGTTAAATAACGGTGTGATGGTAAACCCATTTAACATGGAATGGAACAAGATCTCAAGTGAGGCTTTCAAAACAGAACGTCAGGCGTCATAAAAATTTAAGAAATAATTCTTTAAAAAAAAATGTTACTAAAAATATAACCCAACCACGTACAGAACCGTCGAGTTCTCCACTCGATCATGTTTTTGACATAAGCACAAATTCCCGCGCTTTTTACTTTTTAAATCGATAATGTGGCTTCGGGCGGAGTCATTATTCTTCCTAAGTGTCACGACGATGCAAGATGCATGCTCAGCGGTTTCTCTGTTTACTCGTCTCCTAGATATTTTTGTGAAAAATAACTGCTTCAACAGTTATATGTTTCTGCTCATTCAGTTATTTTCGATATTGTGTTAAAAGTTTTGTGTTTTGAACGTTTCGTTTGTTATTTTATTGATGTTAGTAGAGGAAGGAATACTACATTTTGATGTGTGAAATAGCTATTAGTTTGAGGATAGAATGGCGTAATTTCAGGGTTATCGATAGATATAGTATTAGGGTAATATATTGGAATCGTTGCAGGTTAAAAAAAACTTTTATGATGTTATTTTAAATTTTTTTAGATACTCAAAGTTGTGTGTATCGCTGTAATGGCCATGGACAGCGTTATCTCTTACCATCAGGAGAGCGTCCCGAACGTCTTATTACTTTTTTTTTAAGTGCTGTGACTAACTTTTTCGTGTTACCGCCGAAACACTCTTTCATGTATTTTTTTTACCCACGACGGAACGGAGACGGTATATGCGTTTAGAGTAAGAGGATGTTTCTTTTTAACTTTGGATTGTTTTGGTAAAAAATTAGCAACCAAGTAACTAAATAAATATCGTACTACTAAACACAAAGCGCCATCTGGCCCCAAACTAAGCAGAGCTTGTGTGATGGAAGTCAGATAACTGATAGAATACGTAAATCCTTTTTTTTTTGTAAATACATACTGATAATACATACAACTATTTCCACATTTTCCACATGCTGCGCCTACCCACATTATCATGCTCGACTATACTTGAACACATTTTTTATTTCGCTCAAATCTTGTATAGATCAAATTGGGACGGAGGCCGGAGGTTGAATCGTGGCAGCTGTAACACAGGGTTACCTAGCACAGCTGCCAACGAAAATCCAAACTGATACTACCTACTTGTTTTATGATATTGATATTGATCAAGCTCATTAGTTAGCTTATATACAGCTTAGTGTTTATACAATACATTATAATATTATTCCTATACCTATCTATCTAAAAATAGGTATTTTAATTTTGAAGCAAATCTGCTAAAAAAAAAAACCTACTAATGAGTTTGTAATGTTGGACATTGTATATAATTTATGTTTTGTTAGACCCCTAAAATTTCAGTTTTTCTTGTTTGGATACTAATGTAATGTACATTTTTTCTTATGTCAAATAAAGTATTATTATTATTATTATATTATTATAACTATTAATGTTGCTGATATTTGTGAGTAGTAGATACGTATACCTAAACTATAATTATGCCATTAATTACAAAGGTATTTGTTCATTGCATGGTTACGTCGGCAGGGATTCGCTAGGTAATTAATGTTGAAGTATTTAGGTTTCTCGACACTACCAATATGGTTGTACCAATTAGGAAATCTAATTCGTTTGTCAATCGTCTAATTTCCGATATGTTCCGGTTGGAAATGCAATCGTGTTAATAAATTCACGTGCTTCCCAATGAAGCGTTTCGGGCCCGTGTTACACAGTAGTCGGTAGAAAAGTTTTTAAAATAAAAATAGTAAAATACTTTTTTTAATGTTAAGGTGGTTCGATTTCTATACAAATATATTTATGCCATATATGGACAAATGGAGCATAATTTTACAGTAAAACCACAGCTACTGGCATTTATTTTGATCTTTATTTGCGGTAAATCACAATTGCTTGAAAGAAACAGTAGATTATTAGCAGAAAATCAAATTTCAGAGTTATTTATGAATTGATGTTTTTTGAATTAAACAGTAAATTATGCTAATAATCTTCTGTTTTAATCAAGCATTTGTAAAATACCGCAAATAAAGATGAAAATAAATGCCAGTAGCCGTGATTTTACTGTAAAATTATGCTCCATTTGTCCATAAATGGAAAAAAATATATTTGTATGGAAATCGAACCACCTTAACATTAAAAAGAGTAAATACTTGAAAAATATTGAAATACTAGCAAATGTGACGCCAAAACAAAGACTTTTGTTCTAAAAATCAGTAGAACTTAAATAACGATAGTTTTTTTTGTTCGTTGATTTCTTAAGTTATATTGCACGCTACGCTACTGTCTAAATGCGGCCCAATACGTGGACGTGGCATTAGTTCAATTGGCCTAATTTTGATTTCGGTGTACGCTTAGTTTGGATCACGGAACGTCATAAATGGATAGAAATGCAATCTTTAAATCTTGTCAGTGATTTTAATTTTATTCTGTTATTATGTATAGTATTAGACTCTCAAGTGAGTCTAATATACATAGTTTTTAACCTAATTGCATCTCTTAGACAAATGAATGAACTTATATCTTTCTTTCTTGTCGTTCTTTGTGTTCAATTTATTTATTTTTTATCTATGTTTGCTATTCCTTTTTGTATATGTCGGCGTTTAGCTTTAATGTTGATTTAGTTTAGCGCCGTTTTGCGTTATTTTGGTGGACTTGAGGTGGAATGGCGTCACCTCTGACGTAACACTGGTTACATGCACTGCTTGTCGTTAGTCGTGTGATGTATTTTGACTTCAACCAATGAGAGCGCGGTAGAAGTTGCGAATGTCGGCCGGTAGGGGCGCTGTGGGAAGCGAGCCGGCCGTGCGTTGAATGTTGAGGTGGAGAGATATCATTGATTCTTTGAGGATAGATTAAGTTGGACGGTTGTAGAGTGCGAAACTTTGTAATAGTTACTATACTGTTCTAATCATTCTTAAACTAAAATCGTTGTGAAGTGCTGATTAAACTTTGTATAAGAGAACTGAATTGTATGGTTTGTCTCCTCGCCCGCTGCACCCTCGCCCAGTAACCCAGTAACCATGTATGATGCGAATATCGGCCATACCACCTACCACCTACCCCGCCCCGTCTGATTCGTTCTCCGACATATATATATCGTTTATGTGATTGAAATTTGTTTGTTTTATGTCACAAAAAAGTGTTCTATATTGTCTATTTTTAAATGAAATTAGAAAAAACAAAACGCCTTCATGTGAGCAAATGCTCATACATAACATACACGGCTCTTCTATAAAACCCTTATTCTATAAATTGTTCCACGCCCGCGTAGCCATATAGGCTAATTATCGTGGTGCACAGTTTAGATTAGGTTATTCCAAGAACGTTAGCGACCATTCTGTGTGACTGATTTGATTGGCGGGACTAATTTACTGGACTGTAAATTCCAACAAGAGAAACGGAGGGACATTGATGGATTAATTATGTTACTAATAAGGACCCTTCTGACGTCGACGAGTTCATTATGTCAGTCTCTTTTAATAGTGACAGATAACTTATAATTTAAAACAATATTGTTTTTTTTAATGGTTGACAGGCTAGGTGTTTGACCACAGCTCACCTGATGTTAAGTGAAGGTGTGGTCGAAGATGGTAAAGCACACCTAGTCTGGAATGGAACAGGCTCTCAAGTGAGGCTGCCGGAACACACCGTTAGATGCTTGGCGGCAGATTTTCAACTTAAGGGTGGTAGCTAGCCAGCCGAGTTTGTTTTTTTTTAAATATCATAGGACATTACACACAGCGTCATCTGACCCCAAACTAAGCAAAGCTTGTGCTATGGAAGACAAATATTTTGTAGCGATGATAGCTCAGTGGTTAGCGCGGTCGGTTCGCATGCCGAAGGGCGTGGGTTCAAACCCCAAGAATGAGCTTGAGCTGTAGTATTTTAAAAATGATATAAATAAGTGTCCCACAACCATAATAAACGGCCTTATTTTTAAGTTTTACATAAATTGAATATATGCTTAAAATTTTCTATGAACTTGTCGCCAACATATGTCGCGGAAAAGAGGCCACTTTAAGTATTGATTAACTTTAAGCAAAGTCACTAAAAGTATGCCGAAGTATAAAGCCGCCTTTAAACACCTCAAACAATATTAAACTTCGTATTTTGCCAAACGAGAATTCTTCAAACTCAAAACACTATAAAATCCATATGACTGAACAATTCCAGTGAAATTTCACTCAAACATCCATCTAGGAGTGGTGCAATGGTACGTTAGCTGACGAAACAGCGTTCGGGAACCAGGGAGGATCATAAATCAGAGGCCATGTGTAACTGACGATGTGGCTTGATGGCTTGATGGATGCGGGCGCCCCGGCGTCAGTTGCTGATGACCTTGTAATGGAAACCAACAGGTAGATTGTTGGTGTTTATTTAACCCAATATCCTACTATCACACTAATAATATAAATGGGAAAGTTTGAATGGATGTTTGTTACTCTTTTACGCAAAAAATACTACACGGATTTGGATGAATTTTGGTGTAGAGGTAGCTGAGATCCTGGATTAACACATAGGTTACTTTTTATCCCGAAAATATGTAGCGGATAACACCGCGGGGCACAGCTAGTATAATATTATAAACGCGAAAGTTTGTAAAAATGTATGGATGTATGTTTGTTACTCTATCACGCAAAAACTACAGAATAGATTTGGATGAAATTTGGTATGGAGGTAACTGAGAGCCTGGATTAGAACACAGGCTACTTTTTATCCAGAAAACATGGAGCGTGTAACACCACGGGGCGCAGCTAGTACAGCTCTAGATCTAGATATATATAGGTACACAGGTCGCTAAAGTTTCCGTTTGAATCTGGATATGAGACGTCTCTATTTTTATAGTATTACGGTCCGTTTTAACTTTGTCTCCTTTATAGCGAAACAACATTACCCAGCTTTATAAAACCTATCCCATTTCTGGAATGTTCTAAATCCTAAAATCCAAGAAAAACGCGCCCTCGAATGTTTTGTTGAATCCTTTGTATCAAAGAGATCCGGTCGGATCGTTCAATTTTCGTACAAAAATCGTACAATTCTTGCGAGCTAGTTTTTGAGGGAAAATCATATGAGGAATTACTTTCCATTTCAGAAAGCTGTATAAAGGATTTAAGGATAAAATGAAATGCATTCAGCAAAATTGGTCGACTTACAGTTTGTGGTGCAATGATTCTGTAGATATTTATAGGTTTTTTTGATATAATTATGTACAATTGTACATAGGGTGATTTTAGTGGCAAACAATTTTATTTCTAAATCAGCCCTTTTTAACCGTCTCAAAAAAGGAGGAGGTACTTTCCTCGTCAGTACATATTTTAAAAATTGCTATTTGTTATCTAAATGGTAAATCTACTTATGAGGAGTTCGTTAAGGTAGATAGAAACTCTTTATTGTGTACTTGGTGGTAGATCTCCTTAGCAGGAAGTCGTCTAGGTAGGTACCTACCACCGCAGTACCATATATTCTGCCGCCAAGCAGTAGTGTGTAAACATTACTGTGTTCCGGTTTGAAGGGTGCTGCAGCTAGCGAAATTATTGGGCTGTTGAGACTAACCACAAAAGTCTCAAAGTAATGAGCACCAAAGCAGCGATGCCCCGGATTTTATTTGCTACTCAAAATTCTGTGTGTCGCTGCAATAGTCATGGACAGGCCTTATCTCTTACCATCAGGAGAGCGTCCAGTTCGTCTCATTATTTAAAAAAATAAATAAAACAATCTGGGAACACACACTCGGGCAGCAGCGCCTAGCGGTTCGCATGAAGAAGGTGGATCTATAATAATATGATCGTTTTCTTCGAATTTACTTAATTTTCCCAACATTGTGTGATATTTATCGTAACTGAAATCAGTGCACTCCTTGCCAAGAGTATTCAATGAAATCCGACAATGCTGCAGTCAAAGTGGGAAACTGGCCAAAATATAATTTGCCCGTTTGGGCCCCGTTGATTTTTACTGCACCATGTTTTGTGCTGTAACTTGATTCGGATTCCGTTCGTTGGAGTTATTTCGCTGAACATCTTCTGAGAGCAAAGTCGTTGCCAAATTTTTAAGAAAAAATGAGGAACTTTTTTAGTAAGAAATAAATAGATATAAATATTGGAGGGCATTTAACACAGCGCCATCTAGCGCCAAACTAAGCAAAGTATGTACTATGGAATACAGATCACTACATAGTATAAAAGAAAGTCGCTTTACTCTGTCCCTATGTATACTTAGATATTTAAAACTACGCAACGGATTTTGATGCGGTTTTTTAATAGATAGAATGATTCAAGAGGAAAGTTAAATACTTGCATATGCACCACATTAGTATCTACATTGCACCCGTGCGAAGCCGGGGCGGGTCGATAGTAACTGATAAAATAATTAAATAGAATGTTCAAGGTATATATCTAGTTTATTTCCGCTTAACAGTCGTTCCAGTTACAACAGTGATGAGGACTTAAATTAAACTAATGTGACACAGCTTATTAATTAAAAACCTAATCTTACTTAAAACCTAGAATTCATTTGACATAAAAAATATAATTTGACAAAAATTTACTTAGTTAAAATATCCACAAGTCTTAAAATCCTCCTCTCTTTTTTTTTTATATAAATGTAATGAGACGATCGAGGCGCTCTCCTGATGTTAAGAGACAACGCCTGTCCATGACCATTGCAGCGATACACAGAACTTTGTGTAACAAAACAACGTCCAGGGCATCGCTGCTTTGGCGCTCATTACTTTGAGACTAGATGGTTAGTCTCAACAGCCCAGTAATTTCGCTAGCTGCAGTACCCTTTAAACCGGAACACAGTAATGTTTGCACAGTACTGCTTGGCGGCAGAATATCTGGTACTGCGGTGGTACCTACCTAGACGACCTCCTGCTAAGGAAATCTACCACCAAGTAAAAAGTAACCACTTGCATTCAAAATGAACTTCCGCAAAGTAACGCCTGAATCAATCAATTATACTTAAATTGGTTTTTTTTTGTAAATACATACTTATAATACATACAGTACACCCAGACACAGAACAAACATTTGTTTATACAACACAATGTTTGTCCTGGGTGGGAATCGAGCTCTGCCTGACGTGCCAACCTCGCTATGCAAATGAAAAATGTGGAATCAAAACGCTTTGTGCGTACATGGGGAACGAAATAAAATATTATATCTACTAAATTTCTTAAATGGCAGATGAAACCGCGTGGCGCGGCTACATTTAACGTATTCTAAGTTACTAAGGCAATAAAAAAAGCCAGAAAGACTGCGGCGGTACAGTCGACAGCATTTTATACAGATTTGAAAGTCATTTGTACAGGGTGTCCGTTTTTCTCGCGACCGCCGTCGACTACGGGTTACTTTGCCCGCATCCATTCCATATTATAATTTAGGGCTGCCACTTATAAAAAAAATACTCAATATTTTAGTTTCAAAAATTTAGTGCAATGACTCTCAAAATCAAAATCAGTATTGTCTTACATTGTAGGACTTATTATTAAAATTCTAGGTATCAAATATTTTACCTTCGTGGGTGTACAAACATTGTTAGTTACATTTAATTTAGATTAGATTAGATGGGGCAAATAAAAAAAAAACTTGTCAGTTCTGTTGTCAAAGTTAATGAAATGTGTCAAATGTTTTGTACACTTTTTTGTTTCGTATGGCAAAGGCATATTCTACATATTTAGCCAAACTCATGACGTCATAACTATAAAAAGTTTGAAAACGTATTAGAATTAAACTACCGCATAGAAAGCCCAAAATATTCAAATTAGTTTCTTAAAATAAAGTTTACTATCAGTAAAAAATATAAAACAAATACAAAAAAAAAACTTTACATACCGAATTGGGTATGTCAACATAAATGCTACTAATTAGTACATTCTTAACAGACTATTTTATTATTTAATATTTTAAATAGGTATATCATCAAATAATTATATCAAAAAATAATAGATTAGATTATATAAACAATTTATTTAAGCATGTCATTTAAACTTGATTGTCTTGTCTCTTAACTTTACTTCCAAATATTACTTAACGTATATTTATTACTTATAAATGCTTCTGTATAACAAAGGCTCTATTACGATCGGCAGCGCGGCCCCACAACTCCAGCCTGTACGTGATGTTGCTGTGCACGGTCGCGAGGTAGCAGGAGCGCACAACGCTGCGGGCAGCGGTGCTCGCGAGCCGCCGGAGCGCAAAGCACGAGCGGCTCAGCTCGTCTATGTGCGTCTCCCAGGACAACGCGCCGTCAATATGGAAACCTAAAAGTGTCGTACAGTAGACCTGTTGGAGCGCAGTATTACCGACTGCTACCGAATAAGTCTTTGTCCTGTAGCCATTGAGGTAAAAAGTAAGGAAACGGGGTTTGCCTTTGTTTATTGATAGCCCGTTTAATCGGAACCAACTGTTTCCTTAACTGTTTGAAGTCAGCGGTAATACTTAAAAAAGAGGTGTGTGTCGTGGGATTCGAAGCCACGACCTCCAGATTTGAAGCCAGACGTTCTCCCAACTAGGCTGCCGAAACTGTAAAAAATGTAATTCATTAATACGTTTAAAATAATGCTCAATATATGTATAGTACCTACCTACAATATATTTTTTTTTTATTATTATTATTATACGCTCCACAGACGCTGGGGTCCGTGACCTTTGTCAACTTTAGTTACAAATATTTTTTTTTTTTTTTTACAATTTTACATTACAAAAAGAGGAGAGGTTAGTAGGATCTTAATCTAAGGTTAAAGTAGGTACTAGATTGTGTGTATACCGCGAGCAGACCAGCGACCCGCAAGCAGCACCCGATCACGAGTATGACGCATGTGCCAGCCATCGCCCTCCTCAACCATATCTGAGGGAAGAGAGCGACCCGACACACGACGCCGCCGCAAGAAGGAGCCTTCGATGGTGAGCATGAATGCTCGAGGCATACACACAATCCTTATTTCTATTTACATGAGTTTTCGTTTGAAATCGCCTCCTCCCGACTCAAGGCCTCCATCACCGCCGTGTTCCGACAATATATTTAAGAAATTCGATTTTATCGTAGTTTTATAGTATCTAAAGTAATAGTAGAGAACATCAAACGCTGCTGTAACTTTTATACCGCCAACATTTGAGAAACAAACTTAGCAAGTATCAGCATAATAAAACGGCATTCTGGAGTCTGGCGAACGTACCTACCCCGCTGTCTTATCTGGAAACATTTTTACAAAGTTGTCACCAATAAAAGTATTGGTTTTATTATATTTGTACGATTATTTACGTAAGATGGTTTGTTAAATGCATTTAGGATAAACGGTACATAGTATACATACCTATGTTGCTGACCTTTACTGCTCTTGTCAAATTTGATATAATACCAATACTGGAATTGAAGAATCTGTATACTGTTAATTAGTCAACACCTTTTTAAGGGCATATTTTGTACAACAACTTTTGTTCTAAAACTCAATACATATCCCAAAAAAACTGTTTAGTATGAGTTTTGGCGGAAACGCGGAAAGAGTCGTGTCGCTCCGTTGTATTTTTTTCCAAAACTAGTGTTTTGTTGAGTGCATAAAAATGGTGATCTTTTATTCATAAAGTACCGAATCACAAGCGCGAGTGTGGGAAAATGATATAATGTGGTGAAACATGACTTTTTGTGTTGCTTCCAAAACTCCATCGAAGCTTCATAATAAAGTTACCACTACTTTACTAAAGCATGACTGAACTTGACTGACACGGACTGTATTTGAACAAGACTGAATTTTGGCTATAACTAAAGCTACAAGGCAACTTATTTAACTTGAAAATATAAAACACTTGACTCTGGCAAATGCTCAAAATGCGACGCCAAAACCAAAGAAAAAAAACCTTTTTTAGTTATCTATCCTTTTTTAGTTTTGTTTAAGGTTCTTTGTTCTCTGTACTCTTTTTCTTTTTTTTTTTTGACGATCGAGGCGCTCTCCTGATGTTAAGAGATAACGCCTGTCCATGACCATTGCAGCGATACACAGAACTTTGAGTAACAAAACACCGTCCAGGGCATCGCTGCTTTGGCACTCACTACTTTAAGACTAGATGGTGGTTGGTGGTGGTAGTTAGATGGTGGTTGGTTGATGGTTTCTATTTATGGTGTGCACAATAAAGAGTTATATCTATCTATCTATCTATCTATCTATTGCGTAGACGATTCATTCATAGTAGTATCGTGCGAGTAGCCGCCCCCCGCGCCCCGCAACCCCTTTCAACTTGCCAAGGATGCTGACTGATTTTATTCGTGAATAGCTGAATATTAGTGTTTTAACATTTTTAATTTCAGTATATCTGTCTGTGTGTATTTTGTCTAAATAAATATTTTTAGTGTATTTTTTTTTCAGTTTTGTAAACTTTATTAAATTTAGTCGTGGTGGCAACCCTGGTTCCGTTCTTGCGAGTTAGCGCTTTTTACGTCCCGATCTTCCTAAAGGCTAGCCCGGATTTATTGTTTTTATTTGCTATTTCTTTTATTCCTTTCAAATGCGGTAATATCTATGGTGTAGTTTTTTGCCTCGGATAAAAAGTTATTTAGAGCTAGTAAAGAGATTTATAGAGCTCATAAGAGTAAATCTGAAAGAGTACATTAATCTCTACCTATTCTCGCGGGCGACGAGAGCAAAGGAAGGGCAAACACGAAAACGGCAAGAATACAAACAAAATAAAAACTTTTTTTGGATACGATCCTGAAAAAAAAATAGTAATTCGTCAGAGTACTAAAGTCACAGACATAGCTCAGCGTATTATTAGCAAGCTGATGTGGCAATGGGCTGGACATATCTGTCGCAGAACCGTTATAACTTCTAGGGTTGAAAGGGTGTTCTGGAGTGGAGTCCGCTAATTGGCAAACGTAGCGTATGATGCCCTGATTTTCGATGGAGTGATTATATACGTAGGACAGCTGGCGGTGGATGAAAGCGAAAAGCCGAAGATCGGGCTGAGTGGCGTGTCTTGGAAGAGGTCTATGCCCAGCAGTGGACTTCGATAGTCTGATGATGATGATGGTTTTTTAAAATTCAAAATAGGTTCGCGTTTGACCACACCCTGCCACACATGTCATTTTATTATATTGACGTGTTTGTATATCGACATACTTTATTTTGACATTTCTGTTGTTATTTATTCATTGGCATGCACTTAATCAGTGTTTTAAAATGACATACATAATATTCGAAATTTTGAATTGACTTGTAACATTGGTATTATCAATAAAGTACTTAAAAAAAAATTTAAACATCGACTCCACGAAGAATATTAGAATTTGTATTTGTATTTGTATTTTTGTATTTGTTCTGACAAACTTTTCCGCTTTATTACATTAGTCTGGAACCCCATTAAGGCACAGTCGAGTCAAAGTAACAGTCACTTTCTTATAAAACGCCAGTAAGCTGGTAATCGCTGGGCCGTCTTTATCGCAGCCCATATTTTTTTATATAAAAAACAGCGCGTCGACTGAAGGCCACAGTATTTGAGTACGTTTCCGTGTATCTACTAACGTGAATAAATCGCTCTGCCACCGGAATGTCGTTGTTACAGTAAGGGCGAATGCACTACCCGGTTCCACAACAATGCTTGTGTCCACTAGGAATTAGAATCGAAACTGTTTTTTGTAAACTGTCCCAACTGCTAGGCGCGGTTCTTTTCTCATTGTGAGACGGGTGATGACAAAGTCCACCACGCTGGCCAAGTGTTGACATATTTTACATTTGACTATATATGTATATTTTATAATTTGACATTTCGTTTTTGTTCATTGACATGTAATCGGTGTTTTTTTTTTATTTGAAATCATTTAACGAAATTTGAAACATTGAAAATGAAAAATGCTTTATGTCACAAAATTGGTGTTATCAATAAAATATTAGTATGTTTTCCTTGACAGTTTGAAGTCACGCATAAAATGAGTGAATTAGAGTTTCTTGTGAAACAGAACTACGATCTAGTGAATACAATAATGTAGTAATAAATATGTGCACCTTAAGCACTTTAAATATGCTTGTTTGGGGGCAGCGTACGAATTTGTCCCGTTTGCCGTTGAGACTGCGGGTCCGTGGTGTGCCGAGGCTCGGAAATTCGTGCGGGATTTAGGGATCCGCCTGAAGAAGAAAGGGCGAGATCCCCGTTCTGGCTGGTTTCTAGCCCAACGGATCTCTCTGGCGATCCAGCGGGGTAACTTTCGGCCAGGGCTCGATGCGCGGGAAGACTTTATATAGTTTTAATTGACATTAATTTAATTTGACTCAATATTATATCATTCTAATAAATATGTGAATAAATTACAAATTTTTTCATTGATTTTATTGTTTACAATTATATGCAGTTAGGACATAGGTACATATTTAGTGTGAATATTTTTTTCTAATAAGTCCCCTTACTGTTTGTATGGCACGTCGCGGTGGGCGATGTTTCCTTTGCGAGCGTCATTTTTCCGAGGGCTGCCGGTGGCGTTTACCATTACTCCTCGAGCCTTTGATGACGATATTTCGGATGTTTTGCTGCGATACCCTGAGATGGTGACTTTGGGTGTTTTTTGTACGAGACTGTGTTTGGTGGAAATAAACTACTCCGTGAATGATGTCGGCCATTTTTATTTTTATACGATTTATGAGCGAAACAATTTTACTCATAATACGATTATTACATATTATACGAGTACTACATTATAGAACACATGAACAAAGTGTCTTCCCCTTAATAGAGACAGTAAGAAAAGTGTCGATGGACGCATTCTTCGTGTATACTCTACTTAGCAATCTAATAATAACAATGAGGTATCTAACAACAAACAGATACATCATTAGAAGGGGGAAACAATAATACGATTATGCGATTGTAAATTTTTATTCGATTAAATAATTACAAAAACAATTAGCCGATTCGATTGTAATATCGACGAATCCGTGACGGATGCAATCGTGATAAAAGCGTTTTAAGCGCGTATAGCGCATGAACCCGCTTAAACCGCTTATGTTTGCAATGATCTCAATTGAATCGATATTTTAGTGGGAATCGGTATATATTTTTTTAGTTGCAGAGCCTACGTAATAATTGTACAAGGTCCTATAAATAGTTACTGCCCTATTATTCGAGAGCGATAGCAAAATGAACATTGTAACCAAAATTTGCTGTGCCCGGCGGTTTCACTCGCCATCGGCTCCTAAATGCGATCGAGGTGGCGGGGCAGGGCTCAAGCTGCCGGTGGTTAGGGCTGCAGAGTGAGGAACCCCCTCACAATGCGCGCCGTGTCAAGGATCACTGCCTTTTGAAGCTGACCCTTGACCCAACCGTCTAGCGAGAGTCTCTTGAGATGTTGGTCGAGACTCTTCGCTATAAGACCGTTTACCGTGACAACTATCGGGACAATGATCGTCAAATCAACATCCCACATGGCGGTTATCTCGTGAGCCAAGTCAAGGTACTTGCTGAGCTTGTCCTTCTCGGCCTTCACGAGATTCTCGTCATGTGGGATGGTGATGGTGATGTTATTATTATTATTGTTTTTTGACTTGATTTAAAATATTTTTGACATTTTTAAGTTGATGTCTACTTTATTAATAATAATCATTGAAATTACAATATTATAAACAGCCATGACTATCCAGAGTAGAAACTAGCGAACTAAGTTAACTGTAAAACGATATTGTATATCTAAATGATCATTCATAAATTCAGTTAAAATTTAGTGTTTAAAAAAATATAGGTACTCTAGGATTTTCTGTGTTGCGAAGACTAGGCGCTAGCTCTGCTACTAGGCATAATCCTCTTATAAAATGCGGGTAGTTAGTCCGGCGCGATCTGGAAAAGCTTGAATAGCTGACAATTTGAATATTTAATTCTAAACCGTTAAGAAATTCTTGTTTCTGATTTTTTCTACAACTTATTGAGTGTTTAATGAAAACGCTTGTGGAAACGGCGATTAGGCGATTACTAAGATATTAGTTATATTTGATACTACAATGGTATCAAATACAAATATTATATTAATAACACCAATGTTACAAGTCACTTCAAAATTTTAAATATGTCATTAAATAAGTTTTAAAACACTGGTTACATGTCAAGATAAAGTATGTCAATGTACAAACATGTCAACATAAAAAAAAAATATTGTCAATATAAAAATTATTTAAAAATTATCTATCTTTGTACTCGAACATTTCCTCACCCAGTATGGGTCAAATAAAATGAAACATTTTTTTTGTATGTATCTATCTATACCTATGTATTTATCTATATCTATATATACTATCATAAAGAGGAAAGATTTGAAAAATTTGTTTGTATTGAATAGGCTCCGAAACTACTGGACCGATTTCAAAAATTCTTTCACCGTTGGGAAGCTACACTATCCCCGGGTGACATAGGCTACTTTTTATCCCTGTATTCCCACGGGAACGGGAACTACGCGGGTGAAACCGCGAGGCGTCCGCTAGTCTATTACTTGTCTGCACAAATTTATTTAATTGTTAAATGAGCTCCTGTAAAGCATTTCCGTTCCGTTTAACCCACACATTATAAATTCTGAATACTGAATAGTACTAATTCTCTGATTCCGGTAATTAGTGTCGACCTATTGCCAGGTTGTTGATTGTTTGCCTATACTCGGGGGGTGTTTAGTGGAAGTCGCACTGGGTTTCCACTTTGCTTCGTAAACTGATATTGTAATGCTTCATTTAGGTAACTGCTAACGCAATTTCCGTGAATTTCAGCTAATCCTAATTGGCGTAATAGCTGCCTTTAGTGGTCAATTTCCATACGCAGCGTTAGGGGTGGCAATTATCTTTGAGCATTATTAGTAGCTTGTTTAATTTATATCGATTAATTGGAGTTTTAGTAGTAGTAGCGATGATAGTAGTAGTCGTAGCGATGATAGTTCAGTGGTTAGCGCGGTAGGTTCGCATGCCGAAGGGCGTGGGTTCAAACCCCAACAATGAGCTTGAGCTGCCGGTGAAGGAAAACATCGTGAGGAAACCATAGCATGGTGGTAGGGTACTTTCTAGTACTCGGCTGGTTAGCTACCACCCTCAAGTTGAAAATCTGCCGCCAAGCATCTAACGGTGTGTTCCGGCAGCCTCACTTGAGAGCCAGTTCCATTCCAGGCTAGGTGTGCTTTACCATCTTCGACCACACCTTCACTTAACATCAGGTGAGCTGTGGTCAAACAACTAGCCTGTCAACCATAAAAAAAAAAAAAAAGTTTTTAGCCGGAACGCGGTAAAATCACGTTGACGCTTTGCATCATTTTCCTAAATTCGTTAGTCGAATAAAAGTTTTTTTTATGTAATAAGTCATGAGACAAAGGAGACGCTAATGGTAAGAAATAACGCCTGTCCATGACCATTGCAGCGAAACACAGAACTTTGAGTAACAAAACAAAGTTCTGCTTTAAAATCGCTGCTTTGGCGCTCATTTCTTTGAGACTTTCGATGGTTAGTCTCAACAGGCCTGTAATTTCGCTAGCTGCAGTACCCTTCAAACCAAAACACTATTGCTTGGCGGCAGAATATACTGGTACTGCAATGGTACCTACCTAGACGACCTCCTGCTAAGGAGATCAACCACCAAGTAAATAATAAAGTACATCTCAGTCATAGTCACATAAGTAGTCATGTCATGTAGTACAGAGCTCAGTTCACATGACTCTACTACTGTCATGCACCAAAATCTACTTGATAATTAACATGCCACAATTTTTTAAACACAAGATTTGAAATCTAATACATTGATATTTCTTCCCGTTTCCGTTAAAACTTACGTAGCTATATGACGAGACTGTTTTGTGGCACGCGTCTTTTGTATTGAAGTGGCGGTTCTACGGCTTCCAATTAACTTTATAAGTAAATCTGTCGCCGGAACTTGAAAAGACACCCGAGTACACAAACTCCGGCCCAAGTGCGGACCTCTTAGCCATAAACCAACAACAGCGCAAACATCTGATATTGGAACTGCGAGATGTCCAACGATTACACATCTCATAGACATCATATCAAACCTACTTACACAGCAGCGTAGCGAGGATAGCTCAGTGGTTAGCGCGGTAGGTTCGCATGCCGAAGGGCGTGGGTTCAAACCCCAACAATGAGCTTGAGCTGCCGGTGAAGGAAAACATCGTGAGGAAACCATAGCATGGTGGTAGGGTTCTTTAGTAGGTGCTCGGCTGGCTAGCTACCACCCTCAAGTTGAAAATCTGCCACCAAGCATCTAACGGTGTGTTCTCTAACGGTGTGTTCCGGCAGCCTCACTTGAGAGCCAGTTGCATTCCAGGCTAGGTGTGCTTTACCATCTTAGACCACACCGTCACTTGACATCAGATGAGCTGTGGTCAAACACCTAGCCTGCCAACCATTAAAAAAAAAACAGCACAAGCGCAGGCACTCAATTTGTCTCAGTCGTGATCGGGCCGTAGGAAGCGCCACACGTGTTTTTTTTAACAGGCTAGGTTTTTGACCGCAGCTCACCTGATGTTATGTGAAGGTGTCGAAATAGGTAAAGCACACCTAGCCTGGAATGGAACTGGTTCTCAAGTGAGGCTGCCGGAACATATTATCGTTAGATGCTTGGCGACAGATTTTTAACTTGAGATGATGATGAATGATGTTTTCCTTCCCCGGCAGCTTAAGCTCATTGTTGGGGTTTGAATCCTCGCCCTTCGGCATGGGAACCGACCGCGCTAACCACTGAGCTAGCATCGCTACAATTTATTAATTATTTAGCTCTTATTATAGTTATGTACATTAATTAGATACCATAGTATACATTTGATAATTTTAACTCGCTTTTATGGAGAAAGTTTCAACAGCTATGGTCCGTCCGCCCACTCATTTTATTTTGATCGAAGACTGCAAGTACGGGTTTCAAAGACGTTTGCTATCAAACGAAATGGTTTATTTATTTCACATTTTATTCATGACATATAAGAGCTGTTCCTCAACAAATTACTAATATGATTTGATAAACAGCGGGAAGTATAAATCTGTTTGTTGACAATAAATGTCAGATTTTTCCGTCGGAAATATATCGTATAAGCGGTGAATTTCATAATAGACGTGATGCAAAGTAAAACTAAAACGGTTAATTTGATTTCTTTATTATTATTTTTATCAGAAATAGACTACTAGTTATATGTTGGTAAGCGATCGACAACAGTGCGGCCAATGAATGTCGAAATCACTGATTTAATTATGAAACATATCCGCCATCAATTTTAATAATAAGCTGTGTTACTTTTCGTACGGAATTTAATAATATTTTGTCTTCTAAAAATCTTCTGCATCGTTGTTAGAGAGGTCGTTAGCGAATACATCATAATTATAGGCTCCTTTTATACCTATGTATACACTGAAAACACTTGTCGTATCAGGTGTCTGCGGGATAGAAAGCCAGTGGGTATACCTAACCGTGATGTAGGTATGCCTAACTGTCAAAAGGTCAACAACCCTAAAACAACAAGGGACAAGTCTCTGAAATATGCAAATTGAGGTAAACGCAAGAGGGATTACGTAACGATGACTGTGGGGTAAGATCCTGTGACTTCAAAAATAATCGACGAAGCGAAAGTCTCCAAGTCAATTGAAATTATATGTTGGTGTGTTTACGCTAAACGGCTATGTTTAACAAGTAAGCTGGCGATAGTTATATATATTTCCTATCATCCTTTCTATACAGCTTTGTAGATCGCGGGACTCAGAAGTTATACCGACCTCTCTAACTTGACAAGCCGATGCGACGGCGTTACCAATTGGTTGGTCTTCGAAGCGCAGATCTAACAAGCTGTGGACGCCCGTGCGTTGAAATATATCTGTGTATGTGTGGGTGCACAGGGCTACTGGTAAGGTAGTGACCATAGGCATGATGACAGTAATTAAAAATCACTGAAATTATGTATTTATTTAATTAAACTTGAGGCATGGAGAACGAAATACGCATTTACCTACTTTTTTATTACGAGCAAAATTGATTTTCATTTTAAAAGCGACACGGGTTAGGGTCAACTATATATACATTCCTTGCTAGATGCAAGACACTGTTTATATAGACAGACACACATTTGGACACAATATTACACCTATATATAATTCACACTTAATAACACCAGACAGCTAAGCTCAGGCAAGTGTGTTCTCGAAGACGACTAGAAGCCAAGTGACTGCAAGCAGTCGGACCATCACGAACGAAGAAAAGCGAAAGCGCCTCGGTTTCCGTTACGGTGATAGCCATCAACAGCAGGCACGTAGTTTCCGGTATAGACTTTGATTGTTTTGCGTTCGGCAAGGCGGCAAATACAAGTGGCGACAACAATTTTGATAAAATGAAACTGCAAAACACGAAAGTCCGACACGATTTCTTGAACAGCAATCGGAGCGAATGACGTCACAGTTGCCTAAACAAAGTTTTTAATAAGTGAGTAAGTATTATAGGACATTACACACAGCGCCACCTGACCCCAAACTAAGCAAAGCCTGTACTTTGGTAGACAGATAACTGATAGAATACTTTAATAGTTTTTTTCGTAAATACCTATACATACAAATTCACAGAATATTTAGCTATATATTCAACTAGCGACCCGCCCCGGCTTCGCACGGGTGCAATGTAGATACTAATGTGGTGCATATGCATGTATTATACATATAAACCTTCCTCTTAAATCGCTCTGTCTATTAATGGAAACCGCATTAAAATCCGTTGCGTAGTTTAAAAGATCTAAGCGTACAGACGGCGGGAAGCGACTTTGTTTTATAATGTGTAGTGATTTAAAAATAAATAAGTAAATTAAAATTTATATTTAAGTGGTTAACATGATTTTTTTGACATTTTATAGATATGGTACGGAACCCTTTGTGCGCGAGTCCGATTCGCACTTAACCGGTTTTTTATACTTTCCTTTGTCACTTTAACAAGTACTCAAGTTATGTACTTCCCTGAGTTTCACTCTTTAATAGCGTCTACTTTTTCCTCTAAAACAAACCGTCAAAACTTTTAACTTTTGTTATAATCCGCTCACTAAAATAACTTAAATTTCCGTAAAAATGAGAGAAAATGTCTTAATGGGAAATTCTCTGGATATTTCTTTTGAGTTTATCTTTTGAGGTAAACAAATTCTTTTTAAACTCCTGTAGGCGTGCCTTTTCAGGTTTAACTTACCGTTTTAAGTGTGTGACATACGGTCGTTTCACAAGCGAACAAGTACGGTGAACTTGTGAAATAGGTAGATAGATAGATAGGAACTCTTACTGTGCACACCATGAACAGAAAAAAGTACAGAGAACAAAAATCCTATGAGCTAGTGGCGGCCTTATCGCTAAATATTTTTTGCACAATAAATAAATATCGTAGGACATTACAAACAGCGCCATATGACCCCAAACTAAGCAAAGCTTGAATGGAAGTCAGAGAATTGTTCGAATACTTTTTTTTTGTATGTATGTATTTACATACTTATAATAAATACAGAACACCCAGACACAGAACAAACATTTGTTTATACCACAAAATGTTTATCCTGTGTGGGAATCGAACCCACGCCCTTCAGTTCTTGGAGCAGACATTCTACCAATGAACCAACTGGACTGGCAATAATATTTTTTGTATAACTTTATTAATTTATATAAATATCGTAAGAAATTGACAAAGCGCCATCAAGCCCCAAATTAAGTAAAGTTTGTAGGTAGGTAATATGGAAATCAGATAACTGATAAAATACTTACATATTTTTTTTCTAAATACAGAACAACCAAACACAAGGCAAAAATTTATGCTCGTCACATAAATAAATAAATAAATAATAATAATAATAAATATCGTAGGATTATACACACAGCGCCATCTGGCCCCAAACTAAGCAGAGCTTGTGTGATGGAAGTCAGATAACTGATAGAGTACGTAAATACTTTTTTTTTTGTAAATACATACTTATAATACATACAGAACACACATACACAGAACAAACATTTGTTTATTCACAAAATGTTTGCCCTGAGTGGGAATCGAACCCACGCCCTACAGCTCTCAAGGCAGATATACTACCAATGAGCTAACGGGGCTGTCCATAAATAAATGTCCTTATAATTGTAAATATACATATTTTTTTTAAACAAAAAACAGCCTACGTTTATTAGCTGTTAGTCGAGCCATAGATAAGTTCGCTAACTTATTTGTCCGTGTGTCATTCGCTTTGCCTGCCCACGTTTCACTTCGTTAAGTTATCAAGTTTGAGGACTAGATAGGGTCATACTTGGGTTAACAACTCATGCTTACTCAACTTGTTTCGTTTACTAATTAATTTATAACTCAAGTTAACTTGTAAAAAGTTTCAGTGACGTCATTGTATGACGAATGTTGTTTGAAATGTAACTAACAATACAGGGTAATAGTGGGGTGTGCTAAAACGTAAAGGGGGTAATTTTACTCACTGTTATGAAAATCAGATCAGTTGCTTTATATTTGGTCGAGGGTCAAGGAACTGTTGATTTTTTGGGTACCCAAACGGTTAAACGGAACCCTATTACTAAGACTCCGCTGTCCGTCTGTCTCTCCGTCTGTCACCAGGCTGTATCTCATGAACCGTGATAGTTAGAAATTTAAAAGTTATAATTACTAATTTTTTTTTTAATGTAAAAAAGTAATGAGACGAACGAGACGCTCTCCTGATGGTAAGTAATAACGCCTGCCCACAACCAATGCAGCGATACACAGAACTTTGAGTAACAAAACAATGTCCAGGGCATCTCTGCTTGGGCGCTCATTACTTCATTGATGTTATTTATCGCTTATTTGTATATATATATTCTGTATATATACAAATTAATTTTATGTATACTAGTATATTTTTAGTTATTCTATGTATAGGATGTATCGTTATTAGAATGTAGAATATATTATTTATCTTATATTTGTGTATTTTCCTATGTACAATTGTACATATTATCCTCGTTATTGCCACACTCCGTCTTTTCTTCATCTGATCCTATCCGTCCGAAGGTTGCCTGGAAGAGATCGCTTTTAGCGATAAGGTCGCCAGTTTTTTAAAATGTAATAAGTAGTGATGAACGAGACGCTCTCCTGATGGTAAGAAATATCGCCGGTCCATGACCATTGCAGCGATACACAGAACTTTCAGTAACAAAACAAAGTCCAGGGCATCACTGCTTGGGCGCTCATTACTTTGAGACATTCGATGGTTAGTCTCAACAGTCCAGTAATTTCGCTAGCTGCAGTACCCTTCAAACCGGAACACAGTAATGTTTACACACTACTGCATGGCGGCAGAATAGCCGGTAATGCAGTGGTAGTACTTAAACGACCTCCTGCTAAGGAGATCTACCTACCACGATTGTACAATAAAGAGTTCTCAATCAATTAATATCTGAAAACCTACACTTTGGGTTGAACGCCATGCGCCACTAGATTGTAAAGTGTAACGTTTGCGCAAAATAAAGGTCAGTATTAAAATTCGATGCGTGTTTGTAACGTGTAAACTTTTAAAGTGTCCTCGTCTCGTAACTTTGGGAAACATTCTTCGGTCAAATATATCCTAAAGTTTTACCATTGCCGATGTTTTAACGTTCGGGTAACCGGCCTAGCTGAATTCCGGATAAAGTGCTAATGAAATATTTCGGTTTAATCATCTCGATATTGTCCACCCACCCTTGATCTAAAGCTTAGTGCACACTAGATGAATATTTTTTACGTTTTCAGTATAATAAAAGCGTGTTTTGGTTTTTTTTTCTATGGTTTTGGCGTCGCATTTTGAGCACTTGCCGGTGTCAAGTGTTTTGATTATTTCAAGTTTCATTTGTTAAAAAGTAAAAGTCCAGTCTTACTCAAATCCAGTCCATGTCAGTCCAATCCAGTCATCTAAACTATTTATAAAGAGGACACATTTGATTGTTTGTTTGGATTGAATAGACTCCGAAACTACTGGACCGACTTCAAAAATTCTTTCACCGTTGGGAAGCTACACTATCCCCGGGTGATATAGGCTACTTTTTATTCCTATATTCCCACGGGAACGGTAACTACGCGGGTGAAACCGCGAAGCGTCCGCTAGTACTTTAGTAAAGTTAGTAAAGTAAACTTTAGGTGTTAGACTCAATTAGATCAAGAAATGTATCTGAACTCTCAAGAGAATCCTCTCCTTAGAATAATATTTCAGTGTCTAGATCTACCATGTAACCAAAAAATGATTGATTTCTAGATTGGTAGATTCAGACATATTTCATATTAGCTTACGCCCGCGACTTCGTCCACGTTAGCTTTAGAAATAGGTTCAAAGAGAAACGAAACATCTGTAATTAACCAATAAGCAGTAGTCACGAAACTTGCGCTATTTTGTTATTACACTGAAATAAAGGATACCTTTTATCTTTGAATGGGAATGATCCATAAGACGCGTTTGTACCAAATTTCAAGTGGGTACTAACACGTCCAGTCTAGTTAGATTTCGAATCGATGATATAATTTAATTTCAAATATAACGCGATCTAAAATTTAAATAACATAAAGCATAAAATATCTTAAATCTATTTATAAATTCGAACTAACGTTTAGAGGAGGCTTCAGGTGGCCAGAATGGTAGCATCTACTTTGGTTAAAAGCTTAGCATTGCCATCCAGCGTGGCAATGCTGCCAGCATTCTGGCCACATATCCCTCCTCTGACGGACTTGTATATTAAGTTTTTTGTATAAATTTGTAAATAGTATTAAATTAAGATATTTTATTTAGTTTAATAAATATTATTTTATTTTACAAATTTAACTTAGTCTAAAAGTCCGTCAGAGGAGGTATATGTGGCCAGGATGCAGGCAGCATTGCCACGCTGGATGGCAATGCTAAGCTTTAATAAAATAATCGATACTAAAAGAATTATATTTATACTATCATAAATAAAGAGGAAAGATTTGATTGTTTTTTTTGTTTGTATTGAATAGGCTCTGAAACTACTGGACCGATTTCAAAAATTCTTTCACCGTTGTAAAGCTTCACTATCCCCGGGTGATATAGGCTTTTTATACCTGTATTCCCACGGGAACGGGAACTACGCGGGTGAAACAGCGAGGCGTCCGCTAGTACTATTATAACGAGGAAAGATTTGATTGTTTGTATTGAATAGGCTCTGAAAATACTGGACAGATTTCAAAAATTTTTTCACCGTCGGGAAGCTACACTATCCCCGGGTGATATAGGCTACATTTTATCCCTGTATACCCACAGGAACGTGAACTGCTCGGATGAAACCGCGAGGCGTCCGCTAGTATGTTAATAAAGTACATATAATTATGTGTGCCAAATTTCATCCAAATCCCTGCAACCGTTTTTACGAAATTGAGTAAAAAATTTTCAAACATACAAATGTTCACATTTATAATATTAGTAAGATAAGAGATAAGAGATAAGATATAGGTATGCGTAAGAAATGTCTATCGTCATGTCGCCTAGTTGGTTCAAAGCTTAACACGCCCTTAGCTCTACCTTTGTAAACACAAACTGAGTTACCTTTGGGACCTCGAATACTGAGCTAAGTTATCTTTTGGAAGTGGAATTGAGTTAAGTCCTGAAGTATAAGAAACGTGTCACCGCAATTCTTTTTATACGTTTTGGGGTATTCTTTCAACTTAGATCACTTAAAGATGATTTCTGTCAGTCACAATTGTGTTACAAAGTAAAATGGAATGAATTCTACGATATCATACGAATGTTATAAAGGCGAAAGTGTGTTTGTTACTTTTTCACGTTAAAACGGCTAAAGCAATCTTGATGAAATTTGGCATGGAGGTAGCTGACATCCTGGAATAACACATAGGCATCTTTTTATCCCGAAAAAATGCGGGTAACATGGCGGTGTGCAGCTAGGAATATTATAAAATAGCTGCGCCCCGCGGTGTTACCCGCTACATGTTTTCGGGATAAAAAGTAACCTATGTGTTAATCCAGGGTGTCAGCTACCTGCATGCCAAATTTCATCCAAATCCGTTCAGTAGTTTTTGCGTGAAATAGTAACAAACTCCTAAACATAAAAAATTGCAAGTTTGCAACAAACGAAAATATCATCGATGTAGATATACTGTTTAGATTTTTGTAATTTTTTTAAAAACCGCTAAGTCGATTTCGATCAAATTTATGTGGGAAGTACGATATACCAAGCATTAAAAGAATCATGAAAACGATTCATAATTTTATTGGTGGAATGATCGCGTAACAAACACACAAAAAAAAACATAAATAAAAAATAAATATCGCAAGACATTACACACAGCGCCATCTGACCCCAAACTAAGCAGAGCTTGTACTATGGGAGTCAGGTAACTGATAGACTACTTAATTTTTTTTTTTTTTGTAAATACATACTTATAATACATACAGTACACCCAGACACAGAACAAACATTTGGTTTTTATATCACAAAATGCTTGTCCTAGGTGGGAATCGAACCCACGCCCCACAGCTCTTGAAGCAGACATGCTACCAATGAGCCAACAGGGCTGTCAAAATACAGTATAATTTAGAGCCTCCTCGTTTTTTGAGTCGGTTAAAAACTAGGTGGTTTTACGATTCTTTCCTTTTACATTTATAGACAAGTTTCGACAAGTTACCGGTTGAAAAATACCACGCCATATTGTTGCATGACTTGGAATACATATCGTGGGATTTTGGTAAATCATCACATCATATCATATATAAATTTTGTAGCGATGATAGCTCAGTGGTTAGCGCGGTAGGTTCGCATGCCGAAGGGCGCGGGTTCAAACCCCAACAATGAGCTTGAGCTGCCGCTGAAGGAAAACATCGTGAGGAAACCATAGCATGGTGGTAGTGTACTTTCTAGTACTCGGCTGGCTAGCTACCACCCTCAAGTTGAAAATCTGCCGCCAAGCACCTGACGGTGTGTTCCGGCAGCCTCACTTGAGAGCCAGTTCCATTCCAGGCTAGGTGTGATTTACCATCTTTGACCACACCTTCACTTAATATCAGGTGAGCTGTGGTCAAACACCTAGACTGTCAACTATAAAAAAAAAAAATATCGATTTCAACATCGATTCTACTCTAGACGATCGCGTTGATTTTCCGTGGTAGGGGTAATGCTCTAACATTAAACTCAGGAGAACATTGTCAAATGAAACTTTTTCAATCATCCGCCCTTGTTCTTCCGAGACGAGAATTTGAGGACAGTTCATGTTCTTGACAGCCCTGATTGGTTCAGAACAATTCGGTAGCTTTCATTTAGTTTTTGTGATTCAAATAAACGAAATTCGCGTAAATCCTTGTTTAATAACTTTTGACGTTATTTAATGAATCTACTGAACAATTTAGAATAAAGAAAGAAAGAAAGTGCGCAGTGATGCCTTGGACTTTGTTTTGTTGTCAAACCCCAACAATGAGCTTGAGCTGCCGGTGAAGGAACACATCGATAGATGAGCTAGTCAAACACCTAACGTTAAAAATGCCCTGGACTTTGTTTTGCTACTCAAAGTTCTGTGTATCACTGCAATGGTCATGGGCAGGCGTTATCTCTTACCAGCAGGAGATTGCCCCGTTCGCCTCATTATATTTATATTAAAAAAAAGTTGCATTCGATGTCAAATTGACAACTTTTTTTTTCAGAATGAAAACCAACTAGAAAATTTTCCCCGACATGAAAACGATCTCCAAATACCTTATTATCCAAATTGCAGATCTAAAATTTTTACAACATCATCTCACCTGATAAAATATCTCGATAACTAAATCTCGGCGCGCACTTACCTTTTAAAATAAAATTTGAATTTTAAATTCACGCCAACCCGTCTTGTATAAAAATAAATTGAATTCCCTAAATTCTTAATCGGTCGTCGCCGAATCTTTGGATCTAAAGCATAGATCATAAAATGACAGAGGGACAACTACAAAATAATTATGGTTAAAATTAAAAACTACTAATCGAGTTACTAATCGCCCGCTTTACTATTACAATGTGTCCTTAAGTTTTATTTTAAATGTGTTTTTATATTTGTTTTTTTGTATTGTGTCCAATAAATGTATTTTTTTCTTGAAAATAATTATAAAGTAAGCAGGTTTTTTTCTTGGTAACTGTGCTCCATCCTAAATAGCATCGTATAACAGTCAGCCGAGTTCTAGAAAGTACTCTATGACC
The DNA here is from genome assembly GCA_905404145.2 of Biston betularia. NCBI lineage: Eukaryota > Metazoa > Arthropoda > Insecta > Lepidoptera > Geometridae > Biston > Biston betularia. The sequence goes on from FR989886.1 coordinate 2,612,685, forward strand.
ACGATATTTTCCTTTACCAGCAGCTCAAGCTCATTGTTGGGGTTACCCACGCCTTTCGGCGTGTAAACCGACCGTGCTAACCACTGAGCTATCGTCGCTACAAATATTGTTGTAAAATTTATCGCAATTTCGTGGTTACACGGGAGAAATTTGTTAATTTTTACCTTCTTTAACTTATTATTCTGTGCAACCCATAGTCGGTGTGGGGCAGATTGGCAATTATAAAAAATGGGTACAAAATTGTCTCCTTTTCTGGATGGTACTCGATCGGCACTTGTGTTGAGGGGAAAATATACGCTCTTTGCCCATTAAATGTATACAATTCCGACTGTGTGTTCCTGCTTTACCGACGATTTCCCGGTTTTATACGGAACATTTTAACGGTAAACAATTTTGATTTAATTTCAATTTCCGCCATTGTGACTTGCTCTGCATACGCTAAGGTTGATCTGGTTTCGCAACACATCCCAGACGGCTGACACTAGCTTGATTGAGCTGTCAGCACCTAAACTAATTCTTAAAGTGGCGATCTTTTTTGGAAGGATAATATATGTATAAATTTACAATTTAAAAAATTGACTCCATGACCAACTAAACACACTGCTCCAATGAAACAGCGAGGTTTCCGTCCGCCCGTCCGTCCGTCCGTCCGTCCGTCTGTCTGTCACCAGGCTGTATCTCAAGAACGGTGATAGCTAGACAGTTGAAATTTTCACAGATGATGTATTTCTATTGCCGCTATAACAACAAATACTAAAAACAAAATAAAATAAATATTTAAGGGGGGCTCCCATACGACAAACGTGATTTGCTTGCTGTTTTTATAGATAATGGTACGGAACCCTTCGTGCGCGAGTCCGACTCGCACTTGGCTGGTTTTTGATTTAAAAACCGCTCGATCGATTTTGATAACTTTTTTATGGGACTACCTCTATAGTATGATCTATCAAGCAAAAAAATAATCATCAAAATCGATTCATAATTTATATTTATATTTATACACAAAAAAAACATACAGTCGAATTAAGAACCCCCTCCTTTCCTTCCAACAAAGACCGGTTGGAAGCGACTCGCATTCAGCGCTTTCCTGCGGTCTTTATTAGGTCATCTGTTACAACAACGGGTTCTTCAAAAGGCATGTTAATAGAATCTTAAAAGATCAGCAACGTATTTGTAGTGCCCCTGGTATGGCAGATATCCATAGGCGACGGTGATTGTTTACCATCAGGCAACCCGCCTGCTTGATTGCCAACTGTGGCATAGCTGAGAAAACTCCATACAACTGTAAACTATGACAAATGCGTTTAGTATTCAGGCACTAGATTCTGAAGGGCACAATTTCCTCTAATTTAAGTCTTAAATTTGTACAGCCTAATGCCTATCATTTGTTACAAAAATCCATCTCGTAAACCTCCCGAGCAAAGTTTAAATGAATATTACACGATTTCTCGACTTGTAAATTTCGTTTGGTGTAATGAGGTGACTTTTTAAACTTAATCTTGACTTGAATAGCTTATTTTTGTGCGTTTTATGTGAAATTGGGACTCTTCAGATAACGCTATCATATATATGTAAGCATTATAGGCATGTAGAATTGTAGAGACACTCGTATGTACACCCAGTAGCTAAAAAAATATTGACTGTCCTTTTTTATGTTTGACAGGATAGGTGCTTGACCACAGCTCACCTGATGTTAAGTGAAGGTGTGGTCGAAGATGGTAAAGCACACCTAGCCTGGAATGGAACTGGCTCTCAAGCCAACCAATGAACCAACAGGGCTGTCAAAATAGCATTATAGTGTAGTGTGAAGTATTCCTAATTGGAATTCCTAAGTTAATAATGTCAAATCTACTTAGAACTTTTTCAAGTGGCTAAGTTAGACATAAGTAGTTAATTTATTCAAAAGATAAAGAACCTCATCAAAGAACAGCAAAATTTAAAGCTGCTTCAGTAAATAAAATTAATTATTTTTAGATCACAAAACTGAAATTAACTATACATTTAAAATCGAATTCAAAATAATTTTTGAGTATTCATTTTTAGATTTAGGACAATTGATGGTAAATTAAAATTAGTTTTCGTTTATAGTTTATTTATAAACGTTGCCTGGAAATGATCGCTTTTAGCGATAAGGCCAGCCTCACTTGATAGCCAGCTCCATTCCAGGCTAGGTGTGCGTTACCATCTTCGACCACACCGTCACTTAACATCAAGTGTGCTGTGGACAAACACCTAGCCTGTCAACCATTAAAAAAAAAAAAAATTAGTTTACTTGCATTGCACCCGAGCGAAGCCGGGATAAGTAGGCATAGTACATTTAACTGAAGTCAAATAAGTACGACCGTTAAACATTTTGGTGTATAAAAACTTATTCTAAAAGTCCGTCAGAGGAGGGATGTGGCCAGAATGCTGGCAGCATTGCCACGCTGGATGGTAATGCTAAGCTTTTGACCAAAGTAGATACCAGCATTCTGGTCACCTGAAGCCTCCTCTAACCGTTTGGCCAGGTCCCGATATATTTCGAGAGCGGCTGGCTCCCCGGATCTAAAGTTTCAACCCCAAATGGCACAAAAAAATATACAAAAAATTTAATTAATACTATTAATTTAACTATACTATACACTATACTATTTGGGAACTATTCCCATTGATAGCGGTCTTTTAGAGTAGTTATTATTTTAAGTTATTTTATTTTAGGTCAATTCTTGTGTGTTTATTATATGCGTGTACAAAACTAAGAAATAAAACCCCCATTATTTTAAGATATCTTTTTCCTACAGACGTTAAAAAAGGTTTATTTAAGATTTTAACTATCTATCAATCTTCCTTTTTATATGTAGATATAGTAGAATACAAAATCATAAATTCATCTTAAGTAACGAATAGCAAATACCCCCCTATACCCTGGAACCGAGAACAATTGTTGGAAATCTCAGGAATTAAAGAAAGTCTGCGTTTAAAAATCCACTTTTGCTCTTTCACTACTTATATCTTTAAATAGCCCAATTTCCATATAAAAGCAGTAGTCACATTACGGCAGAGGACGGTAGATAGCGCGAAATTCTGTGCAAAACTTTAAAGATAGGACCCCACTAGGACGCGTCGCGCCGCGCAACATATATTACACTATCAGCTCGCCCTGGGTTCGCACGGCAAAACAAAACTTGATCAACAATATAAATATAGCCTACGTCACTCAGTGATAATGTAGCATTCTAATGATGAAAGAATTATTCAGATCGGTCCAGTAGTATCGGAGCCATTTTTATTTTTATTTATTTTTTTATTTTTTTATTTTTACATAGTAATGAGACGATCGAGGCGCTCTCCTGATGTTAAGAGATAACGCCTGTTCATGACCATTGCAGCGATACACAGAACTTTGAGTAACAAAACAACGTCCAGGGCATCGCTGCTTTGGCACTCATTACTTTGAGACTACATGGTTAGTCTCAACAGCCCAGTAATTTCGCTAGCTGCAGTACCCTTAAAACCGGAACACAGTAATGTTTGCACACTACTGCTTGGTGGCAGAATATCTGGTACTGCGGTGGTACCTACCTAGACGACCTCCTGCTAAGGAAATCTACCACCAAGAGCCTATTCAATACAAAACAAATAAAAAATCAAATCTTTCCTCTTTATAATAATCAGTGTAGATGTAGATGACAACTGTAATAGTTAGACATATAATATTGCGGACTTATTTGTAGCTGCGAATTTGCTCCATATAACGTCACTTTATTCTATTGTCAATAGTTTTCGCTGCGCATGCTAAGTAAGGGTTTTTTCGCCAAGTTTTTCATATCTTGGCTTACATTTTATTGAAGTTTTCATACGGATCTCTAACTGTTTTTTAAAATAAAATATAACCTATGTCAATTAGTGATAATGTAGCATTCTAATAATGAAAGAATTATTAAGATCGGTCCAGTAGTTTCGGAGCCTATTCAATACAAACCAACAATACAATCTTTCATCTTTATAATAGTATAGATTTGCTTGTACCTAATAAATTAGTGTACAAAGCGTGAATATTAATAGCAAGTCACCTACAACCCCTTTGGATAAGTATAGCAAAGCCATCTAACCCTGCATAAATAGTCGCATAACGCTTTGCACGGTGCATCCTAATGTGCTCTTACCTTCGTAGGATCGTTTCAAATCCTCCGAAACATAAACAGCGCGATACAAGCAGGATAAGGAGAGTGGACGGAAAAATACCTGGTTTTCTACGGAACGGGTGCGAGTGTTGCATAGGCGGTAGCGGGAGCGGGTTGGCTCGTTTGACGTACGCTCTCACTCTCACTCCTCAAGTCTGCATCAAATTTACGTGTACACAAATAACTGCACATTAAATTTTTGCACAGAGTACTGACTTAAAAATTTGCAGTAAAAATTTACATTTAAGGTCTAGTTGCAATTGCACAGTGAGTGACCGGTACAGTGGTGAAATATGTTATCATTGGCGGCTGTCAACATTGGGAGAAGTACTCATAATGTTTATATTCAATTTCTATTTCAAACTCTATTGGAATGAGTACGAACAAACTTATAAAATTTTTCAGCAAAATATTGACTAAAGTTGTTTTTCTAAAAGTTATATCTGCGCAAGGCATGAGCGATGGCTAGTTGATTAAAAAAAATACCTCGTACATGATTACATATGGCTAATATTTTTTATTAGTAAGATGTGGTCTACGATGGAGCACGCTTGCCTTGAAGAAATCGATTCACTCGCGACTTGAATGCACCCAGATTGTATCTATCAGGGAACACCCACTCGGGTAGCAAATTGCATTATTTTGCGGTTCGTACAATGAAGGTAGAACGATTTGTTATTTGCAAAAAAAAATTGTTAAGTAATTTATTTTCTTTAATGCAGCGTCGACGTCTCAACGTCGCCTATCAATGTGGTCACACCCTTATTTCTCCTTACATAAGTGTAGCGAAAAGTCTCCAAGTTTTCGTGTATTGCTTGTAGTTGTTAGTGTTTATGTTTGCAACTGCCTTTATTTTGGGGTAGCGATAAAGACTACAGCTTTTATAGTGTTTTTTTTTCTTTACAAACCATAATTTTTATTTACAAGTACATCCTAGGCACCGTTTTTTTTGTAAAATTAATAGGATGTTCTGCTGATGGTAAGAGATAACGCCCATTATTTACTTTATACGAAAATGGCAACAATAGCGATGATTGTTTCGCATGTCATGACGTCACACTCTGTTTAGTGTCTACGGTTACGTGATTGTAAGCCTGGTCTATATTAATAATTATTATTTAGGGATTACGAAAAACCAAAAAAGTGCAAAAACCACATGAGTTTCAATAGTATATTTTTTTAATCTTTTTCTTATAAAATCATTGCAATGTTACACAGAGCCCAGAACAACAATGGGACAGCTTATATAAAAGGGCTGAAAATGGACATGGAATTTATCTTCAGTTACTTTTTTAAAGTTGACAGGCTAGATGTTTGACCACAGCTCACCTGATGTTAAGTGACGGTGTATTTTTGTTTATGACATTGTTTTATTTATAAAGTAATCGATTTTGTGCGGAAGAAAGTGAAATAATGTGGTGATACGTAACTGTCCAAAATTCCGTGGAAGCTTGTAAATAAATTTACACTAATATTATAAAGAGAAAATATTTGTATTTTTGGATTTTTGTATGTTTGGAACGAATTAACTAAAAAACTAATCAATCGATTTCAAAAATTCTTTCTCCGTTGGGAAGTTTTTTTTAATGGTTTACAGGATGGGTGTTTGACCACAGCTCACCTGATGTTAAGTGACGGTATGGTCGATGATGGTAAAACACACCTAGCCTGGAATGGAACTGGCTCTCAAGTGAGGCTGCCGGAACACACCGTTAGATGCTTGGCGGCAGATTTTCAACTTGAGGGTGGCAGCTAGCCAGCCGAGTACTAGAAAGTACCCTACCACCATGCTATGGTTTCCTCACGATGTTTTCCTTCACCGGCAGCTCAAGCTCATTGTTGGGGTTTGCACCCACGCCCTTCGGCATGCGAACCTACCGCGCTAACCACTGAGCTGTCATCGCTACAAATTCGCTACATCTTAAATTTGGTGGCTTCTGACGTAGTTTACATTCGTTATCTCTGGTGTAGGACGTCCAATGCTGGTCATATACCAAACCCTATAAACCAAAAGCTGGTTGGGAGCGGCTCGCATCTAGCGTCCCTGCGGTTTTTATTAGGTCGTCTGTCCACCTTGTGGGTGGACGTCCTACGCTACGGTTCCCGGTCCGTGTTCTCCACTCCAGAACTTTACAGTCTCATTGGCCATCAGTTCTGCGTGCTATGTGCCCTGCCCACTGCCACTTCAACTTGCTTATTTACTGGGCTATATCGGTAACTTTAGTTAATCCGCGGAACTTCTTCTATATCTATCTTCTTTCTACATTGTATTCCTGGATACCTCAGTGCCATATCATTTTTAGTTTTCTATCTGTATTTTGCTTTTCTACAGGTGCTCGCCAGAAGATCAGCAGACCATTGAGTATGACTAGCATTGCTGACATGAGCCCATAATTTGCAACTGTCTTATTTGTCTCCATTTATTTGTTTTATGTTACAAAACAAAAATTAATTGCTTCCTTTCTTTCTTAAAATAATGTAACGGTAAAGCATAATACCAATTACTTAGCCTCTTTCCGCTGACGCTTATCAACATGGTCCCGCCCCATTTTCAGAGGCGTTCTTCGAACGTGACATTTACATATTTCTTATTCGTACCATCCCTCGCGGCCAGAATGACGCGCCAGTTTTTTTTTTCATGATATCTCCTTGTTTTCAGGTAAGGCCCCTTTATCCTTTACAACTGTAACTGGAATATTTCATAAGGAATTCTGGTAAGTCAAAACACTTTTTTACTTCCATTATAACTCTTAAGCACATAATGTTAGAGGCGATTTTGCATGATTTTCAGTGGCTTCTTAAAATTTAATTACAAAAAAATACAATAAAGAAAAATAAAGAAATATCGCGCATAATTTTGGCGAGAGAAACGCGTAGCAGCATTATGCTAAGTATATTATTTGGGAGATGGAAAATTCTTTTCTCTGGAATAAATACTGTTACTCGGCAATTGATTTATTGTAAACCGAAATAATGAGATAGGCCTCATATTATTATATGGTTGTCTGGTCTATAGCATAGAGTTATTACACAGAATGTTTCGGAGATGTACAATTATTTATTTGGCTTCAAATCTTGTATCATGTTCTTTATCAAGTCTTTAATCACAATACTTGTAAACAATAATTTCAGTTCAAAATTTACGGCCACACAATTCTTTCGATCCAGTCAATATACTTAGAAACTCTTGTATACACTCCAGCAGTCATCTTCCTCCCACAATCTCTTCCAAAAGAAGTAACGCCAACAACCTTGTGAAGTGGAAATGAGTTTATACAATCTACTCTATCCACCATGTATTGTAAAGGACCACCTGAATCCCCTTGACAAGTGTCTCTACCTCCGTGAATGTAATCTCCAGCACATATCTGTTTATCAGTTATTCCTTGCGCAATGATCTTCTTTCTAATCAATGATGCCATCGACCTGTTACACATAGCAGTTGCGATTTCGTCTACTTCGACGATCATTAAAGTCTGGCTCCCACTTATCGCTCCAGTTCTTGTCACACCGAAACCTATCGCTGTCAAATTCACATTCTCTATTTCGTGTTCTAAATTGAGACAGGCGATTCTGATGTCTCTTGATAGAATAAAAGGTGGATCGGCTTTCATTAAGGCGATATCGTTGTATTTTGAAGGGGGTTTAAAGTCTGGATGTACAACCACTTCGGTTACGTTTCTCTCTTGAGCCATTTCGTCTACTTCATCAAATTCGAAGGTTGCTGTCCCGACTCTCATGATGCTGGCTGGTCCTGTCATGGGATCTTCTTTACAATGAGCAGCAGTCATTACCCATCTATCACTTATAAGAGTTCCTCCACACTTCCACGCTGGATTTTGTTCTTGCGTCTCTCTAAATCCAATTAGCACCATATGAGGGAATAGTAAAAAATCGATAGGAACTCTTATTCTTGACTGTGGATAGAGCACGTTGTGACATTCCAGCATTGATTGACCGTAGCTCTTGCACGCTTGCAGTGCTTTCTCACCAATTGATTCAGTTGTTGTTAGACGAGCCACTACAAGGAATATAATGCTCTGAAGCATTTTTTTCGTTGTTATAACATTATAGTGTTTATTCACCGCTTGATCCGATAAGAGTGATTGGTTCCACCGAGTTTATGGATTGTATGCCAGTGCAATCTAGCCGTGTGGTGGAGCGAATGAGACTTCTACCTAATTGCCTAGATGGTGGAAATATTAGGGGCAATTGGTTATGACTTTTGTGTGTGTGCTATAAACTGATTGATGTAGCTTGTTATTAATTTATTTACGACTGTCCGTGCTTCTTGAAACATAAATAAAAATAATTAAGTTGTTTGTAACATAAAAACTACCGAGCAATTTATATTGTTTTGATTCGACGGCATGATATAGTATTTTACTTGGTGGTAGATCTCCTTAGTAGGTACCACCGCTGTACCATATATTCTGCCACCAAGCAGTAGTGTGTAAACATTACTGCGTTCTGGTTGGAAAGGTACTGCAGCTAGCGAAATTACAGAGCTGTGGAGTAATGAGCGCCAAGGCAGACGATACCTTGGACTTTGTTTTGCCACTCGAAGGTTTGTGTAGCGCTGCAATGGTCATGTACAATCGTTATCGCTTACCACTAGGAGAGCGCTTCGTTGGTCTTATTTACATAAAAAAACTGAAATAAATTTAACTCTTTAAGGTGGTATTGTGCTCCATTTGTCCTTATATGGCAAACAATTATTTGTATGGAAACCGTACCATCTTAATGCATTTTTGAGTGTGGCTTCGTTTCGGAAGGCGAGCAAAAAAGTTAATTATGGTTTCAAATAGTCAGGTTGTTCAGAAGCATGTAGTCGATAGAAAAATCTTTAGTTGATTCGATTTGGCAAAGAAATTTGTTCTCTTCATAAAATAGCAACCAGATTAACAACGTGCATGTATGTATGTATATATAAAACATGTTATTGCTTTCCCCACAAAAGAACTGATGAAAATTCAGGTAATATTTTCATACAACGGCGAATATAACCCTACCTGAATATAAATGAAACTGAATTCGTAATTTTCCTGCAAAATGCAAAAGTTATTTTTGCTCGAGATATTCTTAAGTACGAAATACCATTAAATCTAAAAACACTGGGGTATTAAGCGTGCATTTCTGAAGACGGCAGAAGTTCTGAAGGAACTTAAACCGATTCTATTTGCTAGTCGTCAGCTATTTTACCTGGGTATTCTCTAGAAAGCAGTGACCATATTTTACACCGGATATTTTATTTTTACGTTTAAATTTTTTAATTTTGACCAATAGCATCATTTCTTTTTAACCGACTTCAAAAAAGGAAATTCGACTGTATGTTTTTTTTCATAATATGTTTGTTACGCGGTCACTCGCCAATAATAAATAAATCGATTTTAACAATTTGTTTTAATGTTTTTAATGATTTAAAAAAAATTGTATACATACATCGATGATATTTTCGTTTACGTCGAAATCTCGCTGTTTCATTGGAGCAATGCGTTTAGTTGGCCTACCATGCCCACAGCGTGTGACCAATCGCTTTTAGACCACCAATCCCACTAATATTATAAATGTGACAGTTGATGGATGGATGCATGTTTATTACTCTTTCACGCAAAAACTACTGAACGGATTTGGATGAAATTTGGTATGGAGATAGCTGACAAACTGGATTAGCACATAGGCTATTTTTTATCCCGAAAACATGTAGCGGGTAACACCGCGGGGTGCAGCTAGTATATCATATAGTTTGACTCTTGAGGCATCTATTTGCCTAATTTATGTACTAGTGAGTCCGTAGAAACCTGAACCTTACAGTCACCCCATCTCCGCTGCAGTGTTCAAACAAAAATCCTTGCCATGACGATGCTCACTCGGACTTTAATCAGCACTCTCCACAAAACTCGGTGCTGAATTGAACCTTCTTAGAATATGTTATTAGGTCCATTATATTATGAACAAAAAATAAAATAACTTTTTTTCTAAATCTGGAGTGGACAGTTGCTTGGGAGATATACGTTGCCGTCATATCGAAAAAGCCGCCATCTGCATCTGCAAAATCATGGAACTGGCTCTGAAGTGAGGCTGCCGGACCACACCGTTAGGGGCTTGACGGCAAATTTTCAACTCTCGTGTGGTAACTAGCCAGCCGAGTACTAGAAAGGATCCTACCACCATGCTATGGTTTCCTTACGATGTTTTCCTTCACCGGCAGCTCAAGCTCATTGTTGGGATTTGAACCCACGGTCTACAGCATGTGAACCGACTTCACTGAGCTATCATCGCTACAAAATCCGGCTGATAATGTTGATAAGGCAAGATACATACTAATTTATTTATTTATTTAGATCACTAACACTATACACATCACAACAATAATGGCGGTCATCAACACAAAAAAAACAAAACTAGATGTGATAGCAGCAGCTAATGTGGTGCATATGCATGTATCATACACATAAATCTTCCTCTTGAATCACTCTGTCTATTGATGAAAACCGCATGAAAATCCGTTGCGTAGTTTAAAAGATCTAAGCGTCCATGTTTTATACTACACTAGCAACCCGCCCCGGCTTCGCTCGGGTGCAATGTAGATACCAATGTGTTGCATATGTATGTATTATACATATAAACCTTCCTCTTGAATCACTCTGTCTATTGATGGACACCGCATTAAAATCCGTTGCGTAGTTTAACAGATCTAAGCGTACAGACGGCAGGCAGCGTACTTGTTTTAGATGTAGAGATACGCTTTTTAAAGCTAAATTAAACTGAGACATGTTTAGCTATTCTGAATAATTTGTATAATGAAAAACAATCAGTATTCCATCTTGGTGTTTTAATTGACGTGACCTAAATGAAACATTAATCAAAGTGTCTCACAAACAAGATTGACATTAATTGACTTAACGAACTTATAGCCGGACTTGTCTATTTTATTTATTAAAAGACCAATGAATAGAAACTGGAAATCGCAAATTGTCAGGTTCAAATCCCAACAGTCGTGCGGGCGCAGAATGCCCGATTCGCAAATTGTTCTGCTGTCACAGAACGTCTAGTTAAAAAAAATTAAAACTAATTAGTCGAATGAGACGCTCTCCTGATGGTAAGAGATAACGCCTGTAGCCATTGCAGCGATACACAGAACTTTGAGTAACAAAACAAAGTTTAGGGCATCGCTGCTTTGGCGCTCATTACTTTGAGACTTATGCTGGTTAGTCCGCCGTCTGTATGCTTATAACTTGTAAACTACGCAACGGATTTTAATGCGGTTTCTATCAATAGACAGAGTGATTCAAGAGGAAGGTTTATATGTATTATGCATATGCAACACATTAGTATCTGCATTACATCCGTGCGAAGCAAGGCGCGTTGCTAGTATTAAAATAAAAATTGATTAATAAATCTAAAAATACGGATCAGCCGGATTTTTGTACCGATGATAGCTTAGTGGTTAGCGCGGTCGGTTCACACGCCGAATGACGTGGGTTCAAATCCCAATGAACTTGAGCTGCCGGTGAAGGATAACATCGTGAAAAAACTATAGCATGGTGGCTAGCTACCACCCATAAGTTAAAAATCTACCGCTAAGCAGCTTCTGTGTTTTGTTTTCCGACAGCCTCACTTGAGAGCCAGTTTCATTTAAGACTAGATGTGTTTTTTGTGGTTGACATGCTACATGGTATTTGACCGTAGCTTAACTGATGTTAAGTAAGAGTGTGGTCTATGATAGTAAACACACTTAACCTAGAATGAAACTAGCTGTGAAGTGCTGCCGGAACACACCGTTTACCCTTTACCATCTTTGATCACACCGTCAATTAATCAGGTGAGCTGTGGTCAAACACCTAGCCAACCATAAAAAACTGAGCTACAAAATAGTGAAATCTTCGCAAACAGTAAAACCATTTTTCAATCCTTCTGTCAGCGTTAACCACAAGAGATTTAGTTTTTTCTTTGTGTTCCGAGCTGGTATTTGTTGACGCTTGCACAATGCACCCAGCGTCTAAAGAGGGCGCCACTGGTTTGTGAAGTGAGAATGTTAGGATGTGGTACTATTTTTGATTTTATAGCATATATAAATAGCTGATATAAACGGGTCGGCAGTTTGAACGTCCTACTAGTCCCACTAATCCATCCTTCAGCTCTTCGAGTAGACATACTACCAATGAACAAACAGGGCAGAAAGAAAGCAATCATTTATTTTGTCACACACACCACTATAACAACAAACACACTACAAATAAATGATTTTAAAAAAAGAAGACAAAAATAACAATATTAATAGACAGTTGTCATTTATCCCAAAAACATTAATTAATTACTGGGCTGTTGAGACTAACCATCGAAAGTCTCCAAGTAATGATCACCAAAGTAGTGATGCCCTGGGCTTTGTTTTGTTACTCAAAGTTCTGTGTATCACTGCAATGGTCATGGACAGACCTTATCTCTTGCCATCAGGAGAGTGTCTCGTTCGTCTCATTATTTTTCACATTAAAAAAAAACATGTAGTTTTCACGTGTATGTAAAACAGCGTGTAACAACGCGGGGCGCAGCTAGTCCCACTAATATTATAAATGTGAAAGTTTAGATGGGTGGACGGATGGATGTTTGTTACTCTTTCAAGCAAAAACTACTGAACGGATTTGGATGAAATTAGGTAGCTGAGATTAACAAATAGGCTACTTTTCATTCCGAAAATATGTAGCAGGTAACACCGCGGGGCGCAGCTAGTCCCGCATAAGCAAAACAAAATTATGCTATCGTATCCTAATCCATTAGTAACTCCGTGGGAAGTGGGCTGGGTCCAATCGAGGCACATATGGGTTGATATCAGCCTTTATCCAGGAGTCCTATACAGCGCAGCCGCTAATGCTGTTTACTGTCCAGACCGGGATGGTGTCTATTGTGAGGTTAAAGTGAAAAGATTGCAGGGCTGTTGATACTCTATCAGTGACCCCCGTTTTACTGCTTGTGGATTATGTGATAAGTTTATTTTTCCTAACACATTTATCATTAGATAAAATTGTTTGATTCAGGCGTTACTTTGCGGAAGTTCATTTTAAATATTCAAGGTATTTATTTAGTTTATTTCCGCTCAACAGTCGTCCCAGTTACAACAGTGATCAGGACTTAAATTTAATTAATTTGATAACAACTTATCAATTAAAAAACCTAATCTTACTTAATATCTAGAACTAATTTGATATAAACTTTAAAAATGTAATTTAACAAAAATCGTATTAAAGTAACCACAGGTCTTAAAATTCTCCTCTCTCTGCAGTAACCACTTGCCTACATTTATCATTATCAATAATTACACTTTTTTTTTAAAACTTACGCGATTCGTAGTATTTTGTGCTCGTTGAAGGCCCGATGTTGATGTACTTACCTACTTGTGTTGTTTGTTTTGCTTCATTGAAAAAAACTACGAATCGATTTGTATTTCTTCAGTTAAAAAATATTGTTTGTGAAATACATAAGCAATGCGTCGTCAATGGCGTGTCAGCAAAGAGAGAGAGCGAAAGAGATTTTAGGCTAGAAAAAAAGAAAATATTTTATAACATTTAAATTTTTTTAATGTTAAAGCAATAAAGCAAACGAGTCGGGTTTTAAAGAACTAGCGGACGCCCGCGTAGTTCCCGTTTTCGTGGGAATAGAGGGATAAAAAGTAGTCTATGTCACCTTTCCAGCGGTGAAAGAATTTTGGAAATCGGTCCAGTAGTTTCGGAGCCTTTTCATTACAAACAAACAATCTAATCTTTCCTCTTTATCTTTCCTCTTTTTTTTAATTTTTTTTTGTATAGATAGATAGGTAACTGTTTTTTACGATTTGAAGAAAATGCAATGACACCCTTAAATATTTTTTTTTTCGTTTTGAAAATGGCTACATAAAGAAAAATATTCTGTTATACTGATAAATAATTTCACACGAAATATTATGTAAATGTATTATCTACGTGTCGATAAAGCCCCACAAGTCTGACTACATGAAACATACGCCGCCACTCGCTATTAAACTAGATAACACGCTCAAATATCCTGCCTACACGGTCCTATCTCGTGCACCGGCGCTCAAGCCTTTACAAATGCGGCCTAGGCCCGTAGAAAAAAATTAAAAACATTCAAAGTTAATGACAAACGTGGCGGTAAGAGAAAGTACCTGTCCATGACCGCAGCACCCAGAACTTTGAATATCAAAATCAAGTCCAGGGCATAGTGGCTTAGGCATTCGTTTTGGGACATTTAATAGTTAGTCTCAATAGCTCTGTTTTATATTTAGCTGTAGTCCATCAAACCGAAATATAGCAAAGTTTACACATTACTTGACGGCAAAATGTATGACACTCCGGCATGAAAGTGCATCTAAGTCTACCTATTTAAAAATTAATCACAAAAACGATTTCAGTTTTAACGGTAATAAGGAAAGATGAAGGGTTTTGACACAGGATGTCAATTTTTCGAAATGGTATCGTAAAAAAAGCAAATTTTAGCGAAAATAACATTACTCAAAATGACATTTTTGCTTTGATTTTAGCAGAATGTCATTTGAACCATTTTTTTTTCAAGAACTGAACTCAATCTCTTCTTCTTCTTAATCGGACACTCTTGGCAGAGTGGTCGTAGCTGTAGATGGACAAGGTTGCGTCCCGTCATCACCGCAGGTTCCTAGGGCACGTCGCGCGATATTTCTCCAATTGTATTCAAATCTCCAATTGCGATCTTCCGCATTTCGAGCACACTGTACACATTGAACACAATCGTTGGAAAATGTTTTGTCGACAAAACCAGACGCGACCCCGTGTTTGGCCATGACTGGCGTAGCGCATTAGGGACCTAGACTTTAGGCGCATCTAGGTTATCTGGTTATATTAGGCTCAGAGCCAACGGCACGTAATTACAGACATAATGGCCTATTTGTAATGTTAGTAGAAAACAAATAGAAATAACAAAAGAGCCTCTCTAATATGTTTGATGTTGTTTTTGCGGGAAAATATTTTAGTACGTAAGTAATTTAACAACGGACCAAGTTTGCTTCCTAAATAATCAGATCCAGACAGACGCGGATATCGGTAGCGACTTGTATTTATCATAAGCATGTATTTACCAAAAAAAAGTATTTAAGTATTTCATTAGTTATCTGACTTCCATAGTACAAGCTTTACTTAGTTTGGGGTCAGATGGCGCTGTGTGTCTTTTATTAAAGATGAATTCATTTTTTTATGGTCGATAAGTTAGCTGTTTTCCCACAACTTACCTGATGGTAAGTGTTCACACCCTTCAGTTCTTGGAGCAGACATACTACCATTTAAGTAAAACAACCAACCATTAAAAAAAATGACTTGAAAATATCGAAATATTTAAAAATTGGAAAATGCAGAAAATACGATGCCAAAACCAGAGTATAAACCCTGTCTATTTATGTGAAAACCTCTCTCTATGTCTTGTAAAAAAATTGTTTGAAAAGTTATTAATATCACTTTTATCTAATGATAAATTATGAATAAAATAACAAGCGTAAACAAGACAAGCGTGTGCAATTCCGTAAGAGAATTTGCAATTCAAATTGAAGCTATAGGTAGTAATTGCTAAGAACGGGAACTAACAAGGCGAAACGTAGCGCTTACTATCAACACCATGCCTTGCTTGATTCTTGAATCAAAACTCACAACACTGGAGTTGGATTAGGTGAATTTAATGTAATATAACTTCCAGTATTTGCTTATGAACAGCCGTTTTGGTATTAAAAATCGGCCAAGTACGAGTCGGACTCGCGGACGAAGGGTTCCGCACCATTATCTATAAAAACGGCAAAAAAAATCACGTTTCACACACAGCGCCATCTGACCTCAAACTAAACAAAGCCTGTACTATAGAAGTCAGATAACTTGTAGAATACGTTTTTTTTGTAAATACATACTTATAATACATATCAAACGTTTCAGGTGACCAGAATGCTGGTATCTACTTTGGTCAAAAGCTTAGCATTGCCATCCAGCGTGGCAATGCTGCCAGCATTCCGGCCTCATATCCCTCCTCTGGCGGACTTTTAGATTAAGCTTTTTGTATAAATTTTGTAAATAGTTTTAATTTTGTTTAATAAATAATTAATACACATGAAACACGGAACAAACATTTGTTTATCCCACAAAATGTTTGTCCTGGGTGAAAATCGAACTCACGCCCTACATCTCTTAAAGCAGATGTACTACCAATGAGCCAACAGGACTGTCGACTATGTCGATATCTTTGTATGGTTTATCTCTTGTGTAAACCATCCATTCAATATTATTTGGGACATGATTTCCAAATAATACACGAATAAACAACTATTGTGTGCATTTATGAGATTAGATTGTACTTACTTATTGTACAAGGAAAACGTACGAGGAAAAGCTCGAAGGATCGTCAACAGGAAACCCTAGTGAAATTACGCGAGATTTCAATAAACTGCTTCGCAGAAAAAAGGTCAAACGCGAGTCGTATTCATGGACCGCGGCAAGAGTTCCGTACAAGAAACATTTTTTTTTATGAAAGAACGTGATTTTATTTAGTAACAAATACAAACAGACAGTAACAAGGTTATGGTTGAAAAGCTAGGTATTTGATCACAGCTCAACTGATGTTAAGTTACGGTGTGGTCGAAGATGGTACACACTCAGCTTGAATGAAACTGGCTCATAAATAAGGCTGCCGAAACACACCGTTAGGTGCTTGGCGGCAAATTTTCTATAGCTAGAAAATATCCTACCACCATGCTAAGATTTCCTCACGACGTTTTCCTTCACCAGCAGCTCAAGCTTATTGTTGGGAGTTGAACCACCGTCGTACGGGGTGTAAACCGGCCGTGCTAACCACTGCTATTATCGCTACAAAAGCGATAGGAACAATCTTTAAGTAGGGATGAGTGATGAGTTTTGTAGCGATGATAATTCAGTGCTCAGCGCAGTAGGATCGCACGCCAAAGGGCGTGGGTTCAACCCCCAAAAATGAGCTTGAGCTGCCGGCGAAGGAAACCATCGTGAGGAAACCATAGCATGGTGGTAGGGTACTTTCTATTACTCGGCTGACTAGCTACCCCCCTCAAGTTGAAAATCTGCCACCAAGCAACTAACGGTGTGTTCCGGCCTCACTTCAGAGCCAGTTGCATTCCAGGCTAGGTGTGCTTTACCATCTTCGACCACACCTTCACTCAACATCAGGTGAGCTGTGATCAAACACCTAGCCTGTCAACCATGAAAAAGGGAACCCTAAACCCCTCTTATATAACGACAAATAACTGGTTATATGTAATAATAGGATGTACATAAAAAGCCAATATTAGCTTGCTCAAATATTTATCATCGTTAAATTGATTCTCGGACACAAAATTAATAAATTTCTAATAATATAATTTTATGGCAAAAACACTAACGAGAAATCAGCAAACGAGACTTTCGAGAGACGAGAATTTCTAACTGTAGCATGATCCACAAACATGAAATAAAAGCTCGAACGAAACTGGCATTCTCTAACACATGAGAATCCTTGTAGAAAACGCGTGTTGTATTTATAACGTTATACGCATTTAAGGTGGTTCGATTTCCATGCAAATATTTTTTTGCCATTTATGCACAAATGGAGCATTATTTTACAGTGAAATCACAGCTACTGGCATTTGTTTTGGTCTTTATTTGCGGTAAATCCCAATTGCTTGAATAAAACAGTAGATTTATTAGCATAAAATCAAATTTATGAATGATTTATGAATTTATGTTTTTGGAATAAAACAGTAGATTATGTAATTGTAATTTATTTTTATGTGTGTGTGTAAACATTACTGTGTTCCGGTGTGAAGGGTACTGCAGCTAGCGAAATTACTGGGCTGTTAAGACTAACCATCGAAAGTCTCAAAGTAATGAGCACCAAAAGCAGCGATGCCCCGGATTTTGTTTTGCTACTCAAAGTTCTGTGTATCGCTGCAATGGTCATGGACATGCGTTATCTCTGACCATCAGGAGAGCGCATCGTTCGTCATTAAAAAAATAGATTAAGAAAAACCATTTCATAAGATTCGTTTGCAGACTTGTTCTCCATTAAAAAGGGATGGGAAATCGCGGACCAAACCGCGAGTCCCTAACCGTCGCGGGGAATATAATTTAATTTTTCATTGGGATGGCATCTTCTCGCAGAGTTCAATAATTCGCACGAACGACCAGTGAGTACGGTTCCTATGCTCCTCTTCAAATATTCACTGCCAGTCTCCGAAGACGAAAGGTTACAGCTAGTGATGGGATTTTTGGTCTTCGGTCTTGAAACTCCGTAAAAACATCGTTTATATCTAGTTTTAATTAGATATTTAAATGATTACTCGTGTAACTGTACTTGTTTTTGATTTTAATTTAATTAATAATATTGATATATTTAAATGCATGTTGTGCTTCTTTAAATAAGCAACGCAATTAGCTAGACAATTACTTGAGTTGTGTAAAATTATAATAATAATCATTGTAGTTGCTAATATGACGCCTCAATAAATAAAAATATATAAGCTATAGATAACTATGTAAAACACAAAAATCTTTTTTTTAGTTTGAAAAAAAAGCATTTTCGTTTCCATACATTAATTTTATTATTAAATTAATCGAGAAAATGATCGTAGATTTATCCTTTTTTTCATTATTAATCTTCAAGTTTTACTTAGTACAAAAGACAAACCAAATAGTATTGTAAATCGTCTCTTTTGAAACCGGTGACAATTAGGGTGGCACTGAACTATTCAGTCATGGTTGTCTCGTTGCTTTACGCCGCGGATTGCTCATCTCGTATCGAGATACTGAGATTCAGTCAGTTGCAAAAATAAAGATCTACATGTGACATTTTTTTTATGCACTTATTTAAGACAGCGATAAGTACTTTCATCGCTGACTTAAATTATCTTAGTGCGGCCGGTGTGGGTTCAAACCTCGATAATGAACGTGAGCTACCGGTAAAGGAAACCATAGCAAGTTGGCATTTTCTAGTAGAAACTCGGCTACCAACTGCTACTAAGTTGAAAATCTGCCATCGATGTGTTCCGACAGCCCCACTCGAGAGCCAGTTCTATTCTAGGCTAGGGTGTGTTGTACCATCTTCGATTATACCGTCACTTAACATCAGATGAGTTTTGGTCAAAGACTTAGCATGTGACCTTAAAACATATATTATTGCAGTCATAAAATTGAGACTGAAGACTTGAACATAATTATGAATGTGCCCCAACCCTACGTCTGTGATCGGAAATAGGTCAAGTGAAGACTTTACATGCAAACCATACGCGTGTTTTGGAACTTACCTTGTTTTTAGAACGATACATTTAGGCCTTACATTTTGCACGTGCATAAAAGTTGTCACTACTCTACTAACGTACTTAACTATTACAAAATTATCGAAATACTTGACAAAATGAAAAAAGACAGCTGCCAAAAACAAAAATAATATATTATTATTATGTACCTTTGTAGAGACAGTAGTAGTGGTAGTAGTCCCTATAATAGAGACGGTAAGAAAAGTGTTAATGGACGCATTCTTTATTTATACTCTACTTAGAAATTTAAGTTATATTATTACCACCATATAGGTACCACCGCAGTATCAGATATTCTGCCCCCAAGCAGTAAGTTTGTATACATTACTGTGTTCCGGTTTGAAGGGTACTGCAGCTAGCGAAATTACTGGGCCATGGGATTAACCATTGAAAGTCTGTAAAGTAATGAGCACCAAAGCAGTGATGCCCTGGACTTTGTTTCGTCACTCAAAGTTCTGTGTATCGCTGCAATGGTCATGGGCAGGCGTTGTCGCTTACCATCAGGAGAGCGTCACCTTCGTCTCATTATTTTCACATAAAAAAAAAGGAAAAAAAAGTACCTTTGTTTAGTAAACTAGCTAAAAAAATATTGTTATTCAAAGTTGTTTAAATTTACCTTTCATAAACACCGGTGTCCGTAAAGTTTTTTTTTAACGTTTAGACCATGCGCCTAACTGTGGGGCAGCTTATAAAAATAGGACTGATTCAGATGCTTAGGTAAATAAGATATTGTTGAAAGAAAATCTCCACATTTTTTTTGAATTTCCAATAAACAGACATCCCATAAAAATATTTTGTTTTACAGAACCAATTGTAATAGTTAAATCTGAATAATTAATGAATAAGTGACTAACCAGCCAACGATTTCATAATTTTAATTGAAACTTTCACGATAATTATTGTGGCGTTGCTCCTTGAAAATTTGTCTTTTTAAGTACGTACATCAAAAGCTTAAGGTCAAGACAGAAACATTAATTGAATCATTTATCAAATTTCAAATCACTAAAATGTTCCAAGCGCTAATAACATCTAATCAAAACCAGGCTTCAAATAATTGAAATGTTACAACCCAATAATTAATCAACTTACAAACCAATTAAATTAATCACGTACAATTTCTACAATGGCCATTGACAAACGGCAAATCCGACAGCAATTGGAATAGGGTCGCCATTGCGCTAGATTTTCTAGGATATCTTAAGAAAAATATACACACATATTCATCTTAAGTGTGCATGAACACACGTAATGTATGAAGAATGGGCTCTTTTTTATTGTAAGGTTCAATGCGTGTACATAGGTCAAATTATTCGGTATAACGTGTCAGAAAAATAAATAAAAATTAATATAGTTGGCAATTATACTCAATGTCTTCTAACCCCAAATTAAGCAAAGCTTGTTTAACTCAT
Source organism: Biston betularia (assembly GCA_905404145.2). Classification (NCBI taxonomy): domain Eukaryota; kingdom Metazoa; phylum Arthropoda; class Insecta; order Lepidoptera; family Geometridae; genus Biston; species Biston betularia. Next base: position 2,633,579 of record FR989886.1, read on the forward strand.
ATAATACTTACTCTTTTTTGTTGTAAATGCATACTTGTATTAAATACAGAACACTCAGACACAAAACAAACATTTGTTTACACCACAAAATATCTGTCCTGGGTAGGATCGAACACACCCCCTAAATCAGCTTTTAAAGGAGATATACTACCAATGCTCCAGCTCTGGCTGTCTTAGCTGGCTTAGATCTGTCAAATTGATCTTTTCACTTTTAATTCTATAATTAGTAATAAATTAAAAATTATTGCTTAATAAAATTTACTACACAAAAATAGATAAATATTTTTACGTGAAATACACTGAGGAATTTAATTTAATTTATTTACAAATACTTAGCGCGCTCACAACAATGACATCCCCAGGAACTTAACTTAATTTATTTACAAATACTTAGCACGCTCACAGCAATGACATCCCTAAATTTTCATTTAAATACAATTACTACTCATACAAAGTAATAAGAATCGCAATAAAAAATACATGTCAAAAATATTCGATAAATAAATTATCAGGAATAATATTGCCATATAAATAAACTTCAAAAAAGTAAAAGTATAAAATCTACGATCATCTATCTTCAACGACTCGTGGTTTGAACCCCGGACCATCTATTTACTTCAGCGAGCGAGATAGATTACCATTTCTATGAAGTAGATATATGTTTATTGGATTGAATACTGTCTGAAGTCACATTTTAAATTTAGTTTTCAGCGTTGCTATGTTTAGTCAGGTATTCTATAGAATAACAATTTATTTATATTAGGATCTTTATATTGTATGTTATACTGTGCATATCATCATCATCATTTCAGCCGTAGGACGTCCACTGCTGGACATAGGCCTCCCCCATTGACTTCCATAAAGACTGGTTGGAAGCGGCCCGCATCCAGCGCGTTCCTGCGGTCTTTACTAGGTCGTCTCTCCACCTTGTGGCTGGACGTCCTACGCTGTGCTTGCCGCTCCGTGGTCTCCACTCCAGAACTTTGCAGCCCCATCGGCCATCAGTTCTGCGTGCTATGTGCCCTGCCCACTGCCACTTCAACTTGCTAATCCGTTGGGCTATGTCGGTAACTTTGGTTCGTCTACGGATCTCCTCATTCCTGATTCGATCTCGTAGGGAAACTCCGAGCATATCCCTCTCCATAGCGCGTTGTGCTACTTTGAGCTTACCAAGAAGGCACACAGTCAGAGACCACGTTTCAGCGCCATAAGTCATCACTAACACACACTGGTCGAAGACTTTCGACTTGAGGCACTGAGGTAATTCGGACGAGAAGACGTCGCGCAGTTTTCCGAACGCATATATGTATATGTAATTTTTTTTATGGTTTGCACACTAGGTGTTTGATCACAGCTCACCTAACGTTAAGTGACAGTTCGATCGAAGATGGATACATCTACCATGGAATGGAACTGGTTCTCATGTGAGGCTGCTGGAACATTATCGTTGCCTATTTGGCGGCTAGCTAGCCAGCCATACCCTACCACCATGCTATGGTTTCCTTGCGATGTTTTTCTTAATCGGCAGTTTAAGCTTATTGTTTGGGTTAGAACCCACGCCCTTCGGCGTGTGAACTGGTTGGAATATTTTATACTTTCACGTAATTCGTGTGTGGAAGTGGAAATTTTATTGGCCAATTTTATTATCATAAAATTAGACAATAAAATTGTGGATTATATGAGTATTGATTAATATCGGAATACAGATTTAATGTTTTAATCATGGACTATTGCTAAAACAAAACACAAAATTAACACAAATAATACCTAATTTTAACAAAATTAAAACATTAATTTTAATACAATTATTATTTGTGTTTTTTAAACTGGGTTATTTTGCAAGCTAACAAATCCCATGGCACGAGCCTTTGAGCTATAGATACTGTTTGTGCTCCTAAATACTAATAATCTTAAGTATAGTTTTGAAATTGGTTTTGTGTAATTTTTAATCTGTCTAAGTTATGTGGGTACTGCCGCTGACTTCAAACGGTGAAGTTAATCATCAAAGCAAATGTACATATTTGAGAGTTTTTAACGCCCTTCAATATGTATAAACTTCAAAGGGTGAAGGAAAACATCGCGAGGAAACCTACAAAGCCGAGAGTTCTAAAGAAAAAAGTTCTGGAAGATGTGTGAAATCTGTCAGTCTGTCCTCAGCAGTCAAACTGGGCTGATATAGATCTGAAAATTGTTAAATTGTATAGCTCCAAGATCGTTACGAAACTTTTCACACCTAATTAAAGAGATGAAACAAACATTTACCGTAAGCAATCTTACCGTTCATCATCCAATGTCCTGCCTTAATGACACAACTGATGGCCACCCTAATTGAATTCAATTGGATACCGTTACACAATTAATTGGTTTATTCTCCGTACTACCGCCCGCTCTTTTGTTTTATGGCTGTTGAGGTGTTAACGCTGTTTTGTAGCGGCTACAGTAAGGACTTTTAGGATTAACTAATTATATCTACATCTGTACTAATATTATAAAGAGGAAAGATTTGTATTTTTGTATGTAACATATAAACATAAAAACTACTGGACCGATTTCAAAAATTCTTTCACCGTTGAGAAGCTACACTATCCCCGGATGACATGCCTGGGCTACTCTTTATCCCTGTATTCTCACGGTAACGGGAATTACGCAGGTGAAACCGCGAGGCGTCCGCCAGTAGTATAAAGTAAATTCGGCTTACGAATCTGCTCGATTGTTTTATACATGGCTTAGTCGATTCTAGAAGTTTTTTGTTGACGAAATACCTAATTATATTCAGTAAATCAAATTTAGTTTTGTGTCATCTCACGAAATGCTTTATTTATTGAATATTGGCGACCCGCCCCGGCTACGCATGGGACCAATTTATTTTGTGACTTAATTTCAAAACATTTAATTTGACTTGCATAATTTGTTGTATTTAAATACATTAATATTATTTTTACATACTTCGGTACTTTATGTATTATTTTATTAGTTTCTTTAACGTATTTGTGTTACAACATTTGTCTATTCTTAATCTGTATCGTGTTTCCCATAACGATAAGGCCGCTTGTAGCACTTGTAGCAGTAAGATTCTTTTTTTTCTGTACTATTTTTTTCTGTACTATTTTTTTCTGTACTATTTTTTTTATTTTTGGTGGCACAATAAAGAATTTCTATCTATCTATAATTATAGTTGTTGGTTTCTGTCACGTATAAGTAGGTATGTATTTGTATAAAAAAATCTAAATTTATTTTATCAGTTATCTAATTCCCATAGTACAAACTTTACTTAGTTTGGGACTAGATGGCGCTGTGCATATCTAACAAAAAGTTCGTTGACCCCGGACTAAATGTATGTAGCTACTGTTTTTTTTTGTTTTCGGTTTTTTTCTTAGTAGTTTCTGTAGACGTACCCTTACTGTTAATAGATGAAAGGACCCGGAAGTTCATTGGCATGTTCTCATTAGAGCAAAAGCGGAAACAGAGGTCAAGGACGCAGATATCTTCCTGTTTCAAGTCCTTCATCTTCGTAAATCGGTCCGTCATTTCTGAAGATCATGGTCGATGGAACCACATTGGAGGTCTTCTAGGTACCACCGCAGTACCAGATATTCCAATCTCAAGCAGCAGCTAGCGAAATAACAGGGCTGTTAAGGTGGTATGATTTCCATACAAATAAATTTTTGCCAAAATTATGCTCCATTTGCTCATAAAGAGCAAATGGAGCATAATTTAAATTTACAGTGAAATCACAGCTACTGACATTTATTTTGGTCTTTATATGCGGTAAAACACAATTGTTTGAATAAAACAGTAGATTATTGATCCTTTAATATTTATATTATTTTATTTTTGGTATTTGCTGTTATAGCGGCTATAGAAATACATCATCTGTGAAAATTTCAACTGTCTAGCTATCACCGTTCTTGAGATACAGCCTGGTGACAGACGGCCGGACGAACGGACTGACGGACAGCGAAGTCTCAGTAATAGGGTCCCGTTTTTACCCTTTGGGTACAGAACCCTAAAAAACGGACAAGTGCGAGTCGGACTCACGCACGAAGGGTTCTGTATCATCCCATTAATATTGTATAATATGTATATAAAAGTTTGGATGGATGGATGTTTGTTACTCTTTCACGCAAAAACTACAGAACAGATTTAGATCAAATTTGGTATGGAGGTAGCTGACACCCTGGATTAACACTTAAGCTACTTTTTATCCCGAAAACATGTAGCGGGTAACACCGCGGGGCGGAGCTATTATTTTTTTTAAGTAACTTATGTTAGTTATTTTAATAATTTATGTAAGTCCGAAAATATATGTCGTTAAATGGATGTTAAAATTAAACTAACTAAAATCGTTAAAACTTCAGCTAAAGACTTGAGATCTCGAAGATACCTAACATTGTTTCTTAAAACATTGAAGGACCTAGATCTAAGAAGACGTGTTTTAAGGTACAACAAACCGCAACTTCTATCAAAGTATGTAAATAATTCTCCAGAAAGGACTTTCCTTTGTGTCGAAATAAGCAACAATGCTGTTACGAAATTTGGTCGATTTTAAGCATAAACATCGGCCCTCCGATACAAAAGTGCCGTTAATTAAAATCTTTTTATTTTGAAAAGCATACATCCATGTAATAGCTACGCCCCGCGTTGTTACCCGCTACATGTTTTTGAGAAAAAAGTAGCCTATGTGCTAATCCAGGGTCTCAGCTACCTCCATACCAAATTTTATCCAAATCCATTCCGTAGCTTTTGCGTGAAAGAGTAACAAACGTCCATCCACCCATCCAAACTGTCACATTTATAGTACTAGCTGCGCCCCGCGGTGTTACCCACTACATGTTTTCGAGATAAAAAGTAGTCTATGTGTTCATCCAGGGTCTCAGCTACCGACATACCAAATTTCATCCAGGGTTAAAAAAAAAAAAATTTGAAATTACTGCGCTGTTGAGACAAACCATCGAGTCTCCAAATAATGAGCGCCAAAGCAGCGATGCTCTATGCTTTGTTTTGATACTTAAAATTCTGTATATCGCTGTAATGGTCATGGTCAGGAGTTACCTCTTACCATTAAGAGAGCATCGCGTTCGTCTCATTGCTATTACATAAAATATAAATCAGAACTTAGAATCAGTTTAAAATAAATATAATTATTTCTTCGTGTCGTTTTTGTATTTTTCCAACTACATTTAACAATGGCCTGATTTCTGTACTTAACGATATGTACAAAAGCTGTACATGACATGTACAATTAATGTATTTCATTTGAGTGTATAACGATGTGAAGGCAATTATAAGGGTAATCATTTAATTGAATTTATTGGGAAAGTAACAAGTGTGTGTTCTGTTGGAATGTGTGGTCACACTTACAGCGATATACATATATCGCTTGAGCGTTTTCGGGGTTTTTATGTGATAGGTTTAATTCTTCAAAGGAAAAAAATATCTTCCTTCTTCCAATTGTTTCCTACTAATATTATAGTTGAGTTGAACGGAACGGAACGGAATAGGAGCAAATGGAAGCCATTAGAAAACCAAATAAATATTAGATTGGTGTAAAAAAAAAGAGCAATACAACAAACGTAGACCAGTCAGCTATCATCGCTACAATTTTGTGATGGTTGAAATAAGTCTAAGTCACAGTCAAAGTCGCTCAAAATAAGTTAAGTTATAGTCCGACCATGTTCTAGTTAAGTAGTGGCTACGTGACGCTACAACGCTTTGTCGCTGCAACATCCAAATGCAAAGCTTTGTTTGACGAAAACTTTATCCGCTTTCACTTTCATTGTTGTCGTTTACCCGCTAACACTCGTACGTAACCTCCAGACCTCCTTTCCACAAAGCTATTATACAACGTGCGAACAATCACAGCTGTTCGAATTTAAAATACAAATTATCGGGACTCGATTCCACACGTCAAGTCTATTTCTACATTGACTTGATTATAGAGTAACGGTTTGCTCGATAAGGGCTTAGTTTTTTTTATCCTTTAATTTTGTATGCTTGGAAAATACTTAATAGAGACAATTGAGTTCCGCGAAAGGATTGTGTTCAAATTGGAAATTGATTGCAATAATTATTAATAAAGTGTTTTAAAAGTGTTTCAAATTAATAAAGCGAATTCTAGGAAATGTTAAATTACTCTGTCTTGCTGTTGACCGCGTCTTCGCTCGCATTAATTAACGTATATTAAAATCATCTATCATCTATCGATATACAGTAGATGTAAACTTATTAATAAAAAATTTCTTTAACTTTATGTTTGGAGTTTTGGTTTACGCGAAAAGAATCGTGTCGCTCCATAGTATTTTTTTGAAAACTTGTGTTTTGTCGAGTGTTTATGCATAAAAATGGTGGTGTTTTATTCATAAAGTGCCGAATCACAAGCGCGAGTGTGGGAAAATGATATAATGTGGTGAAACATGACTTTTCGTGTTGCTTCCAAAACTCCATCGAAACTTATAGTAAAATCGCCACTACTTTATTAAAGCATGACTGGTTTTGACTGACACGGACTGTACTTGACCAAACTGGACTTTGATTATAACTACAGCTACGAGGCAACTTATTTAACTTATGAAACTTGAAAATGTAAAACACTTGACACTGGCAAATGCTCAAAATGCGACGCCAAAACAAAAAAAAACTGTATTCCTCATAAATTAATACCTAATCGCTGGTAACCTAACATTATCTGATTTTAAAAGTATATAATATATTAGTTCAGTTCAAAACATAAAATACATTAAAAATAATAAATAAATATCATAGGACATTACACACAGCGCCATCTGACCCCAAACAAAGCAACTCATGTGCTGTGGAAGACAGATAACTGATAAAATACTTAAACAGTTTTTTTTGTAAATACATACTTAATACAGTACACCCAGACACAGAACAAACATTTGTATATATCGAACCCACGCCCTTCATCTCTTTGAGCAGACATACTATGAACCAACAAGGCTGTGAAAAAAAACTTATTAACGGTTAAATTTGTTCTATTTCCCAGAAGAAACCGCAAACCACATTTTTACGTAACATCTAACGCTTATTAACCAAACTAGCAGTTAAACATGGCATTTTGTTAGTCTAACATCTGCTGTTCCGGGGGGTGACTACAGTAATCGGTTTGGCGTTAGATAAATACATTTGAAGGTCAGTTTGTACGTTTGATAGGTAGGCGAGGGGTGTCCACTAAGCGCTATTAGTGTAATAAAAAACACAATTAGCTGAAGTTGTCGGTGAAGTAGCGCTGTAGCGATGATAGCTCAGTGGTTAGCGCGGTAGGTTCGCATGCCGAAGGGCGTGGGTTCAAACCCCAACAATGAGCTTGAGCTGCCGGTGAAGGAAAACATCGTGAGGAAACCATAGCATGGTGGTAGGGTACTTTCTAGTACTCGGCTGGCTAGCTACCACCCTCAAGTTGAAAATCTGCCGCCAAGCATCTAACGGTGTGTTCCGGCAGCCTCACTTGAGAGCCAGTTCCATTCCAGGCTAGGTGTGCTTTACCATCTTCGACCACACCTTCACTTAACATCAGGTGAGCTGTGGTCAAACAACTAGCCTGTCAACCATAAAAAAAAAAAAAAAAAAGTAATACATTGTGAGGAAACCATAGCATGGTTGTAGGGACTTTCTAGTACTCGACGGTAGATTTTCACAGTTAAGATTTCCATACAAATATTTTTTTGTCATTTATGGACAAATGGAACATAAATTTTACCCCAAACTAAGCAAAGCTTGAACTATGGAAGTCACATAGCTGATAGAATACTTAAATACTTCTTTGTAAATACATACGGCTGAGTGGCGTGTCTTGGGAGAGGCCTATGTCCAGCAGTGGACTAGTATAGGCTGATGATGATGAAATACATACTTATAATAAATACAGAACACCCAGACACAGAACAAACATTTGTTTATACCACAAATGTTTGCCCTGAGTGGGAATCGAATCCTCGCTCTACAGCTCTTGAAGCAGACGTACTACCAAAAAGCCAACAGGGCTGATTTGCAAAAGTTTTCACAATGACGAATGCAAAGACCTGAATACCGATACACGTTACCCTATGAATAATATTTATTTATTTAGTATTTTTAATGTATTTCTATGGACATGGACTGAAATAAATTTATATAATATTAATATTAATCGTCATAAAGGATCAGTTATTAAAAAAAAGCGACACGTCCGTGTGGTATCTCTGTCGCAGGCCGCGTAAAGTTTTGATAGCAGATGCTCCAATATTTGAAGATGGCGGCCGGGCCCATTTTTATTTAGTTTTCATTTTCCACACGACGGCGCACCATATAGAATAGATAACACTGAGTAGAAATTACAGAGAAACAGCTTTACTTGGTGGTAGATCTCCTTAGCAGGAGGTCGTCTAGGTAGGTACCGCCGCAGTGCCAGATATTCTGCCCCCAAGCAGTAGTGTGTAAACATTACTGTGTTCCAGTTTGAAGGGTACTGCAGCTAGCGAAATTATAGGGCTGTTGAGACTAACCATCGAAAGTCTCAAAGTAATGAGCGCCAAAGCAGTGATGCCCTGAACATTGTTTTGTTACTCAAAGTTCTGTGTATCGCTGCATTGGTCATGGACAGGCGTTATCTCTTACCATCAGGAGAGCGTCTCGTTCGTCTCATTATTTCTCACATAAAAAAAAGACACCCATACTTTACCATTTTTGTTTGTTTGTTTAGGGTTTTTTAAGTGAGTTACATACTTATCACAGCTCACTAGAGGATCAATATAAATTAGACAATAGGCTTGTACGCTTGACTTGTACGTGAATCAGTGTCTGTTATGTAATGATAATTGCACCACACACACTCGCATCCCTGTGTATGTAGTGGTGTACCGCTTTGTTTGCACTGAACGGATTCTTTACACATTTTTTTCTCTGCAGAGATACCGTGTATACTTTTATGTTTGTCACATGTGTGGATATATCGATTGTTTGCTCTGTATAGGCCGGGTCTTAACTTTTTACTTGTTCAAACAACGCCCGTGATGCGAAGTTAGATTTTATAGTTATTGATATAAGGGTTGTTTTTAGTTTAAAACGAGGATTCAGCCGTTTAAGACTTCTATATACGCATATAGCATGCAAACATAAAATAGTATTTCTATTAAAAAAATAATTTTGAAAAATTTGTTAAATAATAGCAAATTTAGGCTGTAATTCTTTGGGGGAAAAAACTTGAATAATATTCAAGCCCGAAGGGCGTGGGTTCAAACCCCAACAATGAGCTTGAGCTGCCGGTGAAGGAAAACATCGTGAGGAAAGCATAGCATGGTGGTAGGGTACTTTCTAGTACTCGGCTGGCTAGCTACCACCCTCAAGTTGAAAATCTGCCGCCAAGCATCTAACGGTGTGTTCCGGCAGCCTCACTTGAGAGCCAGTTCCATTCCAGACTAGGTGTGCTTTACCATCTTCGACCACACATTCACTTAACATCAGGTGAGCTGTGGTCAAACACCTAGCCTGTCAACCATTAAATAAAAATTAAAAAAGTTTTTTGAAAAATATATTACTTTCCCATAATAATAATACTATGTATTCTCTATTTCCGTACCAGAATCGTCCCATTATTTTTATATCCTAACCCAGGGTTATAGAATAGTGCCGTAAGATTACCCTTTCGTTTTACGGTGGCACGGTGCGTCACGTAATACGGATTTATTTAATAACGTACAGTTTACGAGATATACGGCACATTAAAATCTCCGGCCCGATAGATAGGGTATTATTATATCTAGTAAAGTCATAGGCAATAGGACCTTTTTATAAGGTCAGCGACGTATTTGTAATTCCCCTGGTATTGCAGATACTTACCATCAGGAATCCCGACAGCTTGAAAGCCACAAAAAAAGACATTTTTTTTTTGTTTTTTTTTTATTCAAAATAGTTTCGCTTTTGACCACTCTCTGCCTGATTTAAGCAGTAGTGTGGTCTAAGATGGGGCACGCTTACCTAGAAGAAACCTATTTACTCTTGGGGGTTGAACCCAAGCCCTTCGGCGTGCGAACCGACCGCGCTAACCACTGAGCTATCATCGCTGCAAAAGCTAGCTAAAAACTTAGGTTGGAAATAAGGCCTGCCTCACATTGCAGGCTGGTAGCTACGGCAACCGTATTTGTGTGGGCCAGTCTACATTGTTTGTTGTTGCATCCACTACCGTCAACCGTTTTCTAAGTTAAGTCGCTAGCTTGAAACGGTGAAGGAAAATTGCATGTCTAAGAATTAATAAAATAAATATCGTAGGATATTACACACAGCGCCATCTGTCCCCAAACTAAGCAGAGCTTGTACTATGGAAGGCAGATAACTGATAGAATACTTATAGAGCTTTTTTTATACTTATAATACATAGAGTTCTTAATGTTTTTTTTATGTTTAACAGGCCAGGTGTTTGACCATAGCTCACCTAATGTTAAGCGACGATGTGGTCGGAGATGGTAAATACACTTTTCCTGTAATGGAGCTGACTTCAAGTGAGGCTGCTGGAACACACCTTTAGTCGCTTGGCGGCAGATTTTCAACTTGAGAGTGGTAGCTAGCCAGCCGAGTACAAGAAAGTATCCTACCACAATGCCATGGTTACCTCGCGATGTTTTCCAGCACCGGCAGCTCAAGCTCGTTATTGGGTTTGATCCGGCGTCCTCAAATCATAAAAAATAAACCCGCCAACACGCACTTGGCTAACGTAGACTCTGGCTTCACTCTCAAAACGAGAAGAGATTCGACTAATCCGGAAACGGATATCAGTACAATTATTTATTTATTTATTGTATAAAGGCAATAAAACAAAGCTATTCCATATATGCTAGTAAATACTTAAATCAAAATACCTTTTGCTAATATTTGGTATTTTACCATTAAGACGCGTATTACCCGCCCGATTACACAATGAAACCGTATTTAATATAATAAAAAGTCGGATAAAGAAAAAAACTAGTGAAGCGAGAGTCGTGAAACGAAAGTTCGGGGTTCCGTCACATTGTTATTTTGTAGTATTATAATGTAACTGACGATTGAACTTTCAATCATCATCAATGAAGTGATTGATAGGTACCTTCCACCCCTTGATGACTAGATTAGACTTGATGACTGGGTAGAATGACTGATTTTGAAAATACATGCTCCATCTTAGACCACACTACTGTTTAACATCAGGCAGAGTGTGGTCAAACGCGAACCTATTTTGAATAAAAAAAAATACTTTCGTCAAATTTTCGATGTCTCAAGAGTTATAAATGTAGTGTGATTCAACTTATAAGTTCGGTTATTTGTAGCGGTGATAGTTCAGTGGTTAGCATGGTTGGTTCACATGTTGGAAGACCAAACCCCAACAAAGTGCTTGAGCTGCCAGTGAACTAAACTAAACGCACTTCTCCAATGAAACAGCGAGGTTTCGGAGTAAACGAAAATATCATCGTTGTATACAATTTTTAGATTTTTGTTGATATTTCAAAAACTGGACGATTGATTTGGATAAAATTTATATGAGACCTCCATTGAAGTATGATCTACCAAGCAAAAAAGAATCATCAAAATCGATTCATAATTGGCGGAATGATCAGGTAACATACACACAAAAAAACATACAGCCGAATTGAAAACCTCCTCATTTTTTGCGTCGGCTAATAAACAGAAAACTAACTTTTAAGTTTTCTGTTCTGTTTTATGAGCACGACTTTTTCTTATGTGTATATAATATACTAGCGGACGCCTCGCGGTTTTACTCGCGTTGTTCCCGTTCCCGTGGGAATACAGGGATAAATGTAGTCACCCAGGGATAGTTCATAGTGTAGCTTCCCAACGGTGAAAGATTTTTTGAAATCGGCCCAGTAGTTTCGGAGGCTATTCAATACAAACAAACAAACAATCAAATCTTTCCTCTTTATAATAGTATAGATAGATAGATATCGGTGACTTATGAGCTTTATAGATACGTTTTTCTTACAAAACACGGAACTCTAAAACATGATCCAATTGAACTTATACAATAGAAGATCGACATGCGAAACGATTATAGCACAGAGTAGTGAGGGTCAGAGAGTATTGTGTAGATTAGGGAGGGACATATAATTATTGTGTGGAATAGGGACAGTGGATAGGGGCGAGAATCTAAGCGATAAGCGATTTGATACGCACTGGCCGTGGTCGGACTATATTGGTTATAAAAAAATATGTGGGTGTAATTTACTGCTTTATGATTGGAAGATTTACAACGGTTAGTTTTTTTTTATTGGCACCCCGATATCGAATCATTTCGACTTACTTTTTGGACTAAATTTGAAATGTAGGATACAACTGGTCAAGTATAGAAATTGTATCAATTGGTCAAGAGTCTTGTTACCGCTTATTTTAATCTTAATTCGTCAAGCAGTGCCGATTTGGCAAGTCGTTCGTATGTATCCATTGGTTCTAATCACATTAATATTATAAAAGCGAAAGTTTTTGTGTGTGTTTGTTTCTTTGTTAGTTTACGCTCAAACGGCTGGACCAATTTTAACCGACTCAAAAAAGGAGGAGGTTCTCAATTCAACTATGTTTTTTTTTGTATAAATCTTACGCGATCATTCCGCCAATTATGAATCTATTTCAACGACTCTTTTTTTTTGCTCGGTATATCATATTTCAGAGGTGGTCCCATTATAAGTTTCAACGAAATCGACCGAGCGGTTTTTAAATATGTACACAAAATATTGTTTACATCGATGACATTTTCGTTTACACCGAAACCTCGCTGTTTCATTGTGCGTTTAGTTGGCCTTAGGGTCATGGAGTCGGTTTTTTTTTAAATTGTAAATTTATAGTGACATTTGGTATGGAGGTAGCTGACACCCTAGATTAACGCATAGGCTACTTTTTACACCGAAAAAAATTAATGCCCACGTGGGAACACCTAAGTGCGCATCTAGTTATTCAAGTGACACAAATGCAATAACGATTTACACAAACACAGTTAGCAAATACGGTCTCATTTTTCGTGTAATCACTGCGACACCAATACTTAAATTACCAATACAGTAGATACCCTCATTTTTCCACCCACTCCGTAAAGAAAACAGGTCACTATTCCCAAAAATTAGCCCCCACCTCTATCCATAAACAAACAAAATGGCGCATGGCGGTAAATCACAGAATAAAGAAAGTTACAGATAAATAACTTATTGAGGAGTTTTGGCGGGAACGCGGAAAGAGTCGTGTCGCCCCGTTGTATTTTTTTCCAAAACTAGTGTTTTGTCGAGTGCTTATGCATAAAAATGGTGGTGTTTGAACATGATTTTTCGTATTACTTCCAAAACTCCGGAGAAATTTTTTATTAAGTCGCTACTACTTTACTAAGGCATGACCGGACGTGACTATGAAATACTTTGTGTGACTTTGACCGTTACTAAGATTTTTGAAACACAAGACACTGGAAAAGGCATAAAGTGCAACGCTAAAAAAAAGATTTCTTTAAAACCATAATTATGTATTGAATTTTTAAACACTAGTGTGACACCAGTTTTTTTTGACCCAAGTACCTAATAAGAAAAAAAAACAAAAGTCAAAGAATATAACAAGACGTACTGAAAGTGCGACGCCAAGTCCTCCTCGGAGGAATAAGAAAAAAAAAAAAAACAAGACGTCTTGACAAAATCAGAGTTTAATTTTAACATGTTATTATGATACACTCTACTAAATCTGTGTAACTGTTACTTGCGGTCACGCATCCGAAAACTGACTTTCGCTAAACGTTGCTTACTTAACTGATAAAACCGGCTAGTTGAGCCTTTATTGATTTAAGTTATCTGCAGTATTCGTGGTTGAGTTATTAAATTACGCATTTTCGTGGGTTCACTGAAGCTTTATGTAATCAATTTACTAAAATTGATATCTATTTCAGTAATAAAATAGGAGAGAAAGGAAAACAAGGGGGTCGTACTTACAATGAATGTGTTATTATGTCGAGGGATACTGTGGGGAGCTAGCGGTTAATTCGGTAAAGATATTACAAAATTAGATGTCTTTTCACATCATAATAAACACGTTTTCTTTTTCATGCGCAATGGTGTTTTTTTTTTTTTAATGCAAAAAGTAATAAGACGTACGAGACGCTCTCCTGATGGTAAGAGATAACGCCTTTCCATGACCATTGCAGCGATACACAGAACTTTGAGTAACAAAACAAAAGTCGAGGGCATCACTGCTTTGGAACGAAACTAAAATCAATTAATTTTAATCTACATTAATGGATATTATTGAGAGTTCAAGGTATACATTTATTTAATTTCCGCTTAACAGTTCAGTTTCAATTACTGCTGTGTTTTTTTAATTACTGCTGTGGTTTTGACAAAATTTAAAAAAAGTCCAAAACTTTACTTAATACCTAAAACTAAATTTGACATAAACTTAAAATATAAAATAACTTAAACAAAAATCTAACTAAATTCACTCGCGGCTGACAGACTTTATTTATCGGAGAACACCAACTCGGGCAGTCGTAGTAAGGTCGGCTCACACGTCAACGGCCGAAGGCCGTGGGTTCAACCATGAGACCCCAACAATAAGCTTGAGCTGCCGGTGAAGGAAAACATTCTGGAGAAATATAGCATGGTGAAAGTCCGTGGAAGTACTTTCTAGTACTCTGCCAGCTGCCACCTTCAAGTAGAAAATCTGTCACCAAGCACCTAATAGTGTGGTCCAGCAGCATCACTTGAGAGCCAGTTCCTTTCCAGGCTAGGTGTATTTACTATCTTCGTCCATACTGTCACTTAACATCAGGTGAGCTGATGTCAAACACAAAAACCGTTGACAATTTTTTTTTCAAACATTGTTTGAAAAACAGCGGTGTCCCACTGACATCATTTTGGTTTTATAATCGCTGTCGATCCTTAGAACAATCCTACATCACTAAAAAAATACGTTCAAACCCCGAACCACAAGTAACAATACAACCATATGAATTTACAGTATACCTGTTATATTATTATTATTATACTATTTAGAAAGTACCCTTTGACAAGTGTGCGGAACCTCTTAGAGTATATTAAGCCCTACTTTTATAGTATATTGTTTCAATCTCATTAAAATATAGATATGATTCCACGGTAAAGCGAAATTGCAGGCAATGATTTTAGGTGAAAAGGAATTCGGGTTTCTCTTTATTATATACTGCAGTAGTTCTAGCTGGCAAATTAGAGCATTGATTGACGAAAATTTTCCAACAAATGGCAACATTTTACTTTCTTTAATTGGCATAGCACTTTATATATTTTGTCAGTGTGAAGTAGGTATATATAAATGTTTCAAGTTTTTAACGATCACATCATCATCGCCATCATTATCAGCCTATATTAGTCCACTGCTGGACATAGGCCTCTCCCAAGACACGCCACTCAGCCCGATCTTCGGCTTTTCACTTCCATCCACCGCCAGCTGTCCTACATATATCGTCACTCCATCGAGTCTCAGGGCGTCCTACGCTACGTTTGCCAATACGTGGTCTCCACTCTAGAACATGTCTACCCCAGCGGTTATCGGTTCTGCGACAGATATGTCCAGCCCATTGCCACTTCAGCTTATTAATACGCTGAGCTTACTTTAGTTCTCTGGCGAATTACTTCGTTTCGGATATGATCCCTCAGAGAAATGCCAAGCATAGCTCTTTCCATAGCTCGCTGAGCGAGTTTGAGCTAACGGACCATACCCACTGTGAGTGTCCACGTTTCAAGCCACATTCAAGTCAAACTCATACTCTAGCAAAGTAGTAGACTATATCGTAACAAGAAAGTTTTGAAAACGACACCGAAACACAAGGTTTACTATATTACATCACTGGCCTTTATGTGTGGACGTAATTTGGGACAAAATTAATAAAACACAGACATTCTAAAAAACAATATATTCTTTCAATGCGGCGATATGTTTGTTTTTTCATGTTCCCGCCAAAACCACGACCTGTTTTAGTGCATTCAAAATGGCGCCAAAGCGCCATCTTGTTTAGCTAAAACAGTAACATCTAGTAGGTCTAGACTACACTAACTAAAAATCTCAGAAAAAACACCCTTAATCGATTTGCTCAGGCACAATCCAAGTGTCATCTGTATTCTCATTTCTCAGAAAGTTTGTCTTTAAGCCTTATTTAATTTCGCTAGATAAAACATTTTATAAATAGTTTGAAGCCGAAATCTTTAAGCAAATCTTATCGCTACATTTTTTTTTCAAAACTATAAAGATAAAAATGTAAAAACGTACCATTAATTCTGCTCAAAGGAAAATTTACTTTTCTTCTATGTGTTGAGGCTAATGACTTTGGACTGAATCGAGTTACGAATAAATGATTTAACCTTCTCAGAAGCCTGCGTAAGTAATAGGTATTTCTTGAAAGTATTATTTGCTTATCGAAACTATTAAACAAATTAAGACTTAAGTTAGATCGGCTTATATGCTTTTAATATTTGTAGTCGCTATTTTAATCTGAACAAAATTAATAAATAAATATCACACACAGCGCCATCTGACCTGAAACTAAGCAAAGCCTGTACTATGGAAGTCAGATAACTGATAGAATACTTAAATACTTTTTTTTTGTAAATACATACAGTACACCCAGACACAAAACAAACACTTTTGTTTATAGAACACAATGTTTGTCCTGAAATAGAATTATTACGACCAACAGTATAACAAAACAGTAAAATAATCTGAAACAATAACAACAACAAAACAATAGACATTCATCATCATCATCATTTTTTTAATGGTTACAGTTTACAGGATGGGCGTTTGACCACAGCTCACCTGATGTTAGGTGAAGGTGTGGTCGAAGATGGTAAAGCACACCTAGCCTAGAATGGAACTGGCTCTCAGGTGAAGCTGCCGGAACACACCATTAAATGCTTGGCAGCAGATTTTCAACTTGAGGGTGGTAGCTAGCCAGCCGAGTACTAGAAAGTACCCTACCACCATGCTATGGTTTCCTCACGAAGTTTTCCTACACCAGCAGCTCAAGCTCATTGTTGGGGTTTAAACCCACGCCCTTCGGCATGCGAACCTACCGCGCTAACCACTGAGCTATCATCGCTAACACTATCCCCGGGTGGCATAGGCTACTTTTTATCCCTGTATTCCCACGGGAACGGGAACTACGCGGGTGAAACCGCGAGGCGTCTGCTCGTCTTTTATAAATTTACCACTGCACAAAATGCAATGCAAAAATCAAAGAGAAAACCGTGAGTTAGTAAAACTATTTTTGCGCTTTAATATTTCATTTTAACAAGAAAAATGAGGAGCAGTAAAGTAAAATCTGTACAATATTTTTACCCTTTTGCGTACACGTCGGGTGCATCTGGCATATTGTATATTACTGCTTTATCTTTATTCTTTGCGAATTTATTTGATGTCAAAACAGATAATGTAAAGGGCTGCTTTTCGAATTACGCTGGCGTACTTGTTTGGTTTTCGAAACAGTCAAGTTTTTTTTTCTTTACATACCGAATTTCGGTCACCTAGACGTTTTTCTAGATGTTTTTTTGTTTTTTTGTTGTTGTAAATACAACAAAGTATTCGATCAGTTATCTGTCTTCCATAGCACCGCACCAGCTTTTAATTTGGGGTTAGATGGCGCTGTGTGTAATGTCCTGTGATATTTATTTATTTATTTAGAGCAAGGTGCAGGGAACCAAATTGTGCAGTTCAAGTGCACACTCTCCGAAAACCATCAAACTACCTCTAAACTCTTCTACTAAAACCATCAAACGCCCAATGAGAACCGAACCTACTCAATCTTATTGTTGGGATTTGAACCAACAACGCCCAGTAACGTGTGAAACCAATTATATTTCAAATTGCCAAAGTAATATTACAATTTCCATTACAGTTTGAACCTAACACGTTCGAAAGACAATGTGGGAAAGCACATATTTGCCCCAACTTATTCATATAAATTGGGGAATAGCTTTGTATTTTTGTTTGTTTAATTTTCACGAAATATATTATGAATAAAATTATTGTAATTACTTGTAGGATTGTTGAAATATCTTTTGTACTCGTATCATTATCTATAAAAACGGCAAAAAGATTACGTTTTTGTAGCGATGATAGCCCAGTGGTTAGCGCGGTCGGTTCGCATGCCGAAGGGCGTGGGTTCAAACCCCAACAATGAGCTTGAGCTGCCGGTGAAGGAAAACATCGTGAGGAAACCATAGCTTGGTGGTAGGGTACTTTCTGGTACTCGGCTGGCTAGCTACCACCCTCCTCCAGTTGAAAATCTGCCGCCAAGCATCTAACGGTGTGTTCCGGCAGCCTCACTTGAGAGCCAGTTCCATTCCAGACTAAGTATGCTTTACCATCTTCGACCACACCTTCACTTAACATCAGGTGAGCTGTGGTCAAACACCTAGCCGTCTACCATTAAAAAAAAAAAGTTTGTTGTTTGGGAGCCCCTATAGGCCTATATATATTGATTTTATTCTGTTTATTAGTATTTGTTGTTATAGCGGCAACAGAAATACATCATGTGTGAAAATTTCAATTGTCTAACTTACGGTTCATGAGATTACCTGGTGACAGACGGATATACAGACAGACGGACGGACAGCGGAGTCTTAGTAACAGGGTCCCGTTTTACCCTTTGGGTACGGAACCCTAAACATATTGAATATGGTTTGTTATAAAATCGCATTTAATTATCCAATCTCTTTACTCTTAGGGGATAACTAGAAAATAAATTTGAAAGCAACTTTGTATCTTAAAAAAAGTATACATTTTTGTAACTTCAGATCATTTTGAAAAACTAAAATTAAGGGTGAAACCGCGGGGTGAGTTATATTTTAATAACTCGAAGGAAAACCGCCCTAAAGTTTGGCTATAAATCATATCAGGAGGTCCAACCCTTGTCTTGCACGATTACTTACATGTCAAACGGCCCAAGCGATGTTTGATATAATTTGTTGTTATTTTTAGGAAAACAATGATAAATTACTTACCTACGTTCCGTTCAATATCTTAGATTTACTAGACTGAGGTCAGGTCAGAGAAAATATTGGAAAATTGGTCCTTGTTTGTACAGAATCTTATAAACTTCTGAATTAGGACTGTTTTTACTTGGTCTGCCCAAAAAAAAGACGTATAACGTTTTCAGGGTCCAAATAATATATGTATGTCTGTGTAGGTGTACCTACATGAGTACGATTATTCTACCGCTAGCGGACGCCTCGCAGTTTCACTCGCGTAGTTCCCGTTCCCGTAGGAATACAGGGATAAAAAGTATATACGGGGATAGTGTAGTTTCCCAACGGTGAAAGAATTTTTGAAATCCGTCCCCACAGTTTCGGAGCCTATTCAATACAAACAAACAAACAGTCAAATCTTTCCTCTTTATAATTGTATAGACAACTTTTAAATGTGTGAATAGATTTGGAAGTGTGTATCGTTAAATTGTTTTCGTCATCCGGACAGACACAGACTATACATTTTTTGACAAAAAAATCATTCATCAATCAGCTCATCACAAAATGTTTGTCCTGGGTGGGAATCGGACCCACGCCCCACAGGCTCATAAACCAAAGCTACTGTATAATGAGCTATAAGAACACTCAGAAGAGAAATCCTACCCATGTTATAAATGAAACTTTGGATGGATGGATGTTTGTTACTCCTTCACGCAAAAACTACTGAAAGGATTTGGATGAAATTTGGTGTGGTGGTAGGTAAGACCCTGGATTAACAAAATGCAACTTTTTATCCCGAAAACATGTAGCGGGTAACACCGCAGCCAGTAACACTAGCAAATGTAAATAGTGCGACGCCAAAATAAAAAAGAAAAATACTCGCTCATTTTGTTTTATGTTAGTCACGTGAGAGTTTTGGCGGGAACGCGGGAAGAGTCGTGTCGCTCCGTTGTATTTTTTTCCAAAACTAGTGTTTTGTCGAGTGTTTATGCATAAAAATGGTGGTGTTTTATTCATAAAGTACCGAATTACAAGCGCGAGTGTGGGAAAATGATATAATGTGGTGAAACATGAGTTTTCGTGTTGCTTCCAAAACTGCATCGAAGCTTTATAGTAAAGTCGCCACTACTTTACTAAAGCATGACTGGCACGAACTGACACGAACTGGACTTGACTAAGACGACTTTGACGATAACCATAGCTAAGATACAGCAGAAATAACACTTAAGTCAAGGCAGTATGGCTTTATAGCTTTAGCCTGCCCGGAGGGGCAAATTATTAAAAAAATAAAAAAATTAGTCACGTGATTACACGTGTATTGTAATGTTACATTTGAATTTCGAACACACATTATACCGAGCCTGAGCAAAACATAATGCGAATTTGGCTTTAATATACCTATCTACAATCCTCTTATACGTGTAAACCAATATTTATAATATCTATATAATACGCTAATGTAAAAAAAGGTCTCAAATTCTATAAAATATTTTTAAACAAATTTTCATCCCACTCAAACGCAATTTATCACAAAATTCAAATAAACTTTCAATACAGCATTTGTCAGACAGGGTTACCTAACAAAGTCACCCTAAAGCACCTTATAAATCCATCTTAAAATAAAAACAATAGAGCTGTCTAAAAAATTTAAACCCGACCAATCAATCTCTATTAAATAAAGCCTCATACATATGTGTCTAGTTTTGCTTACAAGTGTAAATATGCCCATGAGTACGTTACGCACGAATTTTATATTTTAAACTAGTTACCTGCACCGGCTTTGCACGGGTGCAATGCTAATGTGGTGCATACGCATGTATTATACATATAAACCTTCCTCTTGAATCACTCTGTCTATTGATGGAAACCGCATTAAAATCCGTTGCGTAGTTTAAAAGATCTAAGCGTACAGATGGCGGGAAGAGATTTATTTATTATTCATTTAAGTCTTAGTTGCTAATCTATCGGTTTTCTATCAGATACATTTTATAAAACGCGCATCTCGTTTGGTAGAATATCTGCTTCAAGACCTGTAGGGCGGGGGTTTGATTCCCACCCAGGACAAACATTTTGTTATATATATATTTTTTTTTAATGGTTGACAGGCTCGGTGTTTGACCACAGCTCACCTGATGTTAAGTGAAGGTGTGGTCGAAGATGGTAAAACACACCTAGCCTGGAATGGAACTCTAATAAGTAATATATAATAATAAGAAAATGGCTCTCAAGTGAGGCTGCCGGAACACACCGTTAGATGGCAGATTTTCAACTTGAGGGTGGTAGCTAGCCAGCCGAGTACTAGAAAGTACCCTACCACCATGCTATGGTTTCCTCACGATGTTTTCGTTCACCGGCAGCTCAAGCTCATTGTTGGGGTTTGAACCCACACCCTTCGGCATGCGAACCTACCGCGCTAACCACTGAGCTATCATTGCTACAAAATAATATTTGCTGCATTATAAACAAATTGCTGCAATATAAACAAATTTTAATGTTTGTTCTGTGTTTGGGTGGTCTGTATGTATTATAAGTATGTATATATATATTAGAAAGAAAAATGTTTATGATTTATATAAGTTATCTGATTCCCGTTTTGCTTAGTTTGGGGTCAGATGGTGCAAAATGACCTATGAAAATGAATGAAACCTCAAAGCTTTTGTCACAACCATAGTTGGTGTTTTGAATACTCTGAGTTTGTTTGTTTGACTTGCATAGTTTAAACAGAAAAAGAGGCAGTTATTTATTAGGCAGTTATTCATATTTTGCAGCGGTTGTCGTAATTAAAACAATCACAGCGGTTGTTCAAAATTCAAAAACTTCAATGGTTTCATTATTTTCAATAGAGCAATTTTCATTCATTTAAATTTAAACTATTGTCATAAAATCAAAGTGGCATTCTGAATAGTCATCTGTACAAGCTAGGAGCCACAGATAGTCCGCTATGTCGTGGCTGTTTGGTGGAATACGAAACTGTAGAGCACATCATCATCATCATCATCAGCCCTTCGCTGTCCACTGCTGGACGTAGGCCTCTCCCAATGCACGCCACTGAGCTCGGTCGACAGCTTTTTGCGTCCATTGTTTTCCCGCCGCTTTACGCAGGTCGTCACACCACCTGGCCGCAGGGTGCCCTACACTACGCTTGCCTGTATGTGTTACTTGCTTAACTGTAGAGCACGTACTGTGGCATTGCAAAGCCACAGACGTAACTAGGATCTTCACTAGACTGCATGAAGCAGCTTCCTCACAAACCATATCTAAATCACTGCAACAGGCAGACTGCTTTTCGCTAACATGCTTAACTCCATCTCATCCACTGGAGCTACTTTGCCAGCGCCCTAGAGCCTCGCTCCGGTACTTTAAGGAGCTGGGTTGGCTCGGGTTGACGCTCGCGCTGGTGGAAATGTACAATACACCCCAAGCGGGACGTCAGTGCAGGACTTATCGCCCCCATTCAGAATAAGAATAAGAACTTACGTCGATGCTCAATGCTTTGTAGCCGAGATGTGTCGTTGCTTGTTACTTGGCACGCGTCTTATGACCATCGTATTGCAGCATCTGCATTCTCCAAACTCTCTTTAAGCCCCTCAACAACAGAGTGCAACCACCGTCGCATATGCCGTAATGAAAAATAAACAATACCCGAATGAAATTCTCAGTTGATTTAGGACCAGAGTAAACATATAATAGTTGAGTGGCTACTGCTGCTCTGAGATTACAAAGGGTGGCCTTTTTACTAGAGATGAGACATTTTTGCAAATATGTAATGGAGATATTCGATTTGTAATTATAAATCGAATAACGGTGAATAAGACTCTTTGTAGAGAGATAGCTTTCATTACTCAACTTTCTTTTACTACGATATTTGTTTATATTTTATTCTGAGATTATGGTTTGGTTATCTAAGTCAACAGCCCAAGGGCTACGCTTTTAGAATAGAATTACTCCCAACAGTGTTTTTTTTTACATAATGGCTTTTGTTTGAAGGTCAAGTAGATGCAGCACACTTACCTAATAATAAGAAGTTAATATTAACTTCTGTGGACATTTGAAAGTATCCTTATTATGTTTATTTTTTTCTTATGAGTGTTTTTAATTCTGACAGCTTTTCCGCTATTAATCGATTAATTGAATTAATCGTTTGGGCGATAAGACTATGGAATACTATTAATTTATAATGTATTGAATTTTTCTTTTTAATACATGTGTTTTTTGGTACAGAATAAAGTTAAATTCTATTATATTAAAACGAAATTTTTTGCACGATCTTTTAGTTTCAATAACCATTATTTTATCCAAGTGATAGAATTAAAGCTGAGTACCTGAAAGCGTTACATAAATTGGTAGCGTAGATTACAGACGCCTAAAAGATGATAGCATACCCAAAACTAGTAAATGTACTTATTCGATAGTATCTATTCGAATAGACTCGTTTATCATCTCTAGTGTGGGTCTTGCGTTTTGGATTTAACTGCACTGATTATGTTGCCAGATTTGCCAGTGTATTGCACAATAAAGGGTACTTTAGGGTGTTATAGCAGGGCCGTGCTGAGTTTGGCCATTTGGTTATGGACATAGAGTTGTTTAATCAGAAGATATAAAAAGATTTTCGTTTTAATTTTAGTTGGTTAGACATATTTTATTTTATTTTTTTTATGTAAAAAGTAATGAGATGAACGCGACGCTCTTCTGATGGTAAGAGATAACGCCTGTCCATGACCATCGTAGCGATACACGGAACTTTAAGTAACAAAACAAAGTCCAGGGCATCACTGCTTTGGCGCACATTACTTTGAGACTTTTGATAGAGTTAGTCTCAACAGCCCAGTAATTTCGCTAGCTGCAGTACCCTTCAAACCGGAACACAGTAATGTTTACACACTGCTTAGGGGCAGAATAACTGGTACTGCGGTGGTACCTACCTAGACGACCTCCTGCTAAGGAGATCTACCACCAAGTAAATCATAGAAATATGTCATAGAATGTCATATGTCATGAAGTATGTCATAGAAATGAGACGAAAAGACGCTACCCTGATGGAACCACTGAGCTATCATTGCTACAAAAATGTATGAAGAATGAATGAATTTATTAAGATAACGACGCTAGGCCACAGTTCGGGGAGAAGAACTAGTTTGTTTTGGTTACCGGCACAAAAGAATCGAGACCATTGTTGGAGAATACGTATAACATGTTTAAGAGGGAGTGTCTCTCAATTCAACCCACTACATTTAATCTGTACTCACAACTTATTTCATCTTAACAATACTTAATCAACTAGCCTATGGCAAACGTTAATGAAATTCCTCTTTAGAAATATTCATTTATTTAATTCTTTACTATACATGTACTGCTTACTCGATAAAACGTGCTAACAATAGGAGGACCAAATGCTCAAACATTTAGTATTCAAAGAAAAACTAGTTATGTGAAGTTGATTATTTATTTTTTTGGTTTTAATAAGCTAAGTCAATTATTTATTACATAGATCCAATTTCAAGGTATAAATAAGTAAAGTAACTAAATGTAACATTTAAAATAATAACTAATCTAAAAGGCCGCTTTCAATGGGAATAGTTCCCAAAACGCTGGCCCCATTGCCGCGTTGTATGGCAATACTCAAACGCTGAGCAAAATAAAGGCCAGCGTTTTGTTCACGTGTGGCGTCGACCAGACGAAAATAATATAATAAATAACAATAATATAATTAGTTAATATATTATTATGTCAAATTAATTATTTAATACTTTAAATAAGATAAGTAACTCAACAACATTGTAAAGTAGGTAACTAGTAGGAAATAAAAGACTTTCTTTTTTTTTTTTTTTTTTTAGCTCATTGCTACCAATCATATTTGCTAGAGTTTGGGTTGTACGCGGACATCAATAAATAGCTGCGCCCCGCTACATGTTTTCGGGATAAAATGTAACCTATGTGTTAATCCAGGGTCTCAGCTACCTCCATACCAAATTTCATCAAAATCCATTTAGTAGTTTTTGCGTGAAAGAGTAACAAACATACTCACAAACTTTCGCATTTATGATACTAGCTGCGCCCCGCGGTGTTACCCGCTACATGTTTTCGGGATAAAAAGTAGCTTGCATCTTAATCCAGATTCTCAGCTATCTGCATACCAAATTTCATCGAAATCCGTTCAGTAGTTTTTGCGTGAAAGAGTAACACACCATCTATCCATCCAAACTTTCGCATTTATAGTATTAGTGGGATTAACATAAATTAATAAATCGCTAAACAATGAAATTTGTTGTCTAAGTGAGTGTTCTCTAATGAATACAGTCTGGGTCCTTCAAGCCAATCGAGAGTAAATAGGTTTCTTTTAGGTAAGCGTGCTCCATCTTAGACCACACTACTGTTTAACATCAGGCAGAGTGTGGTCAAACGCGAACCTAATTTGAATTAAAAAAAAGTCGTGATCTATAATATTATATAATATACGTAGTTACATACTTGTGGACTGTCAAAACAATAGCCTTCCTTTTTTACAGTTGAATAATATTATAATAATAATAAATGTGCTTTGTTTATCTCTTGGTCTACTCTTATAAAGAGATAAACCGTTTTCGCTCACCTCCGATATTAAGATTCTATATTTAGGCAGAAATTGTGTCCAATTTCGTTTTACCACTACACCCAAATACGAATCTCTGAACCGTAACCAATTCACAGAACTAATAGGCAGCCCGTACACGTAGCGCGCGATCCGCGATCCGCGATCCGCGATCAATGATCGCGATCCAGACTGATCGTGTACGAAGCGGATTGACGGACTGATGCTCCGGATCGCATATCTAGAAATTTTGAAATCATGATCGCGGATCGCGGATCGTGATCATGATTGAACGTGTAAGGCGGCCCATAGACATTATGCGGTTACAATTTGTATCAATCTCATCGCCCAGACTATTCACAGAGAATTTAGAATTTTGCTAAAAAAAGTTAGCGCAAAGGTTTTTGGAGAAAAGGTAGATAGAGCTTTTGCACGTATTGAAGTCGGCTATCTACACATGTGTACGTACGTGGGTCACAGAAACTCATGTGTCTGTATGTGTAAGAGCCGGCCGACAGTGTTGAGGTTTCGTGTTCCAAATTGCTAATAGAAAAGTAAATTATAGATATTCGTCAAAATAATGAAACTTACTTATGAATTCTTACTTATTCTTGTTTTAACTGTTTCTGCGTAAACTGACAATAATAAGAACTTGGGTCGCTTAGTACAACCTAACAACAACAACAACATCGTCATTTACTTATCAACAATAGTTTAATTATTGCAGCAGCAAACTTTTTTTTTTAATTTAAGGCATTCTTCTTCTTTGATTTTGGCATCGCATTTTATGCATTTGCGAGTGTCAAGTGTTTTGATATTTCGTCGTGTCGTCGTGTTAGTCGTGCTTTAGTAAAGTAGTGGCGAATTTACTATAAAGCTTCGATGGAGTTTTGGAAGCAACACGAAAAGTCATGTTTCACCACATTGTATCATTTTCCCACACTCGCGCTTGTAATTCGGCACTTTATGAATAAAACACCACTATTTCTATAAATAATCACTAGTTTTGGAAAAAAATACGAAGAGCCGCGAAAGTTTAAAAATGACAATAAAATATGAGATGGCAAGATTTATTCATTCAACATGTTAGAGTGAAATAGATTATTTTTTTCAATTTTTTTTTTTTTTATGCTTGACAGGCTAGCTGTTTGACCACAGCTCACCTGATGTTAAGTGACGGCGTGGTCGAAGATGGTAAAGCACACCTAGCCTGGAATGGAACTGGCTCTCAAGTGAGGCTGCCGGAACACACCGTTAGATGCTTGGCGGCAGATTTCCAACTTGAGGGTGGTAGCTACCCAGCCGAGTACTAGAAAGTACCCTACCACCATGCTATGGTTTCCTCACGATGTTTTCCTTCACCGGCAGCTCAAGCTCATTGTTGGGGTTTGAACCCACGCCCTTCGGCATGCGAACCTACCGCGCTAACCACTGAGCTATCATCGCTACAAAACTATAATACTAGTTGCGCCTCGCGGTGTTACTCGCTACATGTTTTCGGGATAAAAAGTAGTCTTAGTGTTAATCCAGGGTCTCAGCTACCTTCGTACTAAATTTTATCCAAATCTGTTCGGTAGTTTTTGCGTGAAAGAGTAACAAACATCCATCCAAACTTTCTCATTTATAATATTAGTGGGATTCTAAGACTAGCTAAACTGAGCTAAATGAATAAATCGTGGGCTCGAATCTGGGTCTAAGTAGATGAGAGGCTTGCACCCAACAGTGGGGTGATGAAAAATGATGATGATGATAATACTCCAACAAAAACTAGTCCAAAATTAATAGAGTTAAAGTTGTATCTCTGTAATTCTGCTATTCATGCGATTTAACCGGCCCAATGGAGTGACTGTTGAATGTATTTTGTTGCGTATTTAGCGCAAGCGCTGCGGTAACGCTGCGGCGAGGTGCGGGCCAGTTGCGGCGCAATTTTGTGAGATTTTGGCTTTAGCGCCAACGACTGCCCGAGATGATTTTTCGTTATCATGTGTTTGAATTTTGATCAACTCATGTTGACACGAATCAGCCTGAAAAGTTGTTTTTTTATCTTTTTTAAATTGTATTAGTCCACGTTTGACCTCCAACTCGCATGATATATATTACTTAACTATTAATTTTTTATTTATGTAAAAATAGATCCAGTTTCTTCCGCTGAACTAGGTTATAACACCTGTATTTCAGCTTCAGTACCCTACCCACATTGCTTCATTTAAAGCTATAAATAAAATATATATACTATGAAAATAAATAAAAAAATCACTAATTTACAAACGAATACTTTTTAATATTATTGTATTTTTGATAAACGATTGATTTATATAAAACAAACAATCAAAATACCAATCCGATCTGAGCTTGTAAAGATCTAGATTATAAGATTATATTTCTCAGGAAACAAGGAAGCCGTGTTATTCCATTCCTTATCGACGAATGAGAAACGTAGAGTCATAACGTCTGGTATGTATTCAAGGAAATTCCAGTATATATACTGGAATTTCCTTGAATATATATGAGTCTCATATATACTCATATATATATGAGTGATAGTGGGCCGTCTTTCTACTTGTATTTCTTGATTTTATTGTCAAGGCTTCCTCAAACAAAACTGCCACGACTTGTTATGACAGAGGTAGTAACAATCAGCAAAACCTGCCTCAGATAAAAACGACCCTAGCGGCTAAATACGCGCCTGTGACAGATACCGTAGGTCGTACCTGTTTATGTACGAGAAAAATTGAGTATTCCCCTTTCGATCGTTGTAGCTATGATAGCTTAATCTTTACAACCGTGAGTACAATTCTTGTACAGTTTTTATAGGAATAATGAGATTAATAAAATTATATTAACTTGTCTAAATAAATTTGTTTATGATAGTTTGGAACATATGCTTACTTACTTACCTAGAAGCATCATAAAATGTAGAATGCACAAGTACACACACAAATATATATTTATATATAAATGCATGCAAGTTCATTTAATTTCTAATTGTTTAGTTTTTTAGTCTGCATTTGGCATTTTTATATCAAGATATCGGGAGAAGCCATTGGTTCCCGGAACACAGTTATTACTAGTTCCATTCCAGGCTAGGTGTGCTTTACCATCTTCGACCACACCTTCACTTAACATCAGGGGAGCTGTGGTCAAACACCTAGCCTTTCAACCATAACAAAAAAATAGTTCGGAGCCAATGGGTTCATTTAAATGTGACTATAAATTGTGCCAAATAAAATAATTTTGAATTTGAAAGTTCTAGGCCCGTTCTATTGTAGCGATGATAGCTCAGTGGTTAGCGCGGTTGGTTCGCATGCCGAAGGGCGTGGGTTCAAACCCCAACAATGAGCTTGAGCTGCCGGTGAAGGTAAACATCGTGAGGAAACCATAGTATGGTGGTAGGGTACTTTCTAGTACTCGGCTGGCTAGCTACCACCCTCAAGTTGAAAATCTGCCGCCAAGCATCTAACGTTGTGTTCCGGCAGCCTCACTTGAGAGCCAGTTCCATTCCAGGCTAGGTGTGCTTTACCATCTTTGACTACACCGTCACTTAACATCAGGTCAAAAAACTAGTCTGTAAGCCATAAAAGCGAGCCCCTAAATCTAATTTGAATTTACCTACAGATTATAAAAAAACACAGCACTGGCTTACCTGTGACGTGCGATCTGAACACGCTAACCACTGAGCTATAAATAAATTGCCATAATATAAGTTAGGAACTGAAGTATAAATAGATAGATAAATTATGTTGTCTCCGCAGATATCGACCCACTGAACCGTGTTTATCATCCTTGGATTAACACGGTAGAGCGTGCCAACTGTGATTTTGATTTGATATGTAATGACTTCACTCACAGCGTCCGATACGATACGCTCTGTTCCGATAACACTAAACGATTTAGCAGTTTCAGCGTACCTTTCAAAAAATCCCACGCTCGCTCCGCCAATGCGCTAGTTCTTAATCATAAAAGAGTAAGGATAAAATATGATCTACCATTTGACCTAATTGCTCGGAAGTACGCAAACATAACTCGATAGAGTTGCTGTTTTTGGCGGGATCGCGGAAAGAGACGTGTCGCTCTGTTGTATTCCTTTCCAAAACTAGTATTTTTCAAGTGTTTATGCAAAAAAATGGTGGTGTTTTTCTCATAATGTGCCGAATTAGAAGCGCGAGTGTGGGAAAATAATAACATGATTTACGTGTTGCTTCCAAAACTCCATCGAAGCTTATATGTAAAGTCGCCACTAATGTCTATCACGGTTCATGAGACACAGCCTGGTGACGGACAGACGGACGGACAGTGAAGTCATAGTAATAGGGTCCCGTATTACCCTTTGGGTACGTAACCCTAAAAATATCTAACCGTGATCAATTAGATCCTTTTCTTTAAGACATTTGATGGCTAGTCGTAACATCCCTGTAATTACATTAGCTGCAGTACCCTTCAAACCGGAACGACGTATTGTTCACTGCTTGGGTGCGGTATATATATCTGATGCGGTGGTACTTAGAAGAGATCTAGCTACCACGCTTCCGGCGCTGTGGGTGACTGGAACCTGTAATGTCATCAATCGCATGTTCCTGCAAATTGTGTTAATTATAATTGCGGCTGATTTAATACCGAACCGGTGTCTTGACTTGCCTGAATGATGCCGTGGTGTTGTCGAGTAAATTACTGTAAATTTATTCATAATTGTTAAGGCAAACCTACCTATTCATCATCTACCAGCGATCCACCCTGCCTTTTTAAACATACAAAAATGTTGATAATTGATTGATTCAGGCGTCACTTTGCCGAAGTTCATTTTGAATATTCAAGGTACATATTTAGTGTCGCTTCAGTTACAACAGTGATGAGGATTTAAATTTGACATGACAATAATTTAAGTATAACTTTACATAACATTTGAAACAAATTTTGACATTTTAATAAATTATTCTTATAATAATGAATTATTGCTTTATACGTATATGTGTTTCTTAATACGTTTGTTATTTTCGTAAAACGATTACCTGTAATTAAAATTGAATTGTTTTTTTTCATACACGTCAAAAAAATGTTAATGTTTTTTGTTTAATTAGTTTTTAAATTTTGACATAAATTTAGATTTAATCTGCGTAGTAATTGAAGGAAGTGCATTCGAAAGCAAAACAGCTTAATAAGAGGAATTTATTTGATTTTCATCTCACTAATTTCGGTTACTGAGTTATGTAAATGAATGTTCCTGCTTCCAAATACAACAAACTTTGAAATCAAACTAAATTTGTTGTCATGACCCGAGCTCGTCCAATCGAAACAAAGTAAACAGTCAATTGACCTACTTTATACCTTAATTTTGTGTACTACCTTCATTACCTACACAGATTTATCTGTCCTACAGACCTTCGTGAAAAGGGAGCGAGATTATACGATACTAAGGCAGATAGAAAAAAAAGTATAGAATATAAAAGAATCTTATTAGCTAGTGCCACAAGAGGCAGTGTTATCGCTAAGAGCGATCTCTTCCAGGCAACCAAGAATGGAAGACACGATGCAGTTTTAGAACAGCCGGGATATGTTGTAACACTATTATGTACAAAAATATTTAAATTCAATTATTTTAAGGACAGCCCTGTTGGTTCATTAGTAGAATGTCTGCTTCAAGACCTAAAGGGCGTGGATTCGATTCTCACCCAGGACAAACTTTGTGGTATAAACAAATGTTTGTTCTGTGTCTGGGTGTTCTGTATTTATTATAAGTATGTATTTAGAAAAAAAAAGTATTTAAGTATTCTATCAGTTATCTGACTTCCATAGTACAAGCTTTGCTTATTTTGGGGTCAGATGGCACTGTGTGTAATGCCCTGCGATATTTATTTATCATTTTATATAATACAAGCGGACGCCTCGGTTTCACCCGCGTAGTTCCCGTTCCCGTGGGAATACAGGGATAAAAAGTAGCCTATGAGACCCGGGGATAGTGTAGCTTACCAACGGTAAAAGAATTTTTGAAATCTGACCGATTTCAAAAATTCTTAAAAGTGGTTTCGGCGCCTATTCATTACAAACAATCAAACTTTATAATAGTAGGTATATAGATATTGCGGTGGTACCGACCTACTGAGTTCTAGTTTCTTTTTTTTTTTTTTTTTATAATGGTTGACAGGCTTGTTGTTCGACCACAGCTCACCTGATGTTAGGTGAAGATGTGGTCGAAGATGGTAAAGCACACCTAGCCTGGAATGGAACTGGCTCTCAAGTGAGGCTGCCGGAACATATTATCGTTAGATGCTTGGCGACAGATTTTTAACTTGAGATGATGATGAATGATGTTTTCCTTCCCCGGCAGCTTAAGCTCATTGTTGGGGTTTGAATCCTCGCCTTTCGGCATGCGAACCTACCGCGCTAACCACTGAGCTATCATCGCTACAAAGTAATAATCTAGTTATTTTAAGGTTCTTTAAGTTCAGGGGAAAACTAAGTTTTACCAATAGTGTTGCGGTCTTTATAATACTCAATCAATTATAGCGCTGTGGTCAGTCCAGCAAATTAGTTGACTAGACTAAATCGTTGTAAACCAATCATTAAACAAAACTAAACGCTATCAGGTCGCAACTCAGTCCGTTCCAGCATAGAAACATAGTTTTCAATGCGTGAAATATTTCATTGCATATCAGAAATTGATTAATGCGCATCGAAATGTTTCCATCAATTAATCGATGTGTGCTGATCAAAATTGGACTTGCGATTGGTTAAAGCCATAACTGAACTGTAGATTTGGTCTGATTTCATAGCTGGTGAATTGGGTAGTGATAGATTTCCTTAGCATGAAATTGACTGAGTAGGTAGGTAGGTACTACCGCTGTTCCACCTTGCCCATTCTACTATCGGACAGCCAGGAGCTTTAAAAAGCGTCACCGCTTCATGGTTGATGTTCCAAAAGCTCGAACTAAGCGGTTTGATTCCACCTTCTTCATGCGTACCGCTAGACATTGGAATCAGCTGCCCGAGTGGGTGTTCCCCAATGAATATAGTCTGGGTACTTTCAAGTCGCGAGTGAATCGGTTTCTTCTAGGCGAGCGTGCTCAACGTAGACCGCATCTTCGATTAACATCAGGCGGGATGGCGGTCAAACGCAAGCCTATCTACTATAAAAAAAAAAAAAAAAAAGTACCAGATATTCTACTACAAAGTTGGATTATGTTAACATTACTACATTACGCTTCCAAGGGTATTGTAGCTTGTGAAATTGCAGAGCTAATGAGATTAACCATCAAATATCGCAAAGTAATCAGCGCTAAAGCAGTGATGCCTTGGAATTTGTTTTGTTGTTTAAATTTTTAGGTACCGCTGCTAGAGTCATGGACAGGCGTTATCTCTTACCATCAGGGGAGCGTTTTGTAAGTCACACACACACCAAACACTTACACACCAAAGAAATATCTTTTAATTGTTAAAGTTTTAATCATTTATTTATTTGTGAAATGCTATTCATTTCATCTCTCCCCGCGGCGTTACTGGCACGGTACGCTGAACTGAAACTAGTTTCCATAAGTGAAAACTTATTTGGTTTGATGTTACCATTTACCTTGTTAGCAGTTGTTTGTTTTCCATATAAAATAAAATGAGATTCCATAAATATACTACATTTATTTGATATACAATTAAATACCCTTCTTTTGCGACCCATTTGTATCCAAAACCGGGCATCGAAACTTGGTTAGCATCGAATCCCAGTTTGCATCGAAACTGAGTTTGCATCCAAGTTGTAATTTGTCCCGTCAGACGGATTGAGTATTGTTTACGCCTTAATGAGATTTCCGCTTTGTTTCGTGCGCTTTGCGCATGTTTCGGTTATCTGCTCATACTTTGCTAATACAAGATGTACACAGTACATCAAGTTGGAGGAAAATCAGAACGTCAAAAGTTGTACATCTTCCTAACACCTTCATTATGACCTTTGGTCTCAGCTAGGTAAGAACGATACTCAATACCAGTGTCTAACCAAGCATTCCGCGCACCGCGCCCCGTGCATCGCGTACGCGGCACGCAACGCCCTGTACTCTGTTTGCACTCCTTAAAAAAGGTCATCGGATGTAACCGTAGTCGAGGCGTTTTGTCATAATGCAAATTGTGGAATGATCTTCCTTACTCAGCATTCCCGCGGAGTTACAACATCGTGTTCTTCAAAAGGCATGTTAATATGATCATAAAAGGTCAGCAACGTATTTGTAGTGCCCCTTGTATTGCAGATATCCATAGGCGATGGAGATTGCTTACCTTTATTTATCATTTTATATGTCCGGTTGTTTGCCATCAGAGACATAAAATAAATACATTCTTTTCGCACTTGCTTCAAGATTTTTTTTGAACCCAGCTTCGTATAGATAAGAGTCATCTGGCCATACTGCTTTATAAGTCTAGGGGAGTCCTTTGTTTGTACGTTTGTTTTCACTGGTTTTCACAAAATCACGTACTGCCCAGGTTCACGTACACACAGCAACCGAATATATGTATGTACTACACCCACATACACACTCACTACACACACATACGCCCACACACACACTCACTACACACACATACGCCCACACACAAACTCACTACACACACATATACATACACATACGCACACGCACACGCATAAATATGTAAATTCATAACAAAAATCATTTATGTTTTTTTTTTTAAGTTTATGTGTTCAATGTTTTTTATTTTTTTAAACCATAGTGGGAAGACACTGTCTGCAGCAACACAGCGAAGGCTACAGCTGCAGGCAGGGTTACTATACATAACTGTACTATTTTAATGAAACATTAAATTTATTTGTATTTTGTATTATTTTTGTACTAGCTGCGCCCCGCGGTGTTACCCGCTACATATTTTCGGGATAAAAAGTAGCTTATGTCTTAATCCAGGGTCTCAGCTACCTCCATACCAAATTTCATCGAAATCCGTTCAGTAGTTTATGCGTGAATGAGTAACAAACATACATACATCCATCCATCCGTCTGCATGACCTAGTTCCACCCCGTCCATTCTATCGGGCAGTCAGGAACTCGAAGTTACACCGTTTCATGTATATCTACTTATATTATAAAGTAATTTCAAAAATTCTTTCACCGTTAGGAAGCTACACTATCCCCGGGTGACATAGGCTACTTTTTATCCTTGTATTCCCACGGGAACGGGAACTACGCGGGTGGAACCGCGAGGCGTCCGCTAGTGGTTGATATTTAAAAAAGTTGAACTAAACTGTTCGAATCCACCTTCATAGTGCGAACCGAATTTGCTGCCCGAGTGGGTATTCCCTGATAGATACAATCTGGGCGCCTTCAAGTCGCGAGTGAATCGGTTTCTTCTAGGCGAGCGTGCTCCACCGTAGACCGCATCTCCGTTTAACGTCAGGCGAGATAGCGGTAAAACCAAACCAATTTATAATTTAAAAAATCAAGTGTAAGTCGGACTCGCGCCCAAAGGTTTCCGTACCATTCCGTACTCTATAAAAACGGCAAAAAAATCATGTTTGTTGTATGGGAGCCCCCTTAAATATTTATTTTATTCTGTTTTTTTAGTATTTGTTGTTATAGCGGCAACAGAAATACATCATCTGTGAAAATGTCAACTGTCTAACTATCACGGTTCATGAGATACAGCCTGGTGACAGATGGGCAGACAGGCAGACGGACGGACAGCGGAGTCTTAGTAATAGGGTCCCGTTTTACCCTTTGGGTACGGAACCCTAAACATAACAGGAGCTGTCAAGACATGCCATAGGTCTCCAAACGGCATTTATTTCTGACATTAGGGCTGCAGTATGAACATATGTACGCTACGGAACATGAATAAAGTGTACATAATACGTAAAATAGTGCGTAATTAAAAAACTAGAGCGTTTACGAACTACGGTTATTAATAATTCAAATATCGTATATAATAATTAATTTTCAAAAGCGAAAGTAAAACGTTCCATGTACGTTTTTGTTATTTAATAACATATATAAATTTATTAATGTAATTAATTTATGATAATGAAACAAAGTCTTTTGTTAATAATCTAGATTTGTGATGTAATTATCAGAATGAGACG
This sequence comes from Biston betularia, assembly GCA_905404145.2. NCBI lineage: Eukaryota > Metazoa > Arthropoda > Insecta > Lepidoptera > Geometridae > Biston > Biston betularia. The sequence goes on from FR989886.1 coordinate 2,669,157, forward strand.
TAAGTCTAGCAATATACAAATATATAATAATTATACATAAGCAAACTAAGATCTTGGCTTCAAGATGCCTTGTTTTATGACTTTGACGATTACTTAAAAATAAAAGATTAGTGAATTGAATTGATTATTGTAATTATAATATTTTTGTTTTTATTGACATTGAAACATATTGTCATAATTATTTTATATGTGACATTATAAATCATAACATATGTCAATGTCAATGACATATGTGATGATTTTGATATTTTTAAATATGAATGAAAAAATGACCTGTAACTTTGGTGTTATTAATAAAAGATTTGTATTTGTTAAATTAACCACGGTCTTAAAAGTAAACTTAAGTCCTCAAACTGTATTAACGTCGCTGTCAGTCCGAGAGAGAACAAACACAGTGATTTGCGTTGACAGTTTCTTTGTCACTGGACTATGCAATGGCACGAGTTACTCGATCAAGTGGACTGGAGTAGTGCTAGTGCATTTAGAATCATAAAGCAGGGACTCCATTTTGTTTCACACGTACAATATATATCTGCAAACGAATGTGATCGACCGTTTTTTTTTGTGTTAAACATTGTTAGCTATACATAATTTAGTTTTGACTTTTGATCACAACCAATGAGTTTTTTTTCTTGGTTTTTGTCATCGCAATTCACGTATTTTGCCAGTGACATTTTTTGAATATTTTTAAGTTTTTGATATCAAAAGTAAGTCATAGTAACAATCAAAATTATACGTATGAAGTAAGTCACATCCAAGTCGTGGTCTAGTAAAGATAAAAGTGAGGGTGAAGTGGCATAAAAATCCTTAGCTTTGTCGAATTTTCTCCTAAAAGGGCGAAAGGCGTTACAAGTGAAAAATAAAGGGAATTGCGTATTTCATTCGACGGCCTACCCGCCTCACTGTCAGTACTTGATGATAAAGCTACAGTTACACAGTTTGCGATCAGAGCTGCGTACCTATATATGTATGTATCTATACTCTGTTCAAGATAGATAGATATTTTATGTAAACAAAGAAATGTCACTGTCACTGTCAAAGTTGCCCAAAACATTTTTCACTTTCACGCCATATATTTATTGTTTTATATTGTATTGTTATAATCATTATCTCTTTTTTATGTTTTATATTTGTACGTTATAATCTATGTAAATGTTTGGTGTGTAATAAAGTTATATTCTATTCTAATTTTATTTTGTAACCTGACAATAAGATTCTAATCAGTAGTAACTGATACTAATAAGTTGCTTAATATGTTATGTCAAAAAAGTCCGAAAAGTTTGTATGGATGGATGTTTGTTACTCTTTCACGCAAAAACTGCTGAACGGATTTGGATGAGATTTGGTGTGGAGGTAGCTGCGACCCTTTTTTTCTGGGAAAATACTTTGTGTATACCACCGGCTCCGGAGCGGGCACGGTGGTTATGTGGGACTCTCCGTCCTAATGACGGCCTACCCACTAAAAACCCTGGAGTGTTCCACCTCGGCGCTTTGTGTCGAGGCTGCGGGCACGCTCTCGCACTCTACCGCGGTCTTGATAGCGCTTGTCCTCGCGAACTCCACCTCGGAGCCTAGGCTCCCTTGCCACGAAGTCGATGTGTCGGAACATCAGGCACATCGTCATCCACCTCGGAGACCAACACCGCAATGAGAGCGTCAGACGAGGTAGCTAATTTAAATCTAGAGTAAACAGGTTTTTTTCTAGGTAAGCGTGCTTCATCTTGGACTGCATCCTGCTTAACATCAGGCAAGGTGTGGTCAAACGCGAACCTATTCTGTATAAATAAAATAAAAACTGAGATTAACACATAGACTACTTTTTATTCCGAAAACATGTAGCGGGTAATACCACGGGGCGCAGCTAGTAGAATGATATACTGTGGTGTTACTAACAATATCTCGTATAGAAAGCTTGTAAGAATCTTAACGCATCTCTGTCACACTGGCAAGTGGCCACAGGCCTTAAACCCCGTGGGCGTAGATACCCGCCTAGAATCATTCTTTTCAACTCCATTCGAAGCGTCGACGATCTCGCGGCTAGCGTTGTTAATATGGTAATAGGCGAGGCAGTCTGTTGTTAATATAATCTAACACGGACGTTTTACTTACATTTGTCGTGTTGTCACGTAGGTAGGCTACATGTCTTGCCGTGTAACTTGTAAAAGACGAAGAAATTGTACAGGCGCACGCGGAACGGTTGTCTATCTATCTATACTATTATAAACAGGAAAAATGTCTTAATAATTCTTTCATTATTAGAATGCTACATTATCCGTGATGGTCATAGGCTTTGTTTCATTTAAAAAACAATTAGGGATCCGTATGGAAAATTCAATAACGTAACCCAAGCTGTGAAAAATTTGAAAAAACCCTTACTTAGCATGCGCAGCGAAAACTATTGAAAATAGAATAAAGTGACGTTTTATAGAGCAAATTGACAGGCGATATCACATGTCTAACTATTACAGTTGTCATCTATATCTTATAAAGAGGAAAGATTTGATAGTTTGTTTGTTTGTATTGAATAGGCTCCAAAACTACTGGACCGATTTCACAAATTCTTTCACCGTTGGGAAGCTACACTATCCCCGGGTAACATAGGCTACTATTTATCTCTGTATTCCTACGGGAACGGGAACTACACAGGTGAAACCGCGAGGCGTCCGCTTGTACTATATGTTTACGTAAAGTTTTTGTTAGGCGTATTTTATTTTTACTAACTCTCACGTTCAACTAACAATCGATCGAACCTAAAACATTAGCTAAGTAGCATTTTTATTGAGGCCCACTTAACTTTTCCGACCGCAAATTAAATAAGCCTTGGCTTTATTGTGCACTAGGCGTCCAAAAACAATGGTCGGCTTAAGCATAATTATGTCGTTTCTGAATACCTTTTATCTCTTGATCTTTCCATCTGGGACAAATGATAAAATAAAATAAAAGTATTTTTTGAGGTAAAAACTTTGAGGTAATTATTACATTATTTATTAATAATCATAATTTTCTGTAAAAACTCGAAAACTTACAATTTAAAACACACTAAACTTTTTGAGCCAAAAAATAATAGGTGCACCCATATACAAACAGTTTTAGTTGCGTCTATCTCACAATTAAAAGTCAAATAGCTAATTTTGTTTCAAATCATTATCTAATTTAAATATAAATTAGGTGAACGACTAAATAGTAGTTATACTTATCGCAAAAGCGTTCTTATCGTAGCGACCTTGGCAACATCATTTGTACGTCGTGGCATAGCTGACGCTTGCATTATGGATTGTCTGGTCGGTTGTGTTCATGGTCTTGATCAAGACAATGCACGAGAACTTACAGAGCTGTATAAAAGTTCCAATTCAAGGATACGAGCCGATACCTTTCAGAATTAAAGTCCTTCCTTTGTCTAAACGCCTTTTGACCGCTGCGGTAAGTGAGTTGAAAAGGCCTAGCTTTCCTTTTCTCGTATTTCACTTAGAGACAAGACACGAGCGATTGTTGTTTGTAAATATTCGAGTTTTTTGTTTTCGCATTTCACCGAGTTCTTATTCGATTTGTCTTCCGAAAGTATTTTCTAACTAGCAGCTCGCTCAGGCTTCGCTCAAAAGCTTATGTCACTCAGTGATAACGTAGCATTTCATGATGAAAGAATTATTCAGATCAGTCCAGTAGTTTCGAAACCTATTTAATACAAACAAACAAAAAAATCTAATCTTTCCTCTTCATAATAGTGTATATGTAGATGGCAACTGTAATATTTAGACATGATATTGCGGACTTATTTGTAGCTGTCAATTTGCTCTATATAACGTCACTTTATTCTATTCTCAATAGTTTTCACAGCGCAGGCTAAAGAATTTCGGTAAATGTTTTACAACTTAGCTTACATTATTGAAGTTTCAATACGGATCCCTAACTCTTTTTTAAATAAAATATATACAAAGTCCATCACGGATAATGTAGCATTCTAATAATGAAAGAATTATTAAGATTGGTCCAGTAGTTTCGGAGCTTATTCAATACAAACAAACAAAAAAAACAAATCTTTCCTCTTTACAATTAGTGTAGATTTCATTCATTTACTGATTACCTAAGTTAATTTCATTGGTGATTACTTGTAATCTATACTATTATAAAGATAAATGATTTGATTAATTGTTTGTTTGTTTGTATTGAATAGGCTCCGAAACTACTGGACCGATTTCAAAAAATCTTTCATCGTTGGGAATCTTACACTGTCTCCGGGTGACTTTTTATCTCTGTATTCCCACGGGAACGGGAACTACGCGGATGAAACCGCGAGGTGTCCGCTAGTTTATTATAATAATAAACAAGTTTCTTTTTTACTTATTTTTAGCGTCGTGCATTTAACTCATTCTGTTTGTGCATTTAACTCATTCTGTAAATCGATCGCAAAAAAATCGTTTAACCATCTAAATTATTCGAATTATTATTAGTACATCTCTAAACCCAATAGGCCCTCCGGTTCGGGTGTATCGGAAGATTTCACAAGTAGCTCTAAGTGTATTGTGATTGAATTATTTCTTATTCTTTTGCATAATTGAAAGGTTTTTGAGAGCGCCCTTGATTGAGTCAGGGGTTTTCAGTGACACTCGATTTTTTTTAAATATTCCTTTCGAAGGTTGTTTCATTTATTCGAGTGATTTTGTCAATGTGGTGAATTAGCTTATTTATTTAAAGAGGTTGCTGTTTTGAACCGACTCAAAAAAGGAGTAGGTTATCAATTCGACTGTATGTTTTTTTTTTACGTGATCATTCCGCCAATTATGAATCGATTTTGATGATTATTTTTTTGCTTCGTAGATAATAGAGGTGGCTTCATGTAATTTTTTCTCGAAGTCAATCGAGCGTTTTTGAAAAAATCTAAAAATTTTAAAAAAATAATTGTAAAATGTGTAAATGTGTAATTGTAATTGTAATTGTAAAATTGATATTTTCGTTGACTCCGAAACGTCGCTGTTTCATTGGAGCAGTGCGTTTAGTTGGCCTAAGGATCATGGAGTCGGTTTTTTTAAATGGTTTTATATGTTATTGTTATTTTTCTTTATGATTCGTCACTCAACATCAGATGAGGTGTGGCAAAACACCTAGCCTGTCAAATTATAAAAATACATAAATTTACGATTTAAAAACTGACTCCATGACCAACTAAACGCACTGCTCCAATAAAACAGCGAGGGTTCGGAGTAAACCAGCGAGGATTACGAAAACATCAGAGAGAGGGATGAAATAATTTTACAACCTTATTACTAGTCATGATTTATTTTTATTTACTCAAATAGTCTTCATAATTGAATTTAATAGTGTTCGGATCTTCTACAAGTAATTTCTAAATTGCTTTCAGTTTCCGCTTGAATTTGAACGAACAATCAATTATTCATAATATCGAAGGCCTCAATTAGAGAAGCAATAGATCTAATCTATACATCGCTGGTAAGATACGGTGTCGGCACCGCAGCGTGAGCCTTAGGCTGGGAGCCAATGGCGGAGAAAATTAATAGTTACTCCTGGAAATATATGCAACTAGCGAACGCCTCGCAGTTTCACGCGCGTAGTTCCCGTTACCTTGGGAATACAGGGATAAAAAGTATATATGTCTATGTCACCCGGAGATAGTGTAGCTTCCCGAACTTTTGAAATCGGTCCAGTAGTTTCAGAGCCTATTCAATACAAACAAACAAACAATCAAATCTTTCTTCTTTATGTGTAGTACTAGCGGACGCCTCGCGGTTCCACCCGCGTAGTTCCCGTTTCCGTAAGAATACAGGGATAAAAAGTTGCCTATGTCACCCGGGGATAATGTAGCTTCCCAACGGTGAAAGAATTTTTGAAATCGGTCCAGTAGTTTCGGAGCCTATTCAATACAAATAAACAAACAATCAAATCTTTTAGAGGGGTTCGCCGTTGACTAGAAAGTCTAATAGAGGTACGTAGAGTACGTTAAAAGATTAGGATATCCTGATGAATTGTATCAGTCTATGTGAAATAAATATGTTTCAGTTTTTTTCTTTCTATATTCATAGAATCACTTGCAGAATTTTCTTTTTGAAAAACGATTGAGTGATTTGACGGTTAATTATTCTCTCCAGTAGCTCCCAGACTATGACCGCAACGCCCATTCGGTTGCTCGGTTTGACGTAGCACCCAGTTTCGGGTTAATTGGTCCCGTGTTTACGTGATTTTATCTTATATTGACTTTCACAACGTTATCGGAGAAACGGACTTGTATTTTTGGCCTTAATTATGCATTTTTAAATGTATCATGTTCATTTACTGCTTTAATTGTTTTATAAAATTTCAAGTATAATGTTAATTTATTTTGGCGATAAAATGTTACGTCTTATTTTCATAGGTCCTTCAAGATCATATCCGGAATCAACTTGGAAATTAAATAATTTAATTATGAAATATAAAAATAAATTTGGTGTCACTTTGTAATGTGATGCGATAAATTGAATATCTATAGATTGATTAAACAAAATGAAATAACTTAAATTAATACTATTTACAACTTTGTACAAAAAACTTAATCTAAAAGTCCGTCAGAGGAGGAATATGTGGCCAGAATGCTGGCAGCATTACCACGCTGGATGGCAATGCTAAGCTTTTGACCAAAGATACCAGCATTCTGGTCACCTAAATAAAATATTGAAATTTACCTACCTATATTATGAAATATTGTTTTTTTTTTTTTTTTAAGTAATGAGACGTCCGAGACGCTCTCCTGATGGTAAGAGATAACGCCTGCCCATGACCATTGCAGCGATACACAGAACTTTGAGCAACAAAACAAAGTCCAGGGCATCGCTGCTTTGGCGCTCATTACTTTGAGACTACTTACTTACTACTACTACTACTTTTTTACTTTTTTGTATATATATTTGTGCGTATGCCGAGTTGGGGGTTAAACGGAAGCATATACCTACGTTGTAAAAAAATACACGGTTCTCGGAAAAAATAATTTCACTTTAATTGGAGTATAATATGACAAAGTCTAACTTACAAATGTCATACATCCTTATTTCTTGTGAAACTTGAAATAATAAGAGATTTTTTTGCCATTTCATACTTGTTACCTACGTATTTCGTTGTTTTTTTTTTTTTCTTTTCTTGGTTGCCTGTAAGAGATCGCTGTTAGCGATAAGGCCGCCACTTGTGTCACTAGTTAATAAGGTTTTTTGTTCTCTGTACTTTTTACTATATATGATGTGCACAATAAAGGGTTATATCTATCTATCTATCTATCTATTTCTGTATTTCCAATACTATTCTTAGAAAACATTTAGTATCAATGTCTTTCTTTATAACTGCCAATAACGACCTTTTTAAGTTTGCTGACAAACAGCTGACTTTGTACGTTGTTTAAATATTTTGAACGTTAAGACTTCTGAAGAATCTTCAAGCAATGATAAGAACTTATAGGATCGTGAGGAAACCAGCATATCTGAGTGTTTACAATGTTCTTGAAGTTTTTTTTAAGGTCGACAGGCTGGGTGTTAGACCACCGCTCACCTGATGTTAAGTGACGGTGAAGGCGAAGATGGTAAACACACCTTGCCTGGAATGGAACTAGATTTCAATTAAGGCTGCCGGAACACACCGTAAGGTGCTTGGCGACAGATTCTGCTTGAGGATTGTAGCTAGCCAGTAGAGTACTAGAAAGTACCCTACCACCATGCTAAGGTTTCCTCACACAAAATTATTTCGGCTTAGAACGCTCCAAGTTTATAACCCAGTACAAGAACGAACGATATTTGTACTCGTGAATATTTCCACAGACTATAACATACACCACTCTTCATACATTTCTTCAACTTTTCACTCTGAAATGGTCGCGAACACCTTTTGTGCTAATTTCTGCACACCTACCATTTAATTCGAAATTCGACACCGCACCATTTTTCTCGTACCTTCAATGCCATAATAGCTTATTATTCTACTGAGCGTGTAATATTTCAAAGCGTAATATTTTCGAAATTAACAATATAATTGGGCACTCACTCGAGCTTCTATTCAAGGTCCGGCCTTACAGACATCTGCCGTAAAAAAAGGGCGGATATGGCAAACACTGGATGAATACGAACGCATGTCCCAAAGGCATATTGTCAGCCCATACCCCATACACTATAACAAAAAAATAAGCTGTCAAAAATTCGGCCTAATCGCAGTCAAGATAAAGTCGTAATTTCATGAATCTGTAAAGAACTTTAAGCTGTTCTGGTATAAACTAAAAGTTGCATCTGAACATCCCTCAAAAACATTCGATTCATAGAATTAACAGAGGTGATTGAACTTTGTATCCTTTCAGTTAGATTTAAGGTTCATTTTCAATTGTAACTTAAACTTAAAGTTATCGTGAGGGCAGCGTATAATTAGCAATTTTAAAATTGCTAGGCAAATAAATACGTAACACGAAACGAAGTACAGTCAAAATTATAATGTCATTTTGAAGTCACGGCTTGCAATTTTGTATTATTAAGCCAAAATTCTCACGTTCATAGGTTTTTGCTTACTTTCAGTGGAATGGTAGAATTAAGTTATTTTTGAAACAGAAAGGGTTGTTCAGGGACGCAGTAAGAGCAGGGCGTTCGTCCGTCACCCTTTATCAAATTGTAAGCTCGCAAAATAGGAGCATCAAATTGTGTCCTTGGCGATAATAGAGCCGTCGATTTATTCTGACTGTATATTAGACTTGACAGTGTCTTTGACTCTGACTAACATTCTTATTTTACTTGTTTTAACAAGATCATACGAGACGAGACACTGGCGCAATACGTTAAGTGTAATGCAAAAAAAAAGAAAAAATATAAAAGTGAGCGTGACGGAGTTTTGAAACGATTTTTGGCGGGAACGCAGAAAGTGTGCAATTTTTATGCAATTATTTTTCAAAAACTTGTGTTTTTTTAAGTGTTTGTAAATAAAAAGAGTGGTGTTTTATTCATATTGTGCCGAATTACGTGCGCGAGTATGTGAACATAATGTAATGACTTTTCGTATTGCTTCTAAAACGCCTTCGAAGCTCGTAATAAAGTCGATTATTTTACTAAGGCATGACTATATTTGACTTTGACTCTGTGCTTGGATATGACGTTAACTTATACTAGCTTTATCATAAGTATTTAAAAATGAGAAATACTTAAACTGGTACATGCACAAAGTGCGACGCCAAAAATAAAAAAGAAGAACGATCACGCTGATTGGTTGGCGGTTTAGCACACGTCTTTGTTCTAAAGTTCACATAGAATATTTGTTATATTTAATCCTAGATTCAGCCCTTTATATGAGTCTAGAATATTCCGTTTTTGCTCACTAAAGTTATTTCACGATGTTTTAATGATCTTATTAAAATTTTGCACATTACTCAAGTTTATACTTGCTTGTGTTTTATTGTTTGTTTTCAGTGTATTTTGATAACGATTTTCTTTTTATTGTTTTACGGGGTATGTGTTTGATCACAGCTCACCTGATGTTAAGTGACATCTGTTTTTTTTATTATTTATTGAGAAAGAAGACGGTCAAGCCAATTATATCCAATCGCACAAATTTTGTCATAACATATAAAACAAAAATGCAAAATACAATTATAAAAATAAAAAAAAAAACAAAGAGGAAAAAAATATTATTAAATGAAGATTTTTTTGTACCTTGACAAGGTAAAAAAAAAGTAATAATAATATTTAAAAAAAAACTAATTACAAATGTCATAAGATTTAAAAAACTAAACTATGTATGTTTCATAATTGTTTAACGCGTATAAGTTTACGTTTGACCACCAACACGCCGGTAGTAGGCGATGATGTGGTCTAAGATGAAGCACGTTATGAGTACCGCTGCAATGGGCATGGTCATCAGGAGACCATCAGAAGAGCGTTTCGTTCGTCACATTATTTTAACAAAAAAAAAAATATTTTCATAAACGACTTGATCTCAAACAAGGAAGGCTGCGTTCCTTGTTTCCAATTTAGCGGATTATTTCTTCAATCGTCGTAATACTTCGAATAAGATTACGGAAGGTATAGATTTATACAATTATATGGTACTAGCAGCTCGCCCCGGCTTCGCACGGGAAACCAAAACTCGATTAACATTATAAATATAGCCTATGTCACTCAGTGAGAATGTAGCACTGCCAGGATGTGGAACTCTCTGCCAGCGTCTGTTTTTCCCGCGAAGTACAATTTGTGTGTCTTCAAATCTGGAGTAAACAGGTTTTTTTCTAAGTAAGCGTGCTTCATCTTGGACTGCATCCTGCTTAACATCAGGCAGGGTGTGGTCAAACGCGAACCTATTCTGTATAAAAAAAAATGTAGCATTCTAATGATGAAAGAATTATTCAGATCGATAGTTTCAGAGCCTATTCAAAACAAACAAAAAATTAAATCTTTCCTCTTTATAATCAGTGTAGATGTAGATGACAATGTAATAGTTAGACATATGATATTGCGAACTTATTTGCATCTGTCAATTTGCTCTATAAAACGTCAATTTATTCTGTTGTCAATAGTTTTCGCTGCGCATGCTAAGTAAGGGTTTTTTGGTAAATTTTTCATAGCTTGGCATTATTGAAGTTTTCATACGAATCCCTAACTTTTTTTTTTTTTTTTAATACGGATAAGTCCGCGTTTGACCACCAACTCGCCCGATGGTTAGCGACGATGTGGTCGAAGATGAAGCACGCAGACCTAGAAGATACCTATTCACTCTGACCTTGAAAAGATCTAGACTATCTAACTGTTTTTTAAATAAAATATAGCCTATGTTCATCACGGATAATGTATAATTCTATTAATGAAAGAATTATTAAGATCGGTCCAGTAGTTTCGGAGCCTATTCAATACAAACAAGCAAACAGACAAAAAATCAAATGTTTCCTCTTTATAATAGTGTAGATGGAAACCAAAATGTAGTTCTGGTGATCTCGTGTAGGTATAATCTGTCATAATCTTTAATAGTATGCTATCATAATAAAAATACTTCTTTGGATAAATTATTAAATTTTACATTTTCGTTTAATCTAATAAGTTATAAATTAATATCGATAACTTTTATTTTATGAGTACACATATCGATACCTCAAAATTTATTACAAAAAAATGTAAATTTATTCATTTCGCAAATTGTGTATAATACGAAAATCTTATATAAACGACTCGTCCGATTTGATTATATATGTAAAAATAATAATGGTCATATATGTCCGTTGACAATTTTTTTTTTGTATGAATATAAATTAATAATTAAGAGTTAAGAAAGTGTTATTTTCTAAGTTATTAACGAATAAATAAAGAGATCAAAGGCTGAGGTTATATCTGTTGATGGCGAATGGACTCTTGTCGATGTTGTATGGTATAAAAATTAGACATATTTTTATTTTTAATTTTACATATTTTTGGACCAGTATTTTTATTAATGTTTATTTGACTAAGGTTAGTGAGGTCTTTTATACGTAATTCCAATTTAAGTCGTGAGAATTTAGTTAAGTCAGTTATAGTGTTTTTGGAAAATGTAGCGTAGGACGCCCTGAGTCTCGATGGAATGATGAATAGACCAAGATCAGGCTGATTGGCGTGTTAAGTTATAGGCCTATGTTCAGCAGTGGATATTAGTAGGCTGATTATGATGATGATGAAGGTTTCAAAAAATATTATTTTTTAAAACCTTCGTTGTTTATTAGTCAAAATCATAACATAATATGTTACATACAATACAATGAAAATTTCAATGAAATAAATATCGATATTCAATAGTCTCTTATTTTAAAATAATCGTCAAAGTCCTAAAACAAGGTCCCTTAAAGCCAAGGTCTTAGTTTGCTTTTGAAGCACGCGATGGAAGGTGCATACCCTTTTTTTTTTTTTTTATGTGACAAATAATGAGACGAACGAGACGCTCTCCTGATGGTAAGAGATAACGCCTGTCCATGACCATTACAGCGATACCCAGAACTTTAAGTAACAAAAAAAAGTCCAGGGCATCGTTGCTTTGGTGCTCATTACTTTGAGACTTTCGATGGTTAGTCTCAACAGCCCAGTAATTTCGCTAGCTGCAGTAGGTACCCTTCAAACCGGAACACAGTAATGTTTACACACTACTGCTTGGCGGCAGAATATCTGGTACTGCGGTGGTACCTACCTAGATGACCTCCTGCTAAGGAGATCTACCACCAATCTATTGTTTTCTCACGATGGTTTTCCCTGAGACAAAGTAAAAATATTAAAATTATGATATAAAGCCATAGCAAGGCCTCGGATAACTCACAAAAACTGCCCACACCCATTTTTTCTCAGCTACCATAACTAAAACTTTAAAATATTAACAACCGAATGTACCACGCTGGGCCTGAGAGACCGTAAGTTCACGATACTAACCCGTACGTCACTGCAGGGGTCCCACAGACCGGCCCATTACCATTTGTTAATATTTTATTAACTATTTACCATTTGACGGGTCACAAAACTTTTTTTTCTTAATAACCGTTAGACGACAAATTCGTCTGTTTGTTTTAATGTTTTTTTATAGTTTTCATCGTTGACGGCGTTATGGGTTATTATTTTTATAGATTTTTTTTTAAAGGTCTTTTATGTTGTTTTTATCTAATATCTGAGTCGTAAATGTTTGTTCTGATGATAGGAAATGCATTGTATTATATTTTATGAGATTTTTTTGTATAGTTTTACATGTAATTTGATATTCATTGCGTTTTTAATCGTATTTTTTTTCTTTACAGGTAAATGTCTGACATACAAAGCTAAAATACACTTTGTCTCAAATCGGTAAGCGATAGTGAGTAGTAGCGATGATAGCTCAGTGGTTAGCGCGGTAGGTTCGCATGCCGAAGGGCGTGGGTTCAAACCCCAACAATGAGCTTGAGCTGCCGGTGAAGGAAAACATCGTGAGGAAACCATAGCATTGTGGTAGGGTACTTTCTAGTACTCGGCTGGCTAGCTACCACCCTCAAGTTGAAAGTCTGCTGCCAAGCATCTAACGGCGTGTTCCGGCAGCCTCACTTGAGAGCCAGTTCCATTCCAGGCTAGGTGTGCTTTACCATCTTCGACCACGCCTTCACTTAACATCAGGTGAACTGTGGTCAAACAACTAGCCTGTCAACCATAAAAAAAAAAAAGCTACATAACCATTTTAGGTTAATCATTATATAACATACGTAATATATAAGTGTCTTAAGAATACTAGACATATAAGTAGATAGACAATATTATTTACAATATTTTTTTTAGCAACATATTTTACATTAAAAAAAAGCAGATAAATTATTAATATTAATTTTTCTGATTCTTCATAAGCTCAAAAATGTACCCTCTGTGTAGGATTTTTATTTAATGTTAGGTTATGTAAAAACGAACGAGACACTCTCCTGATGGTAAGAGATAACACCTGCCCATGCCCATTAACTTTGAGTAGCAAAACAAAGTCTAAGGCATCGCTGCTTTGGCGCTCATTACTTTGAGACTTTGATGGCTAGGCTCAACAGCTCAGGAATTTCGCTAGCTAGCTCGCCTTCAAACCGCAGCACAGTAATGTTTACACACTACTGCTTGGCGGTAGAATATCTGGTACAGCGGTGGTACCTACCTAGATGACTTCCTACTAAGGAGATCTACCACCAAGTATGTACCAAGTAAGTAAGTTTACTACCAAGTACGTTTACTTGGTGGTAGATATCCTTAGCAGGAGGTCGTCTAGGTAGGTACCACCGCAGTACCAGATATTCTGCCGCTAAGCAGTAGTGTGTAAACATTATTGTGTTCCGGTTTGAAGAGTAATGCAGCTAGAGAAATTCCTGAGCTGTTGAGCCTAGCCATCGAAAGTCCCAAAGTTCTGTGTATCACTGCAATGGTTATGGACAGGCGTCATCTCTTACCATCATGAGAGCGTCTCGTTCGTCTCATTATAACGTATGAACGGTCTGAAATATAACGTATCGAAAACGGAAATGTTGATTTTTCGAGGCTGGGAAGGGTCCGGAGAGAATACCAAGCGTATACTTGAATGGCTTGCCAGTGAGGGTTGTACAACATTTTAAGTACTTAGGGCACATTTTAACGGAGGATCTAACTGATGACATGGATATGGAGCGTGAACGAAGGAGTCTGTCCATCAGGTGTAACATGCTCGCGCGCCGTTTTTCCAGCTGTAGCAACGACGTCAAAAAAACGCTTTTCCAAGCTTATTGTTTGTGCCTATACACATGTCAGCTGTGGACTAAATATAAGCAGAAAACGTATCATAGTATAAGGGTGCAGTACAATGATGCGTTCCGTATCCTTATGAAACTAGCACGTTACTGCAGCGCGTCGGGCATGATCGCCGATGCGCGGGTTCCCGACTTTTATGCCGTCATTAGATCCAGAGTAGCTTCCTTCTGGAATGGGTTGATACATTCGAAAAATAGCATCTTGCGAGGCCTGAGTGACTGCTACAGAAGTCCAATTTTTAAAATGTGGAGGAAAGTGCACCAGAGTGCGAATCATAGATAACTAGTCTGTGATTTTAGATTAAGTAACTTAACTTAACTTAACTTTGCTAAAATGTAAATTTTAATTTTTTTATATGGGATTATTTTATGCCTGAAATAAAGAATATTATTATTATTACTTTTTACACAAAAAAAAAATTATGATAGCCGCGCCAGCCTTCATTTGCGTTGTAGGAAGATGTGCAGGTGTCATGTAATAAATTAAGTGGCATTCCATAGGACTGTTTAATTGTCGAATAAGTCTTTATTTGAGAGCATTCCAACTTCACGGACTCCGGGGACAGTGCCTTTTGTGAACTCTTACATTTTACTTAGTAGTACTAATTTAGAGGGCTGAATAAGTTTAGCAATCAACTGAGCTACTTTAATCGACAGAAATTTACTGGCATTTTAATTTGTAGCAATGATAGCGCAGGTTACCGCGAGCTGTTCACACGTCAAAGAGAAAGAAAAAAAAAATTAATAAGGTGGTTCAATTTCCATACAAAACAAATGTATTCCATTAATGGACAAATGGAGTATAACTTTACAGTGATATCACAGCTACTGGCATTTATTTTTGTCTTTATTTGCGGTAAATCACAATTGCTTGAATAAAACAGTAGATTATTAGCATAAAGTCAAATTTATAAATGATTTATGAATTTATGATTTTTGAATGAAACAGTAGACTAAGCGGTATGACCAGCGCTGGTCTTCCGGTGAGCCCTTGTAGTTTAAAACCAAAAAATACTAATTACACATGTCGACTTACCATAATAATCAACACAAATTAGCAACTTACGTACGCAAGGGCGTGGGTTCAAATCGCAGCTGCCGATGAAGGAAAAACATGGTAAGGAAACCAAAGCATGATGGTAGATTACTAAACTTTATCGAACTCGACTGGCCAGCGACCACCCTCAAGTTGAAAATCTGCTTCCAAGCATCTAACGACACATAACTGCTTCAAACTTGTGTTTTGTGTTGTGTGTTGTGTTGTGGCGCTAATGTTATCCTAAATGTTATAAGAAATTATTTAAATTTACTTTCGTGCCAAAAAATTTTTTCGTTCAATTTTTGAGTAGATACTATAGATAGATAGATAGATAGACACTATTTATTTAATTTAATGTAATATCACTTTGAGTATTTGCTCATGAATAGCCATATTCCGTTTTGGTATCAAAAGACCGGCCAAGTGCGAGTCTGACTCGCGCATGAAGGGTTCCGTACCATTATCTATAAAAACGGCAGAAAAATCACGTTTCTTGTCCATACAAGAAACGTGATTTTTTTGCCGTTTTAACGGTTTTTTTTGATCACCCTTAAATATTTATTTTATTCCGTTTTTTTAGTATTTGTTGTTATAGAGGACACAGATATACATCATCTGTGAAAATTTCAACTGTCTAACTATCACGGTTCATGAGATACAGCCTGGTGACAGACAGACGGACAGCAGAGTCTTAGTAATAGGGTCCCGTTTTACGGAACCCTAAAAAAGACCACACCGTCACGTAACATCATGAGCCGTGATCAGTCTGTCATCAGTCAAAAAGGTGTTTTAACATTACTCGATAATAATCGATATTTATATCGATAATAATCGAAGATTGTTTAGAATTTTAACATCCTTCACGTGAACCGTATTATAGTCAAGTGTCTTGTCAGTAGACGCTTTGCATAAATCAGCGCAGTCAGTGTAAGTCTTACCTAATCTTACGGTATACTGTTACTTAATCTGTGGCGTGGTCACATCGTGTTAGAACGCCTAAACATAAACACATCTCGACACCAGGTGATCGATCCCGACACGATCAAATAAGGATGGGATAGGTTATCGACATATGAAAATATCGATCTTTTCCTACTGTATTTAACCTTTGGTGTAGAAAAGAGTTGATCAGTCATTCCATGTGTTGAATAAGAACGTGGTTAGTGGTGATATGAAATTAATTATTTAAAGAACAAATGCTTCATCATCATCATCATCCACAGCCTTCTTTATCCCACTGCTGGGTATAGGCCTCTCAATTTTCACGCCATCTGCCTCGGCCCTGTGCCAATCTGGTCCAGGTTCCCGCGACGGTGACAATAACGTCGACCTATCTTGCGGCTGGACGACCAACGCTCCGCTTACTTTACTTAATAAATGCTTAAGGAGATTAATTAGGACTAGAATGTTATAAATAAGTATTCATAGCTTCTATTGGAAAATTAAAAATTCAACTTGTTTTTTTCAAGTTTCATTTAGACAACATGCGCAAATGGCATAAGCTTTTAAATTTGGTTGCATGTAAAATATATTTTCAATTTTATTCGTACGAGTAAGTTATCTGCAAAAGATTTTAGAGCTTTTTAGAGAGGACACTTTTTTGTTGATGGCTCTTATTGTTGGCCTTAATCGAGTTTCTACAAAGACACTAAAGCTTTTAGCGGGGACACGGAAGAAATCGTATCGTCTCATTTCCTTTTTTTCCACACAAGTTTACCATTATCAACACTTCCATGTCACCCACTGGAGCTATTATGCTAGCAGCCCAGAGCCTCACTCCGGTATTTCAAGGAGCTGCGTTGGCTCGGGTAGATGCTGGTAGGGGGCAACGCTCAAAACACTCCAAGCGGGATGTCAGTGAAAATACTTATCGCCCCCAATCCAAATATTACGATTACCTGACAATTACGAACACAACGAAAAAGAAATCAATCAAATCGATCGAGCCTTTCTCAAGTAATCCTCCGTTATACATGTGGCAACAGATTTTTATTTATATAGATGACATATAAATATCAATGTACATATATGTATATATTCAACTCGTAAATATTTTATTTATAATATTTTTTGTTTTACTACGGAAACTAACGTGGCTTTGACACATTTTTAATTTTAAGTGCGGAACAAGACATGCCGCGCGCGCGTTGTACTCAGCTTTGTGTCCATGATGAAGGCCACCGACTGTGGTCGAAACCATAGTCGGACTTTTCAATTAAATTAACGAGAGTAATTCCGTATAAGTAAAACAAAAAATGACATTTAATTATAGAAATTATCGATGTCGTTAAATTGGACTAGATACATCACTGTCCCGGCATCTGACCTCGTTCTGTCCATTGTCAGCAATCGACCGGTTTTTTGTCAGCCACTTACGAGATTAATTCACACTCGAGTGGAGATACATCACGACATCTGGTGATGGACCATTGTGGGCCAAAGGTGGCGAGGTAATGTAATCGCGGGACTTAGAATATATTTTGTGCAACATACACTAAACATGATAGATTGGCTAACTTACATTCATAGACTTTGTATCTACGACTCTTAGTTTGATTTAAGTATGTTCGTAAAAAAAATGTCATGATATTTTATAGAGCGAAGCGAAAGCCTTCTAGACTAGCAGATTTAGACAAATTGGCTTTTTTATATTTTTTAACCGACTCAAAAAATGAGGAGGTTCTCAATTAAACTATGTTTTTTTATGTATGTGACGCGTTCATTCCGCCAAATATGAATCGATTTTGATTATTGATGATAATTCTTTGGTATTTTGTTTCACCTTTTTCATCTATGTATGTTTTCATTTTTAATAATTAAGTTTAACAAGTGTGTAATCTCAGTATGTGATTTATTTGTAATTCTTATGAGATTAATAAATATTCTAAGTTTAGTTTTTTAATATACTAAGTTTTTTGTATACATTTTGTAAATAGGTAGTATAATTTAAGGTATTTTTTATTTTGTTTAATAAAACTTTACTATTGTTATACAATTGTAATAATAATGAAATTACTGTACTAAATTGACCTAATAGTACTGAAATAATGTTTTAATAATTCATAAATATTCTTAAAACATGTTTCACGCGGTTGGAGGAAAAAAATACAAAAAAAAAACACTTTGTGTGTGTAAGACTTTGATTTTACATAGTCAGTATCTTAATATTAATTATACCAAAAAAATAAATCCTGAAAAAAAAACTTAAGTTTTGGAATTTAATACAATGCAGCGACATGAATTTTCCCCGTCTCAATCATAACGTCTTACGCTTTACCCACTAGATATTTTAACAAAAGCAGCTCTTTGCTGTGTAAGTCTCAGGTTCTTTATTAAGTCCGGCAACTACCGTCGACCGCGTCTTGCGGTCAGGGCTGCCCCCTCCGTTTACCGGAGTAGAAACTTATGTATATATATTATGTAGTTTATAAAGGTCCCACTGTAACGGTAAACAATTTACCGTTCTAGAATTTTGCTGAGACGTTTCAAAGATCTTACAATAATACAATACAACTTTTATGCACATTGAAGAAATGTGATTGAACTTAAAAATCGAAGTTATGGTTCGAACGTTTAGAGGAGGCTTCAGGTGACCAGAATGCTGGTATCTACTTTGGTCAAAAGCTTAGCATTGTTATCCAGCGTGGCAATGCTGCCAGCATTCTGGCCACATATACCTTCTCTGCCGCACTTTTAGATTAAGTTTTTTGTATAAATTTTGTAAATAGTATTAATTTAAGATATTTTATTTTGTTTAATAAATATGTATTCTGATTTAGTTGAAGTTATGGTTTACTTCGATTCCTCATTCTTTATTCGCACAGCGAGAATGTGGAACTCTTTGCCGGACTCTAGGTTTTCCGAAAACTAACTTCAGGTTTTACTTACATATACATATACATTGTACATATTACTCAGGATTGATTAGATTGTATAATATAAGTTTCGATTATATCCGGTGAGCTTTTTCAAGGAGTCAAAGCGTTGAAAGTATGACGCGCGCGCCTCTGTCTTACTTAAGACGGGGCCGCGCGCGCGTCTTGTCTAATTCAGTAAAAATTGACGATTTAAATAGTTTTTATTTAATTGATTGATTCAGGCGTTACTTTGCGGAAATTCATTATGAGTATTCAAGGTATATATTTAGTTTATTTCCCCTTAACAGTCGTTTCAGTTACAACAGTGATGATGACATAAATTTAGCTTGTAAATTAATAAATTGTTGTCAAATTAGTTAAATATTTTTTTTTAAAGTTTTTATTTATTTATTTATTTTTTTAGTTATTATCTTTGGTGCACATAGTTGTGTTGGTAGGTTAACCTTGGAAATGTATAGAGTTGTAGATTTTGTAAGTGGCAGCCCTGCGTCCGTCAGAAGTGCCTATCACGACGCATTCCCGAGCGCCGGAACGCATTGGAGCGTGAACTATTGGACCGTTCGGAATGATAGAAGTGTCTGAAACGAGCCAGGGGATGTATTGAACGTCTTCGGAATTATAACCCAGTGCGCGAGCTCAGCACACACGACACTAAAAAAACATGTGAAGTTTTGGCGGGAACGCGGAAAGAGTCGTGTCGCACCATTGTATTTTTCTCCAAAACTAGTGTTTTGTCGAGTGTTTATAGATAACATTGTTCGTGTTGCTTCCAAAACTCCGTCGAAGCTTATAGTAAAGTGTTCACTACTTTACTAAAGCATGAAGGATTTGACTGACATGGACTGGACTGGACCAAAAGTGGACCTTGACTACTTATTATATATATACTTATTTAACTTATGAAATTTGAATTTATTAAAACACTTGACACTGGCAAATGCACAAAATGCGACGCCAAAACCAAAGAAAAAAAAACTAAACACAGTCCAGATCATCGCTGCTTTGGCGCTTATTAGGTACTTCAAAACATTCGATGGTTAGTCTCAATAGCCCATCATCATCATCATCATCATTTCAGCCGTAGGACGTCCAGTGCTGGACATAGGCCTCCCCCATTGACTTCCATAAAGACCGGTTGGAAGCGGGTCGCGTCCAGCGCGTTCCTGCGGTCTTTATTAGGTCGTCTGTCCACCTTGTGGACGTCCTACGCTGCGCTTGCTTGTCCGTGGTCTCCACTCCAGAACTTTGCAGCCCCATCGGCCGTCAGTTCTGCGTGCTATGTGCCGTGCCCACTGCCACTTCAACTTGCTAATCCGTTGGGCTATGTCGGTAACTTTGGTCAGTAGCGCAAGTTTAGGATAATTGGAACTGGAGTACTGTGGGCTTGGGTCTATATTTCCTCCACAGTTATAAGCGCGTCTCTCGAATGAGTTATGCCGGTTGTAGGATTGAGTTATTGTATCTAAGGTAGCGTTGTTTATTGTATTGCCCCTTCATTGGACGTCGGTGGATCAATGTCTCTATTGATGGTAAGCGCTGACACTCTTACATGACTGTTAGTTTCGACTAAGATATTTATGATATTTTTTTTTAGGAATCTCGGCTCTTGAGCTAAACATAAATAAATATAAATATCGTTGGACATTATACAAAACGTTTTAGAGTCAATAATATAATACACAGCTACAGAACAATAAATAATTAAACAACACAAGTTTTGTTACTCCCAAGAAAATCGTCCATCAAACAACTACATCTAGAAAGAAAGATAGAAAAGAAAGAAAACATATCACACACAAACACATACTCACACTAATACAAAACACACACTAATTAGATAGATAGATAGATGTACATAACTCTTTACTGTGCATACCATAAATAGAAAAGAGTACAGAGAACAAAGAACCTTATGAACTAGTGCCACAAGTGGCGGCCTTATCGCCGCCACTCCGCTACCGCTGCCGCTATCGTGTTTTGTGTCTTTAATTACAAATACATAAAACACAAAGCAACACACACACTTTACACTAATTATAAAGAGTTAGCTCTTTGATTTGATTTTTTTGTTTGTTAGTTTGTATTGAACAAACTCTAAAACTAACGGGCCGATCTGAATAATTCTTTCATCACGCTACATTATCACTGAGTAACATAGGCCATATTTACTGTTAATAGAGTTTTGTTTATCCGTGCGAAGCCGGGACGGGTAGCTAGTTACTACATGTACAAACAAATACTTATGAATAAAAAATAACACAAATTCTGATAAACATAACAGTGCTATATTCCAGATAGTATTCACCTAGAATTGTGCCTAGAAATAACACTAAATTCTCCTGGGAAAACAGTCAATCTGCATGGAAATACGGTGGACACGATGGAAAATGCTCGAGAAAACTGGAAAAATGCAGGAGAATACTGGAAAAATAGTGTGGAAACGACAACTAGCTTTCTCGGTTTAGAATTTCTAATTAGACTCGTTTATTTATGAGTAAATTTATTCAGTTCACGTTGAGCCATCTTATTTTGCTTAGTATAGTTTACTAGCGACCCGCCTCGGCTTCGCACGGGTGCAATGCTGATACTAAGTTTATTTTGATTTATCTCTTGAGGTTCGGTTTGCAATGTAAGCGCAAAAAAATGTGTTTATTTACGACATCACATTAGAAACCTCTAAATTTATCTGTGTTTCTCTGCAATATTATGCATGTATTATACATATAAACCTTCCTCTTGAATCACTCTATCTATTTAAAAAAACCGCTTCAAAATCTGTGTAGTTTTAAAGATTGAAGTATACATAGGGACGGACAGACAGCGACATCGACTTTGTTTTATACTATGTAGTGCAGAAATAGAAAGATAGAAGATTCTTTGCATGATACTTTATCGACCTATAATGTCGACATATTGTATGAATTTACAAAAAAAAAGCATTTAAGTACGTATTCTAACAGTTATCTGACTTCCATAGTACAAGCTTTACTTAGTTTGGGGTCAGATGGCGCTGTGTGTAATATCCTACTATATTTATTTTGGTTACATAATGTACTTTATGTTTATTATATACAAGCTTGCGCACATGGCTTCGTCCGCGTTAAGTTAAAAAGTGTTTCGGTTTGAAGGGTACTGCAGCTAGCGAAATTTCTGGGCTGTTGAGACTAACCAACGAAAGTCTCAAAGTAATGAGCGCCAAAGCAGCGCTGCCCCGGACTTTCTTTTGCTAATCAAAGTTCTGTGTATTACTGCAATGGTCATGGACATGCTTTATCTCTTACCATCAGAAGAGCGTATCGTTCGTTCCATTACTTTTGCATAAAAAACCTCTTAAACTAGCCAAAAACTGTGTTCTACATCAATCATTACTCCAGAAAAGTTTTCATTTTATTAATGCAAATTTCTTTGGGAGAATTCTCAAGGCAATTATCTCGTAGCAATGACTGTAAGGATTATATTTGTGGCTTTAATCACCTTATATTTCTCTTTAAATGAGGTAATTGAACGCCTTCATTCACCGATGAAATTCAAATCGGGAAGCACTTTGATATCCTTAAAATGAGAAATGACTTTTCAAACCAAAAGTATTTTCCAGGCTATATTAACTTATTTTAAGCTTATTTTAACTCAATTTGAATATATACAATGGAGGTAATTTATTGTACCTACTCATAATTATGAACACATTTTTTTGCTGTCGATTAAAGGAAGCCGAAGACGCGCGCGTGTTTTAATCTACTTTGACTCCTTGAAGAAGGCCACTGGGTGTGGCTGATAAGTGAAGTTATTTAATTGTATTTGTATTTTTTTTTATATGGGCCTTGTTGCCTGGAATAAATTTGTTTTTTTATCCCATTAATTATTTTTATTTTTTTTAATGGTTGACGGGCTTGGTGTTTGACCACAGCTCACCTGATGTTAAGTGAAGGTGTGGTCGAAGATGGTAAAGCACACCTAGTCTGGAATGGAACTGGCTCTCAAGTGAGGCTGCCGGAATACACCGTTAGATGCTTGGCGGCAGATTTTCAACTTGAGGATAGTAGCTAGCCAGCCGAGTACTAGAAAGTACCCTACCACCATGCTATGGTTTCCTCACGCTGTTTTCCTTCACCGGTAGCTCAAGCTCATTGTTGGGGCTTGAACCCACGCCCTTCGGCATGCGAACCACCCGCGCTAACCACTGGGCTATCATCGCTACATTTTTTTATTTTATTAATATTATAAATGTGAAAGTTTGGTTGGATGTTTGTTACTCTTTCACGCAAAAACTACTCAATGGATTTTGATGAAATTTGGTATGGAGGTAGCTGACATCCTGGATTGACACATAGGCTACTTTTTATCCCGAAAACATGTAGTTGGTAACACCGCGGGGCGCGGGTAGTTTTTTTATAAAACAAAAATGTTTCAAAACCATGGCCGAAACGGCGGCGGTGAGCACTTACCATCAGATGGCTCGTCGCTTGTTTGCCACATTTTCACATAAAAAATAGTTTTACCTTGGTTTAGCGATGATAGCTCAGTGGTTCACACGTTGAACGGTTTGGGTTCGCACTCCAATAATGATCCTTAGCTGCTGGTAAAAAATATCGTATGTACCATGGCATTGTTATTGAGTACTCTCTAGTCCTCGGCTAGTTAACTAGCTACCAATCAAGTTGAATACTCAAATTGTGTTTACCATCTTCGACTACGACGCCACTTAACATCAGGTGAGCTGCGGTCAAACACTTAGCCTGTCATCTATAAAAAAGTACATCCAAAGCCTTGTAGAGTTCTACTGGTTCAGTTAACTCTATTTTTTTAATGTCTGGTATGAAATTAAAGTCAGGCAGAAGCTGGATTATACATGACCCGTCTAGGGCAAGCCACCCCACTTGTTTCGGTCCTAAGAGTTTACATTTCAGTTTATCTAATCTACAACGGCAGTAATATGTTGTGATAGTGCCACGTCAAACCGATAATCATTCTAGTGTAGAAGTCACCATGCATGGACTTAATCTAAACTGACTGACAGATCAGTTTAACAGTAGTGATGTATATGAACTAACTACATGCTAGCTGACGTGATCCAAATACTTCGACTCAACTGCAAAGTAGCAATGATAGCTCAGTGGTTACCGCGGTCGGTTCGCATGCCGAAGGACGTGGGTTCCAACTCAACAATGAGCTTGAGCTGCCGGTGGTAGGGTACTTTCTAGTACTCGGCTGGCTAGCTACCGCCCTCAAGTTGAAAATCTATCGCCAAGCATCTAACGGTGTGTTTCGGCAGCCTCACATTTCAGCCAGTTCCATTCCAGGCTAAGTGTATTTACCATCTTCGACCACACCGTCACATAACATCAGAGCCTTGATCACGAAAATTTATCGAATATCGAAGTCCTCGATGGCATACAAAGCCGTACAAATCTCTTACAAAATTTTGTCGATGGTGAACGAATACTTTTTCGCTAGTCGTTCGTGATCGAGGCTCAGATGAGCTGTGGTCAACATAAAAAAAAAACACCAAGTAAGTTTTGCGAATCTACGCGTAAAAGTAATTCCCGTTCCCGGAGCGTTATCCGCAGCTGTCCCGCTTCCCGATCGGGTTACGCACTGGACGGTCTTCCCGGCAGTTGCTGGGAAACTTATACGTGTTGTTACCATAATGTTGAAGTTACACACATATATATAGATAGAGTTGTTATAAAACTCGATCGTTAGTCTGGTACAGTCTGTGGCGTAGCGTGCCTTGAAGGGCCCTGTATCAAAATTAGTTGGGGGCCCCAAATTAAGGATAAAGATTTCTCCACTACCACAGAAACTTAAATTAAAATAAAAATAAAATAAATAAATAATAATAATAAATATCGTAGGACTATACACACAGCGCCATCTGTCCCCAAACTAAGCAAAGCTTGTGTGATGGAAGTCAGATAACTGATAGAATACATAAATACTTTATTTTTTGTAAATACATACTTATAATACACACAGAACAAACATTTGTTTATTCACAAAATGTTTGCCCTGAGTGGGAATCGAACCCACGCCCTACAGCTCTCAAGGCAGATATACTTTCAATGAGCCAACGGGTTGTCAATAAATATTTAGTGATTATATGAACAGTTTTATTTTCCCGGGAAGCTCGAGATTAAGTGACATTGTGGATAACATTTTTCTAATTTTTGCTAACACACGTTAGGGGTCCCTGTAGCCCGGGGCCCCGTATCATTGATACGGCTGATATGGAGGTAGCTACGCCCCTGGGTACAGTCCTAGTGCAGTATTTATATAGGTTTTTTTATTACATATAGGCTTGCGTTTGACCGCCAACTCGCCTGAGAAAGTTGAGATGCTTAACGTCACTATTTATACTAATATTATAAAGAGGAAATATTTGTATTTTTGTATGTAACGAATAAACTTAAAAACTACTGGGCCGATTTCAAAAATTCACTGTTGGGAAGCTACACTATCCTCGGGTGACATAGGCTACTTTTTATTCCTATATTCCCACGGGAACAGGAACTACGCGGGTGAAACCGCGAGGCATCCGCTAGTTTTATTATAAAGAGGTTTGTGAGGTTGTAGGGGTAATCTCTGGATCTACTGAACTGATTTTGAAAATTCTTGTACTAATAAAAAGTCACGTTATTTGTGAGTGTCATAGGCTATATATTAACCCGAAAACTGAAAAAACTTTTTTGTGGTAGTCGGATTAGAATTTTTTTTTTTTTAAATGTCCTCACGTGCGAAGCCGGGACGGGTCGCTAGTGTGACTATTAATGTTTGTTCTGTGTCTGGATATATATGACGAGATGCGCTTACCATCTTCGACCACATCGTCACTTAAAATCAGATGAGCTGTCAGTCAGTCAACCATTAAAATATTTGTAATCTAAATTCCTTTTTACAGTTTAATAGGTATTGTGATAACAATGTATTCTCTAGTTTTCTATTTATAATTATTTGACGCATGGCTGACTCCTTGTTATGACGTCAGGCACGAGTTTGACGCGATTAAAACAACAAAAAAAAACAAAAAGACATGACATGTAAAACGTTTACAATATCTGACTTCAGGGGACAAAAACTTGCTGGAAATATTTCCTTATTCAATTTTAGTGGCGTAAAGAATAACAAGCAGAACTGCAGAGCGCCGCCAGCTCTGCAGTTCTGCTTGTTATTCTTTTTTAACTCTAGCTTATAAATTTACGATAATAACATAGTCGTAGCAGCCTAGTTGGAAGACTGACTTCCAATCTTTTTTTTTTTTTTTTTTATGGTTGACAGTCTAGTTGTTTTGACCACAGCTCACCTGATGTTAAGTGAAGGTGTGGTCGAAGATGGTAAAGCACACCTAGCCTGGAATGGAACTGGCTCACAAGTGAGGCTGCCGGAACACACCGTTAGATGCTTGGCGGCAGATTTTCAACTTGAGGGTGGTAGCTAGCCAGCCGAGTACTAGAAAGTACCCTACCACCATGCTATGGTTTCCTCACGATGTTTTCCTTCACCGGCAGCTCAAGCTCATTGTTGGGGTTTGAACCCACGCCCTTCGGCATGCGAACCTACCGCGCTAACCACTGAGCTATCATCGCTATATCGCCAATCTGAAGGTCCCGGGTTCGAACCCCACAGCACGAAGCCGTCTTTTCCAAGTTTTATGCGTATTGCCGATAACTTCAAACGGTGGAGGTAAACATCGTGGTGTAAAAACATTGTTCTCAGAGATATGTGAAGTCTGCCAACCTGCACTTGGCCGGTGGATTATGCCGTTATCTTTCTAACGATAAGAAGAGACCGGTTCCCAGCAGTGGGCCAGTTTATAAACTGTAGTGACTTGGTAACGTAGTACGTTGGTGTTTCTCTAAAGGATCGAATGAAGTACTCACTAGAGACTTTGTAGCGATGATAGCTCAGTGGTTAGCGCGGTAGGTTCGCATGCCGAAGGGCGTGGGTTCAAACCCCCAACAATGAGCTTGAGCTGCCGGTGAAGAAAAACATCGTGAGGAAACCATAGCATGGTGGTAGGGTACTTTCTAGTACTCGGCTGGCTAGCTACCACCCTCAAGTTGAAAATCTGCCGCCAAGCATCTAACGGTGTGTTCCGGCAGCCTCACTTGAGAGCCAGTTCCATTCCAGGCTAGGTGTGCTTTACCATCTTCGACCACACCTTCACTTAACATCAGGTGAGCTGTGGTCAAACAACTAGCCTGTCAACAGAAAAAAAAAAAAAATATAAAGTCATCGACATAGCTCAGCGTTTTAATAAGATAAAGTGGTACTGGTCTGATCGTATTTGCCGCAGAACTGATAACTTTTGTAGCGATGACAGCTCAGTGGTGACGACCTCCTGCAACGGAGATCCAACACAAAGTAAAAAGTAGAGTTATTTTTAGAAAAAAACAGATAGGGATGTGTCATGTACTGTCTAACCATTTCTCAGTACAAATACAAATACAAATCTTTTATTAATAACACCAAAGTTACAGGTCGTTTTTCCATTCATATTTAAAAATATCAAAATCATTACATATGTCAATACTATGTTATAATATGTCACATAAATAAAACAATTATGTCAACATAATTAATTGTCAATACAAACAAAAATATTATAATTACTTACTAGTAAGTCAATAATCTCTTATTTTTAAATAATCTTCAAAGTCATGCAGCAGTAATAGATAGATAGATAGATATAACTCTTTATTGTGCACATCATAAATAGAAATGAGTACAGAGAACAAAGAACGTTTTGAACTAGTGCCACAAGTGGCGGCGTTATCTTAACTTCGACTTATAAAAAAAAAATCACCTAAATTGTAATCAAATTTGCAAATATACAGGAAATTATATAGGATTTCCACATCAGTTACGCGAAACCTTGATGGAGCCGCAGTATTGGGATATGAACAGATGGTCACCTTATGGTGGTCATGGCCGATGACCATAACATCTGTGCGCACTGTACTGTTATATTAGTAACACTATTTACACTAATTATAAAGAGGAAAGATTTGATTTTTTGTTTGTTTGTATTTAATAGGCTCCGAAACTACTGAACCGATCTAAGTAATTCTTTCATCATTAGAACGCTACATTATCGCCGAGTGACATATGCTATGTTTATATTGTTAATCGAGTTTTGTTTTCCCGTTCGAAGCCGGGGCGAGCTGCTAGTTAGAGATATATTGAATAAAATGTTCAAGTTGCTTCCAAACTAATAGGGTAGTAAGAAGCCGAGCGGTATCCATTTAAGTCGAGGTGTCGACTTCGATGCAGCCTGTAGCGGGTTAAAATTAATTAAATGACGGCTTTGACGGTAATAACGCAATTCCGGGGGACTATTCTGTTTTGAATATATGAACAGTTAGTTATAAGCCTTGTACTTGTGGGACGATACAATTTTACAAGTACTTCATAAAATTACCAAGAAACTGGGGTTTACGTAGCGATATAAGCTCAGTGGTTAGCACAGTTGGTTCACATCTCAAAGGGCGTGGGTTCAAACCCCAACACCCCTCGGCTTTAGAGACTAACCACCGAAAGTGAATTGAAATAGATTGGTAGAAAGTCTTAATTGTGCATACCATAAACAGAAAAAAGTGCATAGAACAAAATATTTTTTTAAGCTAGTGCCACAAGTGGCGGCCTTATCGCTAAGACCAGTCTCGTGAAATGATATACTTTCAGATTTTGTCGCACGGATATTTCATAGAAATCAGTCGAGTAGTTAGATTTTTAAACCGTAATAGGAATAAACACTTAGAACCTACAAAGTATTTGGGCTAAGTTTTGAGCCAGTCGTTTTTTAGGGGTCCGTACCTAAAGGGTAAAAATGGGACCTTATTACTGGGGTTTCGCTGTCCGTCCGTCTGTCACCAGGCTGTATCTCAAGAACGGTGATAGCTAGACAGTTGAAATTTTCACAGATGATGTTTTTCTATTGCTGCTATAACAACAAATACTAAAAATAAAAGGGGGGCTCCCATACAACAAACGTGTTTTTTTTTGCCGTTTTCATAGATAATGGTACGGAACCCTTCGTGCTCGAGTCCGACTCGCACTAGGCCGGTTTTTTTAAATAAATTGTTAATTTATGTAAACTTGAACTTCAAGCACTTGTGTACTTGTAACCCCATAGTTTACCGAGATAGGACCCCAAACGTCTCGTATTTAGTTTCGGTCTTGAGGGATACAATTTACTCCGACTAGGATTTAGGGGTTAGCGTCGTGGCTAAGGAGGGATGCTAAGGTAAAGTTGTACGAATATTTAGTAAATTAAATTCGAAATATCCCTTATTTTCGAGCAATTTCTATGTCTTATCTTGTAAGGTATTTTAATCTTAGCATACACAAGTTATAATACATATACATAAGTTATTGTTAACAACAATGATACAGGTATTTTTTCTATTCATGAATTACTATTAAAAATTAATAATAAAACAAGTGTCTTTCAACATTCACCCTCAATTTCCTTCAACACTTTTGAATTCTGTGTTCGAAATACCTGAATTTGTAAAACACTAGCTGCGCCCCGCGGTGTTACCCGCTTCATGTTTTCAGGACAAAAGTAGCCTATGTGCTAATCCAGGGTCTCAGCTACCTCCATACCAAATTTCATCAATATCCATTTAGTAGTTTTTGCGTGAAAGAGTAACAAACATCCATCCAAACTTTCATATTTATAATATTAGTGGGATTTTTTTGATTATTTTACGTAAAAGTAATGAGACAAACGATACACTCTCCCGATGGTAAAAGATAGCACAGTCATGTCCATGGCCATTACAGCGATACGCATAATAAATATTAGTAGGATTAGTAAATAAATAAAATAAATATCGAATGACATTACACACAGCGCTATCTGACTCTAAACTAAGCAGAGCTTGTGTGATGGAAGTCAGATAACTGATAGAATACATTATATATACTTTGTTTTTTTGTAAATGCATAGGTACTTATAATACATACAGAAGACCCAGACACAGAACAAACCCACGCCCTTAAGCTCAAAAGGCAGATAAGCTACCAATGAGCCAACACGGCTGTAGTAGGATCTGACACTTTGACTGTTTGAAAAAAAAAGCACTTACAATATTAAAATTTCCCAAACTGGGTGCTTGTTTACGCATTTAACACTTTGTTAACAAGTTCAAAATGCCCATAGTCGGCGGTGGTACACGACCAAGTTCAAACAAGTTTCAGGACAAGTTAAACAAACACCCAAAATATCCCTAACAAACCAGTTTTTTTTTGAATAAGCAAAAAGCTAAACCGTGGCGTTAAAAGCTAGCAAACAGGCACCATGTTTATTTCACGGTTTCCCCTTCGCCTAAATAAACAAAAATGGGATCAACTGTATCTCACGTTTCCCGGTGATACCCTTATCTGTTTATGTTATTCAAATGTGATTTAAATCTTGTATTCCGTGCGTAAGGTGCAAAATGCATTAGCTTGTCAATCGTCTTACATTTTTTTTTAATGATTTTTGGATGTGTAAGTTAACTGCTGGGGTAGGCGTGGCGTAAGACGCCCTGAGACTCTATAGATTGACGATATACGTAGGACAGCTGGCGGTGGATGGAAGCTAAAAGCCGATGATCGGGCTGAAAGCTGATGATGATGATGATGAAGTTAAAGGTGCGTTTTACATAGCATTTTTCTTTCTTTCTTTCTACTTTTCGGCGTTACTTCTCTGTCATAATATTCTGCATACATGTTTACATCTACTTTTATTAAACTTCAGGAAGTCTTGCTCAAAGAGAAATGAATATGTTGCAGCACATGGCAACTCCGTTGCTTTATTATTTCAATGTTGCCGTGAAATAAAGCACTGATGGGTAGGGTTGCCAGTTTTGTTAATAAATGGCTACTGGGTTTTTTTTTGTAGCTATGATAGCTCCGTGGTTAGCGCCGTCGGTTCACTTGAGCTGCCGATGAAGGAAATCATAGCATGGTGGTAGGGTACTTTTTAGTACTCGGTTGGCTATCTACCGCCCTCAAGTTGATAAACTGTACCCAAGCACGTAACGGTGTGTTCCGACAGCCTCACTTAAGAGCCAGTTCCATTCCAGGCTAGATGGCTATATATGTTTATCATCTACGACCACACCGTCACTTAACATCAGATGAGCTGTGGTCTAACACCTAGCCTGACAAACATAAATAAATGAATGTGACCACTACCATACTACTTAGTATGACCAGTTTGTAACTTTTGTCTGTCACTGTTTATTTGTGCTTGTTACAGAATTAAACGTTTTTCTTTCTTTCTTTAAACGTATTTTAGCTTACAAAAGTAACTATCATATTTTTCCCCTTTGCTTATGGGTTTCATAATAACCTTAAGTTACGAGCCTTAACGGATTTTCTTATAAACTCTTCCCAAAGTAAATTTATGTTTAACTTACTACACCCACGTTTTACTAATTACTATTTAGGTATTTTCTTTAACTAACTACGAGAATAACAACAAATCTTTAAATTCGTATATCAATATACATGTATAAAACAAAATAACAATAAAATATACATACTAGACATATAATATACTAGACTCGACCGGCACAGACCGGACTTTTTTTTTTATGCGATTGTAATGAGGCGAGCGAGACGCTCTCCTGATGGTAAGAGACAACGCCTATCCATGACCATTGCAGCGATACACAGAACTTTGAGTAACAACACAAAATCTAGGGCATCGCTGCTTTGGCGCTCATTACTTAGAGGTTTTAATCTTAAGTCTTAACAGCCCAGTAATTAGATCAAGACTAATCTTTGTCTGTAACGAAAGATGTTAGACGATATAGTAAATTGCGAAACCCGAAGTACATACGAACATTAGGCATTTAGGACTGCGTATCCATTTGCCGATGAATAACAATTTTTGAATAAACATTTAGCATAACGGACAACCCTACGTGGGAGTATTATGAAAATATTTGGTGTGTCTGAAAGGAGTCCTTTTGATCCCCTCCATGACGAGATAATAAGCTACAGAAGAGATCGATAGCTATATTATGGTTATAAATGCTATCTTTGAATACAATAAGGTTTTTAAAATACTGTATAACTACAACGCGTCTGAAATTGGTTTTTCAATCAAGTCCCATAATTTTTACTTGGTAGATTTCTTTACAAAAATAAATAAATATCACAGGACATTACACACAGCGCCATCTGACTCCAAACTAAGCAAAGCTTGTGCTATGGAAGACAGATAACTGATAGAATACTTAAATACTTTTTTTTTTTTTTGTAAATACATACTTATAATACATACAGTACACCCAGACACAGAACAAACATCGATGTTAGTCACACAAATGTTAGTCCTGAGTGGGAATCGAACCCACGCCCTTCAGCTCTCGAAGCAGACATGCTACCAATGAACCAACAGGGCTGTCAAAGAGGTCGTATGGAAAGGTTTAAGGCAGTAGTGTGTTAACATTACTATGTTGGAGGGTACAGCTAGCAAAATTACAGTGCCGTCGTGACTTACCGTCAAAAATCTTAAAGTAATAAACGCCAAAGCAGCGATGCCCTGTTTGTTTTGCTAGACAAAGTTCTTGTATCGCTGCAATGGTCATAGATAGGCGTCATCTCTTACCATCAGGAGAGTGTATCGTTCCTCACATTACTATTAAATAATGAACAACAATGAACCAACAGGGATGTCATTAGGAAAGTTTATATGTACTTGTATAGATATAATACTTGCGGGTGAAACCGCGAACTTACGGTTTCACCCGCGTAGTTCCCGTTCCCGTATGAATACAAGGTTAAAAAGTAGCCTATGTCACCCGTGGATAGTGTAGCTTCCCAATGGAAATTTTTGAAATTGGTCCAGTAGTTTATGAGTTTATATCTTTCCTCTTTATAATATGAGTGTAGACATGCATATTGCATATGCACCATATTATTGTAGCGATGATAGCCCAGTGGTTAGCGCGGTCAGTTCGCATGCCGAAGGGCGTGGGTTCAAACCCCAACAATGAGCTTGAGCTGCCGGTGAAGGAAAACATCGTGAGGAAACCATAGCATGGTGGTAGGGTACTTTCTAGTACTCGGCTGGCTAGCTACCACCCTCAAGTTAAAAATCTGCCGCCAAGCATCTAACGGTGTGTTCCGGCAGCCTCACTTGAGAGCCAGTTCCATTCCAGACTAGGTGTGCTTTACCATCTTCGACCACACCTTCACTTAACATCAGGTGAGCTGTGGTCAAACACCTAGCCTGTCAACCATTAAAAAAAAAAAAAAGTTTACTTGCATTGCACCCGAGCGAAGCCGGGATAAGTAGGCATAGTACATTTAACTGAAGTCAAATAAGTACGAGGCAGACTAACGGTAGGCGGGAAACGCCTAAATAAAAATATTGTGGGTAGAATGTGATTGAACTTTGCAAGTATTTCTAGAAAATATCCGAATTTGAATCCTTACATTCGCAGCACGTATCAAAATCATGTTTATCATACATAGTAAAAAGTAAAGCAATGACATGTTTGCCCTTTACATGTCAACGTACTTGTAAATAACAAAAACCTAAGCTAAAGAATGGTATATATCCTGTACATTATCATGAAGTTTTATTTTTTTTGACAGGCTAGGTGTTTGACCACAGCTCACCTGATCTTAAGTGAAGGCGTGGTCGAAGATGGTAAAGCACACCTAGCCTGGAATGGAACTAGCTCTCAAGTGAGGCTGCCGGAACACACCGTTAGATGCTTGGCGTCAGATTTTCAACTCTCGTGTGGTAGCTAGCCAGCCGAGTACTAGAAAGTACCCTACCACCATGCTATGGTTTCCTCACGATGTTTTCCTTCACCGGCAGCTCAAGCTCATTGTTGGGGTTTGAACCCACGCCCTTCGGCATGCGAACCTACCGGGCTAACCACTGAGCTATCATCGCTACACTATATGGTCATACTAAGTATAATCATAGACAATCATAGACAAATAAATCATTCATTTATTAATTCAAGTGGTATGACTAGCGCTGATTTTCCGCGGATTTACATAGTACGTAAAACAAAATAAAAATGTAAAACTAAACACGAAGAAGTAGTGTTGGCAACACTAATGTTAACAGCGTGAAGTGAGTAATAAGTGGCCTGGAATACGACCTCCGCAAAGGAAGCAACGTCAGTTCGGTGCCGTGATAAGCGAGGCGCGACCGGGGCGTGGGTCACTTTTGCTCCAGCCGAAGACCGAGCCAGCGGTGGCCATATGCGCCTCAGGAGGAATCCATCTTTGTTGATTTGCGGTTTAATTTCAATATGGCTGACCAATTAGCTATTTATGATTTCATGTATCGTTGTAAAATTAATGAAATAAATATGTAACTTCTGAATATAACAGTGTTCTATGTCTCTTCCCCGCTTCTGAAGTAGTTAAGTTTACAGTCACAGGAATTTTTAAGTAGCTCAGTACTTCATGTCAAGGAACTCTGTTTTTATGTGAAATGCCAGTCAATCAACTCCGCGTGTGACGCGACTATACAAAATGCCATTTGAAATATTCGCACAGATAATATAAAATACGGATTTTTTATAAAGGTGGAGTTTAATATCTTACGGTAGATAACATATGTACCTATACTAGATTGCGCGCGCGACTTCGTCCGCATTGACAAAAATTAAGTTCAGAAAGAAACATTTTTGTAGTCTTTTTTATCACGTATTTGTAGTGTTGTGTGTGTTAAAATAAATGTTGTTTGTTTTCTTTCTATCTTTCCATCAAGACACTTGCGCTATATAATTACCTGGTCCAGTAGTTTTTGAGTTTATTCGTTACAAACGTACACAAATCCAAAAACACAAATATTTCCTCTTTATAATATTAAAGAGGAAGATGGGACGGCCTCTGGTGTGGGACGCCACTTGTGTCGACACCTTGGCGCCGCCTCATCTTCCTGTGACTTCAGGACAAGCTGGTGCTGCCGCATCTAAAGCTGAAAACCTCAAACGGCACAAATGTAGTTATTTGGATAGAATGTATCTTTTTGTACCGTATGGGGTTGAAACTTTAGGCCCGTGGGGGGCGGCCGCTCTCGAACTGTATCGGGACCTGGCCAAACGTTTAGAGGAGGCTTCAGGTGACCTATAATGCTGATATCTACTTTGTTCAAAAGCTTAGCATTGTCATCCAGCGTGGCAATGCTGCCAGCATTCTGGCCACATATACCTCTGACGGATTTTTAGATTAAGTTTTTTTTTTGTGTACATTTTGTAAATAGTATTAATTTAAGATTTTTTGTTTTGTTCACTAAATTGTGTGATATATTTTCTGCTGTAAACTACTATAGTTATAAGAGCTAAATTCTAAAATTCTCTTGTATTTTGCATCGACTGAGATCGTTGATATCCTCACTATTGTTAGCATGTAGAAAGAATACAAGAATACGAAAGAGATCGTATTAGCATAATGTTTATTAAAAAACATAATGGCTTCTCATTAAGCTCTATCGGAATGAAATGGCGCTTTCTGTCGGTTTAAAGATTTTATAAGTTTGTAGAAGTCATTTGCTCCGTCTTGGCGAATAAAATCTGGATTTGCCGGAGAGGTTTAAAGCGATGGTAACCCAGTGGTAACACGGCCGGTTCACACGCCGAATGGCGTGGGTTCATCCCACTATCCCACATTTATAATATAATGGGAAAGTTTGGATGGATAGATAGATGTTTGTTATTCTTTCACGCAAAAACTATCGTACGGATTTGGATGAAATTTGGTATGGAGGTAGCTGAGATCCTGGATTAACACATAGGCTATTTTTTTATCCCGAAAACATGTAGCGGGTAACACCGCGGGGCGCAGCTAGTACCCTAATAATGAGCTTAAGATGGAAGAAGGAAAACAGCGTGAAGAAACTATAGCGTGATGGTAGAGTACTTTATAGCCGGCTACCACCTTCAAGTTGATAATATCGGTGTGTTCCGGCAGCCTGACTTGAGTGCCTGTTCCATTCCAGGCTAGATCTGTTTACCATCTTCGACTATAACGTCACTTAACATAAATTGAGCTGTGGACAAACACTTAGCCCGTCAACCATAAAAAAGATAGAAACACGACCGCAGCTCAGTAGCTCAGCTCAGCTCTTAATGCCTAATCTTAAAAACTCACAGCGATGTTTGCAATTTAAACCTAACATCTTTAGTTACAGTCTTGGTCAAGTCCAGTCCAGTCATGCTTTTGTAAAGTAGTGGTAGTAGTGTCATTAAATTAAACAAACAATGAATTCAGTCACGAGTTCAAAACTGCACGCATATTAACAAAATAGCAAAGAAAAAAAAAATGTTCAAGAAGACCATTCAAAACGATACTTTTAATTACTTGACACTGGCAAATGCTAAAACGCGACGCCAAAACCAAAGAAAAAAAAAAAACGATACTTTTTCAAGCTTTTGTCGTGAGCGTTGACAGAACGTTCCATTTTCAAAACTAATAATGACTGTTTTAATTTTCGAACAAAAGACGCGTAACTGCCATTATTGCCAGAATTTATGTAACACTTTTGTGCGACATTGTCCCTTCCGAGAATACATTGAATGCAGACAATAGCTTTGTATCTGTGGTGGTACTGTTTTGGAAATATATGGTTAGAAATCTTAGAACACAGAACCTACCCAATGAATTAATGAACGAACGAATTAATGTAAGTAAAATACACACTCGGAATATCGTATCGATAAGATGGGTATAATATAAATAAATACATAATTATAATAATTATGGTCTATTATGTAAAAGTTTTGTAGCGATGATAGATCAGTGGTTAACGCGGTCGGATTACACGTCGAAAGACGTAGGTTCAAACCCCAATAATAAGCTTGAGCTGCCGGTGAAGGAAACTATAGCAAAGTTCTAGTAATCGGCTGGCTAGCCCTTACGTTACTTGGTGGTAGATCTCCTTAGCAGGGAGGCCGTCTAGGTAGGTACCACCGCAGTACCAGTTATTCTGCCGCTAAGCAGTAGTGCGTAAGCATTACTGTGTTCCGGTTTGAAGGGTACTGCAGCTAGCGAAATTACTGGGCTGTTGAGACTAACTCTATCAAAAGTCTCAAAGTAATGAGCGCCAAAGCAGTGATGCCCTGGACTTTGTTTTGTTACTAAAAGTTCAGTGTAACGCTGCGATGGTCATGGACAGGCGTTATCTCTTACCATCAGGAGAGCGTCTCGTTCGTCTCATTACTTTTTACATAAAAAAAAAAAGTTGTAAATCTGCCGCCAAGAGGGTTCCAGCAGCCTCACTTGAAAGCCAATTTAATTCCAGGCTAGGGTTTTACCATCTTCGACCATACCACTTGTCAACTATAAAAAAGTAAGTCCAAGTGCCTGTAATTTTCATAACGCAATATTAGATATTCTGCCGCCAAGCAGTACTGAGTAAACATTAATGGGTACTGCAGCTGGCGAATTACAGAGCTGTTGAGACTAATCATCGAATGTCTTAAAGTAATGAGCGCCAAAGTAGCTATGCCCTGGAGTTAGTTTAGTTACTCAAAGTTTTGGATTACTATTGCAAAAGATCTTGGTCAAGCGTTATCTTTTACCATCAGGAGAGCGTTTTGTTCGTCTCATTACTTTTACTACTCTTATTTTTTATGTTTCATCATCATCATCATCATTTCAGCCGTAGGACGTCCACTGCTGGACATAGGCCTCCCCCATTGACTTCCATAAAAACCGGTTGGAAGCGGCTCGCATCCAGCGCGTTCCTGCGGACTTTACTAGGTCGTCTGTCCACCTTGCAGGTGGACGTCCTACGCTGCGCCTGCCGGTCCGTGGTCTCCACTCCAGAACTTTGCAGCCCCATTGGCCATCAGTTCATTTATTCATCATTTTATGTTTAAAAAGCTTTAATTCTTTGAAAACTCCTATAACGACACTCTCTTCACCACTTCTGCCAGTACTATTTTCATTCTTTGATATATTATTAAAATCGTCTAAATAACTCATATTGAGCCCCTTCAGAATATGCTAATGAGTTCATTAGAGTACTCTCACCCTTCGCTGAGGGTGGCATCCCCCGCAGTGTGATTTTTGATCTTTGTATGCCTGAGATTGATTATGATTTATGATGGCACGGGTGCAAATCTCAGTTCATTGGTAGCACGTTTGCCTTAAGAGTCAGCTGTCTCGGGTTCTAATCTCGGCTTGCGACAATGTTTTAATTTCTGTTTCGAGTAAATTGTCACCTGTATTGTCACCATTCCAGTATCGGACAGCCAGGAGCTCTAAGAAGCGACACAGCTTCATGATATATATTCCAAAAACTCGAGCTAAACGGTTCGAATCGACCTTCATTGTACGAACCGCTAATCAATAGAATTTGCTGCCCGAGTAGGTGTTCCGTGATAGATACAATCTGGGTGCCTTCAAATCGCGAGGGAATCTGTTTCTTCTAGGCGAGCGTGCTCCACCGTAGACTGCATCTTCGTTTAACATCAGGCGAGTTGGTCAAACGCAAGCTTATTTGTAATAAAAAAGCTTTTAGTTCGCCGTGTCTTTGTGTGCGTTCCATTGCATCCTCGACACACAGCTTTCGAAGGTTCCTTCTAAACATAATTCATTCTAAAAATACGCCCCTTGCCTGATTTTCGGCGTTTTGTTTCAAGACACTGTTAGCTGTACTACGTATATTATCATTCCATCAAGTCTCAAAGGGGTTTGTGTTTGCCATCTCGCGATCACCCTAAAAATCGTCTATCAGTTCTACAACAACTATGAATAGTCCACAGCGTTAACTTTTAAAAGCGTTGCAGAACACACTAATCATAATCATCCAGTCAAATAGAGCAAACAGTGTGCGTCCACCCAAACGAGTTTGATCCGGCGGGAGCCGGTTCCGGCCGGTGAAATCCGCTCCATACCGGTAAAATCCGGTGCCAATAGGAATATTTGATGCCCCTGATCAGACCCCTATTCAGAAGCCTGATTATTCGCCCTCGACAACGCATGGCGTTATGAATCTAGTCGTCACGTGGACTTGGGAGTAATAGATAAGGTTAGTACGGTGACATCCCTATGTCACATGGTATTATAACGTATAAGGCATTGAACATCGTAACTTAACATCAGGTGTGCTGTGGTTAAACACGTAGCCTGTCATACATTTAAAAAAATAGCGATAAATCGTGGAGTTTGAATAGTCTGTAAATAAATGTATGTATTATAAGTACGTATTTAAAAAAAAAAAATTTAGTATTCTATCAGTTATCTGACTCCCATAGTACAAGCTTTGCTTAGTTTGAGATC
This sequence comes from Biston betularia, assembly GCA_905404145.2. Classification (NCBI taxonomy): domain Eukaryota; kingdom Metazoa; phylum Arthropoda; class Insecta; order Lepidoptera; family Geometridae; genus Biston; species Biston betularia. Next base: position 2,708,551 of record FR989886.1, read on the forward strand.
AGATGGCGCTGTGTGTAATGTCCTACGATATTTATTTATTTATTTAAATACAATCAGAATGTTCAATATGCTGACGTTTAACTACCAAATAATGTCCTCGAAGAATTTACAGAAACCCATTTAAAAACTAGGTAATCAATAACCATTAACATATCGATACTCCGATGAAAAAAGGTCGTAAAAACTAAAATACATGTAAACTTTTAAGAGAAGAAAAAACTCATGTTACAACAAACAAAAACAATTCAAAAAAATCATGCTCTTACTTTTTGTTGCTCTAGACTTACAACAGGAGTTTTGGCGGGAACGCGGGAAGAGTCGTGTCGCTCCATTGTATTTTTTTCCAAAACTAGTGTTTTGTCGAGTGTTTATGCATAAAAATGGTGGTGTTTTATTCATAAAGTGCCGAATTACAAGCGCGAGTGTGGGAAAATGATATAATGTGGTGAAACATGAGTTTTCGTGTTGCTTCCAAAACTCCATCGAAGCTTGGTAGTAAAGTTGCCACTACTTTACTAAAGCATGACTGGAATTAACTGACACGAACTGGACTTGACAAAGACGACTTTGACTAAAACTAGCTACGATGGCACTTATTTAACTTTTGAAACTTGAAAATATATAATTACTTGACACTGGCAAATGCTAAAACGCGACGCCAAAACCAAAGAAAGAAGAAGACTTACAACAGTTGATAATGACGTTTTTGATTACAATAGCGATTTGCCTAACCTGTTAAAGATGTACTATGAAATTAGATTTTACAACTTGTTTTAGGAAAATGGTTTTGAAAACAAAAGGAAAAACTTAAAGAAGGCAGGAAGGTTGTGAAAAACTTTATTTTTGAAATGTAAAACTTTAAAAATACAGATTGATAGAACGTTAAATTCTGAACAAAACTGCATCGTAAATTTATTTTCTCCAAAAGTGACTTATTACAACCTTACGTCCCCAAAGTGCGATATAATGTGAGAACAAAATAAAAAAAACCGGTCAAGTGGGAGTGGGGCTCCCGCACGAAGGGTTCCGTCCGTTCCGCACGAAGGGGACCGTTGTATGGGAGCCCCCCTTAAATATGTATTTTATTTCATTTTTAGTATTTGTCGTTATAGCGGCAATAGAAACACATCAACTGTGAAAATTTCAACTGTCTAGCTATCACCGTTCTTGAGATACAGCCTGGTGACAGACGGACGGACGGACGGACAGCGAAGTCTCAGTAATATGGTCCCATTTTTAACCCTTTGGGTACGGGACCCTAAAAAGGAACAATACATGGGTCATGAAATTTAATCTAAATACACCCTAATAATCATACAAAATTACATACTTGCATTATCCTACGCTCTACATCTGTGTCGATTCCACACCATATTAGCAGGTACATAAAACGAATATCAAGGTATTTCCACCCTTATAACTATACGAGACTAAATTCGAAATTCAATAACATAAATTATGAAAAGGTAGACGGTTGGTAATTTTAGATCCGATATTGTGGTCGCTATCTTCCTGTCTCAGACATTTTGTTGTTTCGTAGGGTTCCATTTGGTTCTGCTTCAGAAAGTGTATTATAGTATAGCTATCCCATGTGAATTTTCAAATTGACATTTAGGTTTTTTATAATGTTTTTTTTTTTTGTTTGGCATGTAACCAGTGTTTTACCTGACTGCCAAGGAAGGGTTACGATCTTGTGTGTGTGTATATTGGTAAATTCGTTCATTGCCTCATATTTTCCAAACGGTATATTCGTATTAAATACCCAAATGTTGATAGGGTTTTGAAAAAAAAAATAGCGTATTTTTGGTGCGAAATAGTTATCTATCTATACTATTATAAAGACGAAAGATTTGATTGTTTGTATTAAATAGGCTCCGAAACTACTGGACCGATTTCAAAAATTCTTTCACTACTAGACATTCTACCGCCAAGCAGTAGTGTGTAAATATTACTGTGTTTCGGTTTGAAGGGTACTGTAGCTAGCAAAATTACTGGGCTGTTGAGACGAACCATCGAAAGTCTCAAAGTAATGAGCGCTAAAACAGGTGGACTTTGTTTTGCTATATAGAGTTTTGTGTATCGCTGCAATGGTCACGGATATGCGTTATCTCTTACCATCAGAAGAGCGTCTCGATCGTCTCATACTATGATATAAAAATTTAGCTTTATAGAGTTGTAACTAGCTGCGCCCCGCGGTGTTACCCGCTACATATTTTCGAGATAAAAAAGCCTATGTATTAATCCAGGGTCTCAGCTACCTCAATACCAAATTTCATCCAAATCCGTTCAGTAGTTTTTGTGTGAAAGAGTAACAAACAAACATCCATCCAAGCTTTCACATTTATAATATTAGTGGGATTAAGTAGGAAGTAGGATTACCATTCATGTATTTACCTGTAGGAAATGAAAAGCAGAATACCCGAAAGACAACTTAGAGCCCCGCCTACTTGCATTGACAATGTCGGCCGCAGACCAATTAGTCGCTTTGTTTCTAATACTACCCGGGACGACGAGGCATCAAAATCCCGTTGCAAGCGACATAATTAGGGGATAAGACTCGCCGCGCACTGTCGATTGTTTCGCCACAGCGTTCCGGTTTGAAGGTCACAGCTAGCGAAATTACTGGGCTATTGAGACTAACCATCGAAAGTCTCAAAGTAATAAGCGCCAAAGCAGTGATGCTCTGGACTTTGATTTGCTACTCAAAGTTCTGTGTATCGCTGCAATGGTGATGCGTTGTCTCTTACCATCAGGAGAGCGTATCTTTCGTCTCATTAATTTGATGTTAAGCAAAGATGCGGTCACGCTCGCCTAGAAGAAACCGATTCACTCGCGACTTGAAGGCACCCAGATTGTGTCTATCAAGGAACAGTACTCGGGAAGCAAATTCCATTGTTTAGCAGTTCGTACAATGAAAGATTCAAACCGTTTAGTTCCTCAGAAAAAAGTCGCTATATCTTATAAAATAATTATTATTGTTGTAAGTGTGCGTTATGCCTATAGCTGTATAACCTATCAAGGACCGCAGGGCACAAGTCGCAATCGACATCCGTCCGAGGGGTAGCATCCCCCTTGTCACAGAATAACACAACAGCACGGTATTGCCAGTCTTTGGACAATAACGCGACGTGATTCCCGGTATCTGATTGGACAAAGCTTTTGGTACATCCGGTAAATCAATCAGAAATTGACGACTTCATTTTGAATACCAACTCAACCGCACCTTTTTAAAAAAATTGTAAATCTACACTAATATTATGAAAAGGAAAGATTTGTATTTTTGTTTTTTTTTTAAATTATACACTCGTGTCTAGTGTTTTGTAGGGAAGACATAAATGTTTTTCTGTCTTTTTCTTTCTTTAATACTTTAACCAAACAAAGTAATAAAGTTGATATGATCCTTTTGAAACTCTTGCCAACTATGACTTTATCAAAGAAAATCTTATTAAAGGCAATTGTCCAAGTAAATAAGGTTTAAAGTCATTAACAAATGAATTTGATCTAAAAACTAAAGTACACAGACAACATGACCGTCTTTCTTCTCACAAATTTCTAACATTTCAAACAAAGTTTATCAGTTCATCCCAAATATAATTAACGAATGCTAAACACCGACCCAAAAACGTCGCGAGATATTAAAAATGTATGTTATCGTCATCAGAAACGTCTTGATGTTCGTCGTATTAATTAATTCTTCCATATTTTATGAGGGAAGAGAATGGGGCCTCGAAATGTAGGTAAAAGGACGAATAGGAAAGATTTTATGATCGTTTGTAGTATGAGCGAAGCTATAATATGAAAGATACCTGTAGCGATGATAGCTCAGTGGTTAGCGCGGTAGGTTCGCATGCCGAAGGGCGTGGGTTCAAACCCCAACAATGAGCTTGAGCTGCCGGTGAAGGAAAAACATCGTGAGGAAACCATAGCATGGTGGTATGGTACTTTCTAGTACTCGGCTGGCAAGCTACCACCCTCAAGTTGAAAATCTGCCGCCAAGCATCTAACAGTGTGTTCCGGCAGCCTCACTTGAGAGCCAGTTCCATTCCAGGCTAGGTGTGCTTTACCATCTTCGACCACACCTTCACTTAACATCAGGTGAGCTGTGGTCAAACAACTAGCCTGTCAACCATAAAAAAAAAAAAAAAAAGAAAAAAGATAGATAGAAAATCTTTATTGTGCACACCAAAAACAGAAAAATAAATCTTATGAGCTAGTGCTAGTCTTATCGCTTAGAGGGCAGATCTCTTCCAGGCAACTTAGAATGGAATACACGATACATTTTAAGAACAGACGGAAGATGTTGTAACACTATAAAGTTTAATAAAATAAAATTCAACTAATAAATATAATACATATATAATAAGTATGTAAAAAATAATAATGTATTAAAATAAAATGAGGAGATCCGTAGACGAACTAAAGTAACCGACTTAGCCCAGAGAATCAGCAAGTTGAAGTGGCAGTGGGCAGGGCGCATAGCACGCAGAACTGATGGCCGATGGGGCTGCAAAGTTCTGGAGTGGAGACCACGGACCGGCAAGCGCAGCGTAGGACGTCCACAAGGTGGACAGACGACCTAGTAAAGATCGCAGGAACGCGCTGAATGCGAGCCGCTTCCAACCGGTCTTTGTGGAAGTCAATGGGGGAGGCCTATGTCCAGCAGTGGACGTCCTACGGCTGAAATGATGATGATGATGATGATGAAAATAAAACGAAATATATGAAGTTATGTTTATATATTTACTATATAGGGTATAATATACATTATACATGTATGTACGTAGAAATAAAAAGGTAATGACAGAGACATACATTTAGGTGGTAGATCTCCTTAGCTGGACAGTAGTGTGTAGACATTACTGTGTTCCGGTTTGAAGGATACTGCAGCATGCGAAATTAAAAAGTTATTGAGCTATATTAAAAGGTTTTAAGCGCCAAAGTAGATGTTGTAATTGTTTTAATTAATGTATGCTAATGTAATTCGAGTTATGGTAATAAACAAATTTTTAACTTTTTTGATGTTAAAAGTTCCAGTTACCGCCGCATAGGTGATGGATTGGTTTAATCTCTTACCACCGGGTGAAAGTTTCATTCATTACTTTTATACGAAAAAAGCACATAATATGGTTAGGTAGATTTTATTGTAAAAATGCAGAAAAACAGCTATAATCTTTAAAAATAATCCCTAAAAGTTATGTCATATAATTTTATCCCACATTTGTTTCAAGATTGTTGTTGCTTTCTATAGCGGCGATATCTTGGCTCCCGCTGCGCCACAGTCTTATCAATTATAACATCGAAAGTTTTTTCTAAAGGAAGACCATTCGGGAATTCTCAAGGTTGCCCTTTGTTCAGGGCTTTCTTTATTTGTTCTCGTTAGCAAGACCAGTAGGGGCAGTATGAATGATTACATGTAATTTAACAACATATGTACAGACCTATGAATTTTTCGAAATGCTGGTGAATTTCGGAAGATAAAAAAAATAAATGAAAAAACACAAGCGCGAGTGTGGGAAAATGATACGATGAAACATGACTTTTCGTGTTGCTTCCAAATCTCCATCGAAGCTTTATAGTAAAGTCGCCACTACTTTACTAAAGCATGACTGCACTTGACTGACACGGAATGTACTTTGACTGTAGCTAAAGCTACAATGCAACTTATTTTTATTTTTTTACTTTATCTGACAGCCCCGTTGGCTCATTGGTAGTATATCTGCCTTGAGAGCTGTAGGGCGTGGGTTCGATTCCCACTCAGGGCAAACATTTTGTGAATAAACAAATGTTTGTTCTGTGTCTGGGTGTTCTGTATGTATTATAAGTATGTATTTACAAAAAAAAAAGTATTTATGTATTCTATAAGTTATCTGGCTTTCATCACACAAGCTCTGCTTAGTTTGGGGCCAGATGGCGCTGTGTGTATAGTCCTACGATATTTATTTATTATTTAACTTATGAAACTTGAAAATGTAAAACCACTTGACACTGGCCAATGCACAGAAAGCGACGCCAAGTCTTCCGCAGAGGATAAGAAAATTCTATTAATTACAGGAGTTACTGTCCATACTGTACTGTCCTATACGGTGTCCTGGTAGAAAATATTTAATCGCAGCTATAAAAACTAGAATTTTGATCATTTATAATGGTTCGCCGACAGAGACAATATGAATAAAATATCGTATATTTATTATAATTTCGCCCAAAACTCGTTTGTCTTTTTGTCCCATCTTTTGTACAATTATTAAGCTACGAGTGTATTTCGTGATACGAATTTATAATTTTTATAGCGTATATCTATAAATACAGGGTTATTTCTTTTTTTTATAGCTGACAACCCAGGTGTTTGACCACAGCTCACCTGATGTTAAATGACGGTGTGGTCGATGATGGTAAAGCACACCTAGCCAGGAATGGAACTGGCTCTCAAGTGAGGCTGCCGGAACACACCGTTAGATGCTTGGCGGCAGATTTTCAACTTGAGGGTGGTAGCTAGCCAGCCGAGTACTAGAAAGTACCATGCTATGGTTTCCTCACGATGTTTTCCTTCACTGACAGCTCAAGCTCATTCTTGGATTTTCGTTTGAACCCACGCCCTTCGGCATGCGAACCGACCGCCCTAACCACTGAGCTATCATTTCTATTCGCAAACAGCTTCATGACGTCCAACGAAGCATCAAATATCAATATAAAAAAAAATCATAGGACATTAAATACACACAGCGCCATCTGACCCCAAATTAAGCAAAGCTTGTACTATGGAAGACATAACTGATAGAATACTTAAATGTTTTTTTTTTGTAATACATACAATACACCCAGACACATAACAAATATTTGTTTATATCACAAAATGCTTGTCCTGGGTGGGAATCGAACCCACACCCTTCAGCTCTCGGCGCAGACATACTACCAATGAGCCAACAGGGCTGTCAAATATATATTTAATGTAATATTAATGAGCCAAACGAGACGCTGTCCTGATGGTGAGAGATATCGCCTGCCCATGACCATTGCAGCGATACACATAACTTTGAGTAGCAAAACAAAGCCCGGGGCATCCGCTGCTCTGGCGCTCATTGCTTTGAGACATTCGATGGTTAGTCACAACAGCCCAGTAATTTGGCCACCATCAGGAGAACGCCTCGTTCGTCTTACTACTTTTATATTTAAAATAAAAACCGGCCAAGTGCGAGTCGGACTCGCGCACGAAGGGTTCCGTACCATTATCTATAAAAACAGCAAAAAAAAAAACACGTTTGTTGTAGACCCTTATATGTTTATTTTATTCTGTTTTTTTAGTATTTGTTGTTATAGCGGCAATAGATGTTAACATTTCAGCTGTCTAACTATCATGGCACGACAGACAGACAGACGGACGGACAGCGGAGTCTTAGTAATAGGGCTCCGTTTTACCCTTTGGGTACAGAACTTTATAAACTGTATGCCAGTAACTATAACCCTGTACATATTAATAATCATTTTATTAATGTGCGGACATGGACTTTACTTTTTTTTTAAAGATTATTAAATAATAAATAAATATTTGGATTTATGTTTCTGAACAGGTTGTGTTCAAATATTTTGACCATACCTGTTTTCATGTTAAATAATATGTTATTAATTATGCTAAATGCTGATCAATTGATGCAATTTGCTGCTAAATCACCTATAATTATTAAAATGATGAGAGATATGTGTATTTTGTAGCGATGAAATGGTTTGAGTGTTTAACAAAATATTATAATTTGTTTAAAGTGTTAAAAGAGTATAAAAATGTTTTTTTTTATGGTTGTTACGCTAGGTCTTTGACCACAGCTCACCTGATGTTAAGTGACGGTTTGGTCATCATCATCATATCAGCCGTAGGACGTTCACTGCTGGACATAGGCCTCCCCATTGACTTCCACAAAGACCGGTTGGAAAGCGGCTCGCATCCAGCGCGGTCCTGCGGTCTTTATTAGGTCGTCTGTCCACCTTGTGGGTGGATGTCCTACGCTGCGCTTGCCGGTCCGTGGTCTCCACTCCAGAACTTTACAGCCCCATCGGCCATCAGTTATGCGAGCCATGTGTCCTGCCCACTGCCACTTCAACGGCGGTGATGGTGGTTAACAGTGTGGTGGAATATGGTAAACACACTTAAACTGGAATGGAACTGGGTCTTAAGAGAGACTGCCGGAACACACCGTTAGGTGCATTTTTATGTTTGACAGGCTAGGTGTTTGACCACAGCTCACTTGATCTTAAGTGACGGTGTGGTCGGAGGTGGTAAACACACTTAAACTGGAATGGAACTAGGTCTCGAGTGAGGCTGCCGGAACACACTTTTAGATGCTTGGAGACAGATTTTCAGTTAGCCAGACGAGAATTAGAAAGTACTGTATATATTAATTTTTTGCATGCCGAAAGGCGGCATATGGCGTGCTATGTTTTTAATTTCCACCATTCTACCCATATACGCAAACAAATAAATGATTATGATTATGATTACTCTACCACCATGCTATGGTTTCCTCAGCTATTGTTGGGGTTTGAACCCACGCCCTTCGGCATGCGAACCGACCGCGCTAACACCTGAGCTATCATCGCTACAAAAAGTAGGTTTTCGAAAATGTTTTGAATACACGTCAGAAGCTTAGTTTCTAAATTTAAAATTCACGCTTGTGATGTGATTGGCTGGCGCTTGTTCTAAACTTATTATTGGAGAGAATGAGGTGTATTAAGAGACAATGCATGATTCATTATCAGTATTATACGAGTCGTGTCGCCGAGCAGACGTCTGGGCGGAGCTTTAGTAAAGCTTCAATACTTTAATAGGTAGGTTTCAACGGGTTCAAATCAGCATATGCAATGGATATCGATTCGAGAGCATTGGAAACATGAATAATTCGATGTGCTTGAGTGCTGGCACGACAAATCATTTATAAGGCTTTCACTTGGAAAGTGAACAATTTTCGCTAGTTATGGCTAAATATTGTACAAGTATACATAAAGACTCTTTGGTACGAAAAATAGAAAAAAATGTACAGAAAACAAAAGAATCTTTCTTTTTTTTTTAACATCACACACAGCGCCATCTGACTCCAAACTAAGCAGAGCTTGTGTGATGGAAGTCAGATAACTGATAGAATACATAAATATAATACATAAAATGTTTGTCCTGAGCGGGAATCGAACCCACGCCCTTCAGCTCTTAAGGCAGATATGCTACCAATGAGCCAACAGGGCTGTCAATCTTATAAGTTAATGCTACAGGTGGTCTTATCGCTAAGAGCGATCTCTTCCAGGCACCAAGAATGGAAAACACGATAACTCTCGAGAGCTAATGGGAGATGTTGTTCTTGTTGTCATAGAAATCATAATAAATAAAAAAACATCCTATGACTATAACACAGCGCCATCTAGTCTCAAACTGAGCAAAGTTTGTACTATGGAAACCAGATAATTAATACAATACTTTAAAATAAATAAAATAAACTATTGAGCTAGTTCCATTCAAGTCCAAACAAAGTATTTACCATCTTCGAACAAAGCCTGATTTAACATCAGGTGAGCTGTGGTCTAACACCTAGCCTGTCAACTATAACTTGAGCTGCCGGTGAAGGAAAACATCGCATCGTGAGGAAATAGCATGGTGGTGTACTCGGCTGGTTAGCTACCTCCCTCAAGTTGAAAATCTGCCGCCAAGAATCTACCGGTGTGTTCCGGCAGCCTCACTTGAGAGCCAGCTCCATTCCAGGCTAGGTGTGATTTACCATCTTCGACCACACCGTCACTTACCATGAGGTGAGCTGTGCACAAACACCTAGCCTGTAAACTAGTAAAAAAAAAACATACGAGAAAAATATGAGATACCAACATTTCAATTTCGTATTACGTAATAAGTATATTAAAAATCGTCATGAAAATATTTTAATGGAGACGTGAAAAAGCGCTTCAAGGAATTGTGGTAGATTAGAAAACTAGTTTTATATCGTCAAGTGGTATCCACTCATTTTTGGCTGCTCACTTCCAAAACTAATATAAGAAACGATCTGGAACTTCGCTTATACCTAGAAGTATTGGCAATAACGCCTGAGAAAAACTTTCATATGACTCGGGAGAACGTGAAAAATTCCCCTTAATAACTTTTAATATCGACACATGTGTAGCTATCGTATTCGATTTAAATATCGGTGTTTTTATTCGATATTTGTGATGTTCACTCAGGGTTACCGATCGCACTACAATTGTAAAATTTTATGAAAGTGTCTCTTTGTTATTTTTAACAGTACAACGGATTTGAATCGAATTTAGATTATAATTATCTTATACTAGCTGCGCCCTCGGTGTTACCCGCTACATGTTTTCGGGGTAATAAGTAGCCTATGTTCTAATCCAGAGTCTCAGCTACCTCCATACCAAATTTCATTAAAATCCATTCAGTAGTTTTTGCGTGAAAGAGAAACAAACATCCAGCCATCCAAACTTTCACATTTATAATATTGTGGGGAAAAAATCATGCTTTCCTTCACCATTACGAGTTGTATGTAAATACATAAAACAATTAAACTTTTTTTTATGATGGACAGGCTAGGTGTTTGACCACAACTCACCTGATATTAAGTGAAGGTGTGGTCGAAGATGGTAAAGCACACCTAGCCTGGAATGGAACTGGCTCGCAAGTGAGGCTGCCGGAACACACCGTTAGATGCTTGGCGGCAGATTTTCAGCTTGAGGGTGGTAGCTAGCCAGCCGAGTACTAAAGTACCCTACCACCATGCTATGGTTTTCTCACGATGTTTTCCTTCACCGGCAGCTCAAGCTCATTGTTGGGGTTTGACCTAACGCCTTTCAGCACGCGAACCGACCGCGCTAACCACTGAGCTATCATCGCTACAAAATGTTTGTTTGTTATTAGATACCTCATTGTTATTACAATCTAGCCTAGTTGTGACTAATAAGTAATTTTAATATAACTTAAATTGCTAAGTAGAGTATAATCGAAGAATGCGTCCATCGACACTTTTCTTACTGTCTCTAGTAAGGGGAAGACACTTTGTTCATGTGTTCTATAATATGTAGTACTCACTGCACTGACATTACTAACTTAATACACTAACTCAAAAGGTTTTGTCCTTTTTAGTCTTCTTACTATATCCGTGCTGTCGAGGAGCTGGATAGCCTCGACATTCACATGTTGATGAAGTCCATTTTCATGAGCTTCAGCGTATTTTTTTATGATGGTTGCGACCATGTCCACTTTGAGGTCCCGATGGAGGTCGACGTTTCTTATGCACCAAGGTGCGTTCAATATGCCTCTGAGTACTTTGTTCTGAAACAAAAAAAATCTTTACAAGAATATTATCAGGTATGAAATAAGAAAATTTCCATGATTTTGAACTACGAATAGCAACCCTATGCCCCCGGCGAAATGGCGGAATCGATTCCTCGATTCGAATAACAGATGTAGTTATCGATGAACCGTATTTGATCTCGAGATATATTCGTATTCGCATAATGTGGCGTTAAACGGCTGTTACAGCCTCTGCGCAAAGGGGAAGCCGACTGGGTTTCTATTACTAGCAATATGAGTTGGTATCTATCCCTAGACTTTGTTTTGTAACTTTACGTGCTAGTCACGCCTACCTTTGCAATCGTCAAATGGTTATCCCACAAAGATTATAAACTAGCGGGCCGTCCCGGCTTCGCACGGGGAAACAAAACTCGATTTTAACAATATAAATATAGTGACTACATTATCACTACCATTCTTATGATGAAAGAATTATTCAGTTCGGTCCAGTTGTTTCGGAGGCTATTCAATACAAACAAACAAAAAATCAAATATCTCATCTATATAGATTTTTTTTTAGTGTAGATGTAGATGTGAAAGTTTGGATCTATTGATGGATGGATGGATGTTTGTTCCTTTTCACGCAAAAAGGATGATAGCGCGGTCGGCTCGCATACCGAAGGGCGTGGGTTCAAACCCCAACAATGAACTTGAGCTGCCGGTGAAGGAAAACATCGTGAGGAAATCATAGCACGGTGGTAGGGTACTTTCTAGTACTCGGCTGGCTAACTACCCCCCTCAAGTTGAAAATCTGCCGCCAAGCATCTTTTTTTTTGTTCCGGCAGCCTCACTTGAAAACCAGTTCCATTCCAAGCTTGGTGTGCTTTACCATCTTCGACTTCACCGTCACTTATCATGAAGTGAGCTGTGATCAAACACCTAACCTGTCAACCATAAAAATATAATAAATGTAATTTGTGTGTATTTAAGTTTAAGCTAACATAATTATTATATAATTTTTTTTTTTTAATAATTGTTGAATTATTTTATCTATTGATATGCTATTTTGTAGTAAGTATACTTTTTTTACCCACGACGGAACGGAGACGGTATATGCGTTTGGGGCGAGAGGATGTTTGTTTGTGCAAATAAGTACATGTTGCCATTTTTGTCCAAAACTACTAGTCCGATTTTGATGCAGTTGTCAGTTATGGGTTCGGGTTTGATTGGTGCATTGTCTTAGATAGGTGACAATAACTTTTTAACCGTTGTGGATTTTTTCAAAAAAAATTATTTTGCTTTTTATTGTAAAAAATAAATAAAAAATGAAAAAAAGTTATTGTCACCCTTGAGTTAGTGCCGGAAATGTTCTGACAACAGTTTGCAACTGACTCTGTACAGGGTGCGTCATATCGACCCATCTTTCGCGGAACGTAATCGGAGCTATAGGAGTGCCCGGACTGTCCCGGTTTTAGGAAACATAAATTATGGTTAACAGACAGGGCGGTGGTAAAAGAGAACTGGGTTACTCGTGATGGCTTAATTTTTATCCCCAATAACGGTTATGTCCTTGGGAGAAATTAGTCCCTGACGTCATCTGTATCCAATATAATTTTAGGACATTATTTTTTATGGTAATGTAATGGGATGAATAAAGCTCTAGTTGATCTGTTCGCTCATTCGGTTGTGACTCAAATAATAATAAATTGCCAAAATATATTACAGAATTAAATCATACCGAATTTTAAAAAACCATTAAATTTTTTTTGGAAAGCAATCCTTTTTACAAATTAATTGAATATATGTCAATGAGGTTCTCGGAATCCTCATTTATGTGCAGCACGTGAACGGAGCCTCCGCTGTAGTATGTTCGATGTTGTTGTTGGATTGGGTTAAGTACTCGTATATAGCTTCATGCGTTAAAGTGTATTTGTAAGGTTTTTGTTTTGTACAAGTGACTTACCTTTAACATTATTGTTATTTATAGCCAATAAATATTACTCAATTTTCTCTTATTGAATCAGCAAGTTGAAGTGGCAATGGGCAGGGCACATAGCGCGCAGAAGTGATGGCCGATGGGGCTGCAAAGTTCTGGAGTGGAGACCACGGACAAGCAAGCGCAGCGTAGGACGTCCACCCACAAGGTGGACAGACGACCTAATAAAGACCGCAAAAACGCGCTGGATGCGAGCCGATTCCAACCAGTCTTTGTGGAAGTCAATGGGGGAGGTCTATGTCCAGCAGTGGACGTCCTACATCGAAATATTACTGATTTACTCTGTTTCTAAAACTGTAGGGCGTGGGTTCTATTTCCGATCTGGTTAAACATCAATGTGACGAACGAATTTTTAAAATATATGCTAATAGCTGCGCCCCGCGGTGTTACCCGCGTCATGTTTTCGAGATAAAAAGTAGCCAATGTCTTAATCCAGGGTCTCAGCTACATCCATACATTTCATCCAAATCCTTTCAATAGTTTTTGCGTGAAAAAGTAACAAACATCCATCCCAACTTTCATATTTATGATATTAGTGGGATAAATATATACGTATATATGTACCATAAATAAAAAAAAAAGGTTAAAGCCTTTATATCCAGTTTCACTCAACAATGTGTTTTTTTTTTTTGGAAAAAGTCTCAAATTATTATTTTTTATTTTGCGATTCCAAAAACCAATTAAAATTTTACGGAGTTCATAACATAGCCTTGTGGTTACACCCGCGTAGTTCCCGCTCCCGTGGGAATACAGGAAAAGTAGCCTATATCATCCGAAGATAGTAACTTCCCAACGGCGACAGAATTTTTGAAATCGGTCCAGTAGTTTCGGAGCCTATTCAATACAAACAAACAAACAATCAAACCTTTCCTTTTTATAATAGATGATGCATTTAAAAAAATATTTATGTACAAATAAAACGCAAATTAAAGCTTTTACAACCTCAACGAAGACATCGATTACCTTACATAAAAAAAAAACATCAGCCGAACATAGAACCTCCTGCTTTTTTGAAATCGGTTAAAAATCTATCTTTATCTAATAGACTGCAAGACAGACAACATAGACAGTAACATTTTTATTTAGACCTTTCAAATAAATCCTACAAAATTGGTCTCTATATCTATAAAAATAGTTTGTCATTTTTATCTCGCAAGTTACTCGTATATCTGAGGATTTGTAAGATACAAACAACTGAATAAAATAATTCATTTCTCGCAGAGAATTGTATTCGAGTATGGCACTGTAACAACCCCCTTTAAAAAGTTTAAATTAATTATTTTTTTCTATATTATTTAAATGGATTAAAATGTTTATTATTAAAAGATTCAAAGTCTACGATATTAAGGTAAAGGTATTATGGTAATGTGTTTAAATGTTTAAAGTGGTTATATGGTTAATGGTGTACTGGTTAACCGCTTATAATCTAAATCTCTATTTTGGCCATGTGATCGTCTAAGGAGGACTCTACCTTGCAACCGTAATAAAACCCAAGACAGGTTTGAGATGAATCCTTATAATGCCTAAAATATCTAGACCCTACTTCTAAACCTAGACCTATTACTGAAGTTAGCTTCCTTAGCATATTGAAAGATACCTACTACATTATTAAACTCAGATATAAACAGTCAGTCTTGTCACATACAAAGAGTTAAAGGTAAATGCAAGTAATGTATTCTTCGGGATATAAATATTAACATGAATTTAAGTATATGTTAGCATTGAACTATTTGTGGTTGATTCTAGAGTTCAATCTTAGTACTGTATATAATTTATTATAATGAATTTAGGTATTACATTAGCATTAAGCTGTTTGTGTTTAATTCAAAAGCTCAATCTTAGTATTGTATTTGATTTAAAAGAAAGGATTTTAGTACATATTATATTAGCATTGAACTGTTTGTGGTTAATTCAAGAGCCCCGCCCCGCTCTTGAAAATCTGCCTCGGCATCCTGACTGGACAGCAGTCTTCCACATTTTCTTTTATATGGGGACTTGTGTCTTGCACATAATTAAATTACATTCTAGTAACTTGTATGTATAGATGTCAGTCGTTAAGATTCATAAATAGCAATCAAGGGACTGAGAGGACATTATCTTTTGGCAAAGTCTGTCTGTCATTATAAATTATATATAAATGACTCTACTTGGTCTGTAGGTATGTATGCAGTAGTTATAACTACAATGTTCTTATGATTCTTATGGCATCGGAATTCTTTTAGCTTTTAGTTAGGAAAGTATTTAAATAAATACTAAAGTTATGAGAACCAGGGTTTTATCATTAACCTGGAAAGTCATTAGTTCAATCTTTGTTGAATAGTAATAGCCTCAATACTTCTGGCTTGTATACTAAGAATCATGGTTTTAAGGTAGTACTCTTAATAATGTCAGTTTCTCCCCTGATTAGATAAGAGAAAACCAACTGGCACGGCTTCGCTTGGCCAACAAGAGAGCTAACCACAACACAAGCTTCCCGTAATTTGCCAAATGCAAGTCGATCTGACTTCTAGGTTATACAAAACTCAACAAGATTCAATTGATGACTTTATATTGATATTCTAATAGCCGGAACACTCCAACAAGAATTAAGTGATTTACTCCATAGTTAACCTGAAATAAAAACCCTACTTGTCCCTGAATCCCGCCGATTGATACATTCGCATTCTGTAGAACATATTAGATCAACGTGATATTCCTATGTCCTACCTAGTAATTAAATAAACCTACACTTAAAGACGGGCCCTAAACTGTCTAGAGATACAATCAGAAGCCCAACAAAAGACTCGCGGGTCTTATTTTTGTGATTTTATCCCCGTTCCCAAACCTAATACGGGGTATTATCTAGATGCTCGGTATCCAGACGTGCAAATACCCTTCTAACTATGTTACTCTATTACCTAGCGGGGGTCAGCCCGAAAAGCACTAAGACTCTAACCAGCCCTACGGGACGACTTTCGCATGGCCGAAGCCTAGACCGAATCTATAACACAAGAGACAGTCATGGGAAGGTCAAGTACATCCAACCTAACGTAAGACAGTTTGCATGAAGCTTGGCCCACGTAATGATACCATCAAAGAACGACGCCACCAAGTTCGCAATCCAGGAACTTGTCCCAGGGAACTACGGACTATATCAAGCACAGGCCAAACCACAACCAAACCGGTGACTTCGATGCTCCTATTTCTAGGCAAAAGCACCGCTCGGTTAGTCACAATAAACCCGAGCCTAACGGGGAGGAATAAGCTGCCAATATTATGTTGTCACTAAGAAGGGAAGCTTCAAAGGTTCGAATTAACAGCTTTGCACACTTCGTGCGTTAACAGACTGGCCAATTATAACACAAATCGATGTAGATCGAATTATCACATAAACTGAATTTACATTCCATTCCTTATGGGAACAGAATTCACTCAAAAACCCAATCTCGGTAAATATCGCAATCTAACGTGAAATAGATACCAATTCATGAGCTGAGGCACAAGTAATTCACATGTTTGTTTTATTAATTAACCTTATTTAGGTACAAACAGTATTTGAGCAGAGGTTCACCATTAATTTTACTGAATTGGACAGCCGTTAAAAGAATTCGACAAGGGACACGCACCAGCCTGATTCACAATCCAGACCACAATGCCCGCCGAACCGAATCAGAATTACCGCGAAAAACCTAAATCCCGCCAAAACTACCAAGCTATCCCGCTATTACATATCGATCGAACCTGCCAATCGGTGCGCGTAATTAGTGATGTTATAATTAGTAATTTATTCATATTTTTATTCTTAACTTATTAGTAACTAAAATACAATACAGATTTGCTTAAAATAATAAATCAACTACTTAACAATTTATTATAATTTCCAATTATTATGAGGTTTGATAAAGTAAAACCCCAATAAGCATTTGCTGATCAGCCAGTGTTAAGTAATTTCCCATAATTGTAGTTGCTCCGTTATATTAAACTAGTTGCGCCCCGCGGTATTAACGCCAAATTCCTAATTAATAAAAGTCCAAGTATTCTCCACTCCGAACAAACATCCATACAACAGGAACCCTCACTTGTGCCAATTATGTCATTTAGTTATGAAGGGATTGGAAAGCAAGCTATCTTACCTAACAATCTATAATGCACAATATTTTAATACAAAATAGTTTCATAATTGTTTTTCTCTACAAATTAGCTGTAACAATATATAATTTGGACATTATCCACTTTACTAAAATATCTAATATAGATATTGTCTTACTAAAGTAATAATCTAATTCGATTAGATATTTGGTATTTCAATGATAGATCGACGTAATATTGAAAAGGGCACCCCTATTCAAATATAACACACCTCCTTCCGTCTGTCTACATCGGATGTGCAGATCCTCTTAATTCATAACTAATTTTAATGTGAAGATATAATTAACCCATCAACAGCACACATGGGTTCTAAATCAGTTCCGAATTTATGTAGTATCTGTCCCTTATTTAAACATAAATTATCTAAGTCTAAATGCAAAACTATTGTTTCCTAAATTATTGGCTTTAGTTATTTGAAATAGCGCCATCTACTGTGTTTGGGTACTAACTTTATTGATTTTCACATGGTCACTTAACTTTGTAGTTCGCTACCTCACCGTTATCTAACGCAGCGCTTTTGTACCAAATCCGAATGTAAATGAAAATTAACTTATCTTAAATTTAATTAGAATCATACATTAATTTTAAATGAGTAAATGTATTAAAATCTCATTTTATTTGTTATTATAATATTTATAAATGTTAACGGTTATCTGGACCGTTACAGCAACCCCCAAAATTTACGAAGATATTAACTTTTATATCGTAGAAAATTTTCCTAAATAAATTATTTTGAATAAATGAGATAAACCCCTATTGTAATTGTTATTACCATAATTGTAAATGTTAACGGTTATCTGGACCGTTACAGCAACCCCCAAAATTTACGAAGATAGTAATTTTATATCGTAGAAAATTTTCCTAAATAAATTATTTTGAATAAATGAGATAAACCCCTATTGTAATTGTGTTATTACAATAATTGTAAATGTTAACGGTTATTAGGACCGTTACAGCAACCCCCAAAATTTACGAAGATAGTAATTTTATATCGTAGGAAATTTTCCCCAAACAAATTAATTTTAATTTACAATTAATTATAATAAACATCAACGTTAACCTGGAAAGGAAATTTATGTAAAGGTGCAAGTTAAATTTGTCAGTATTCGAGTTCCAACAATAATTATGTGTCAGCTAATGTAGGTGTATTTTTCCTAACACAATATGATTAAGTTGTGTTTTTAAACCAACATGAATGCAATCGTCATAAAACTTCCATCTCCAAGCTTGATAATATATCAACCATTAAAAAAATTCTCCCTTCCACAGAACCCCCTAAAACTGAGAAAGATTTGGGTTGTGAGTCCAAACAGCGCTAGCCACAGACGAATAGACCACTCCTCAACAAACCTACTTTCCGTTTATCAGGAGTTGCCCATACATCCCCTCCAGATTTAGCAGATCCCTTAAGCAAAATGGATTAAATTCCGTATAGCGTCAATATCCCACCAAGAGATGTTAGTAGAACTCAGATTACTTTCCTTTGGAGAATGTGCAGTGTACCAGATCAGATTTTCATACTTTGTAGAGTACAAGACCTTTATAAAATCAACGTCTGTTGATGAAATGCCAGCTGGCCTAACCTAACACCAAACCTCCTTTATAAAGGTCAACTTGAGTAAGTGTTTTGTCAAACCCCAAATTCTGACAAACGACTCCCATTCCGACAGTGTTATTAAACTGCTTCATTCTATCTATCAGTATAACGATGTACATATATAATCATATATAGAATATATATTTCAATATTATACGTATAGTTTCGATTCCCACCGAACAATCTATCTATCTATGTATATTCCCAACTGTAACCCCTCGCCCCAATGATCCAATAGAATAACACCATCTAAGGTCCAAGAGTCTATAAAATTTTGCACCATTACTGAAAAAAAATAAATAATAAATAACAAAACTTCTTTAAATTAAACAAATAAAACTACTACCGCATTACCTTTATTTTTATTTATTTTTTAAAAATATTTAATACCTTTAAAATCAAAACCAATACCTGTGTAGACCTTTACCGAATACCAATTACCAAGTCATGTAGGGATAGTGATATTTGAGTCCAACACAATAAGCACAAAATTCGTTTTTTAGCAATGCTTTATTAGGTTTTTTTTTTCCACCCCCAATAAAAGAAAACATTTTTCCATAAGTATAATTTTATTTTTATAATCAATAGGTACATTTCATAATTTTTACATCTATATCATCTGAGCCGTAGGACGTCCACTGTTGAATATAGGTCTCGCCTATTTTTTTTTAATCTAAAAATTTGCACCACGTCATAAACCGTTCCTAGACTAAATTCCACCTCCAACTCAATCTAACAAATTTCGTATTAGAAATCCGTGAAAATTACGATGCCCTTACACTCCATATTGTTTCCTAGCAAGTCTACTTAACATCAGTTAACTAAATGAATTTATTCAGATTGAGAATTTACACAAATATTTACGTCGATGTTGTTAAAATAAAATCTTACGTAAATTTCACGAAGTAAGTTGTTATGAGGCAACCCCCCATTCTTGCTTTCTTGAATCGCGGGAACTACAAATAATAATTATAAGAAATTCTCCACCAAGCCTAGTAAATTCAATTCTTCCACGAATTGAAGAGTTGAAATAATAATTTCAAATTTACCGCCTCTATTAATCAAATCTTAAAAAGTGAAACTTTTTAAATTTGCCGCCTTAATAACTGTACGTTTTAAACAATAGATACTAGGTACGTTAATTGCTAGCTAAAATAATTGTAATTTTCGTAATTCAAGCCCTGTAAATTTTCGTAATTCAAGCCCTGTAATTTATTTTTGTTATTTGTAATGTCATTTGTCGACTTCTTCTCGAATCATTGCCTCTACTTCCATTGAAGTTTTATTTTCGACTTCACTTCTCAATTCAATAAATTCCGCTACTGAACGCTAGATGACGTAGAATTTAATTATTTTTTTTTATAAGCTATTTTGCCTATTCGCTTTATAAGAACACATTCCGCTTTCTATTTTGATTACGTACAAATTATACATTTAATGACTTTTCTTCCGAAGAATACTACATTTTCCTGAAATCAAATATAAACTTTACACAAACATATTTATACAGTCATTATTAACATTATTTCTAAAGAACATTATGAGTATGACAATTTTACTAAACGAGACCTATCATAAGTGCTAATATTATTCTTTGAGGTCTTGACTGTGACTATGTGACTTATTATGACAGATTTATTTCTGTGACTTTGAACAGCGACCAAAGCTTATCGAGTTAACATCGCTCTATAAATATTAAACTACTTGACTTTGGCAAATGTCGACCGTACGATGCTATATTAAGAAAGTTTTGAATGAAATGTCAAACATTTCTTTTTTAACTTTTTTTTTTCCTCAATAGATAGGTATGTTGATTTCTAATTTGATTACATTTCTTAATCGATACAATAGTAAAGTTGTTCCTTGTAATTCCACCTGTATGTAATTAGTCGCAATTAATTAAATTGTATTTCAATATTCTCTCCTTTCCAATTTCACTAAGGTAGGTCAAGATGTTCAAATAAGAGAAATTAGAAACATACAAACAATGAGGCATTGTTTTCCGAATTATGTTGAGACCAGATTTTAATTTCATTTTTCAAGTGTATTTCAAAATTTTAACTATGATACAGTCATTTAAAGTAACCACTAAATTTGTCTATTTCCTTTACATACCTATCAGATAGCGTTAGCATTTTAACATAAAAATACTTACGTAGGTATACTTACACTTTTTGGTTCGAAATTAAAGTTGTTATGGCGAAGATTTTTCCATACCTTACATTACCTTGAATCTTATCACGACATTACCATTACCTTTACCATGAACCTTTACCTGTTACCATCTTATTTTTAAAACCTTACAACTACGAGTAACTAAATTTGTTTCTTAATTCATAAGTCTCGATCGATTTGAACTCATTTACCAACCGTCACTCATAATTGTCTCATCTCTATTTGACCGAAAATTTGAACTATGGATTTTATGCAACAACAAACTGGACTTACGAGTTACGTGAGACCACTAATAGTATAATTACACGTTAAAATACGTTGTAGTACATTTCTCGACGTTACTACAGTGAACTTTACAAATTTCGACCAAAATGGAAAAGCCGCTAACCTCTAATGTACGAGTGCCTAAGATGGATACATTACAGATACGCTGTAGCGCTGCATCTTTATTTGGTAAGTAGACACCCCTCTTATTCCCTATTGTTACAACCCCAATCCAGTAAACCTTAAAGTTTCTAGACCTAACTTTGAAATGACTACCTGTAATCGTTTTACTTTAACCTTATAACCAAGCACAACATCAATGCTGATTAACTAATATTTGCCTATCAGATATCTTACTTATCTTTCGTGTGTATTTGAGTTTTTGTAGATACATACATACCTAATTTATTTTTCATATTTACAGAACCATTGAATGCAATCTGATTTGATGACTAAATTACAAGCCCAGAAAGTTCAAAAATGGCTATACAACTACATGAAACGGATAAAGTGATGAATGTAGAACTTTCCTACTGTTCATACTACAACTAAGAGCATTTATTACATAAGTAAGTCACTATCCTTATTTATTTTCAAAAGTAACAACTTAACTCCGCAATACAATCTTATTTGTACTTATGTAGCAAAGTTAAAGCTCATTAGATTAGATATTATCTAGTCTTTCCTTCCCTATTCAGCTGTTTAAATTGAAATTGTGAAACCTAAATTGAGTTATGTGACTAAAACTTCAGGTGATCAAATTAACTATACCTATGTAATATTTTTCAGCGTTGTAAGACAAGTTAATGAAGCTTATATTTTTAATCGAACTCAACCACTAACGAAAGATGACAGATATGGAATCCTAACAAGTGAGTGTATAAAAATAAATTTTTAAATAAATCTAGTAGTACCCTGATTTAATTACATATTACAATTTATATAAATTGACACGGATAGTTTGTTTAGTTGAATCTAGTCTTGAGATAGTAAGGCCTTATAAAGTATTATGATGGCTTACCACTCCCATCAGTAAGCTGCTAGTTGGCAGACAACAAGAAGTGTTAAAAATCTATCTAACAAAATTCTAGTTAATAACTGGCTTGCTGACAATTGTTGTACATATGTAAATAATTTAGTGAAATTTACCTATTAAATGTAACTGTGTTTTATTATGAAAACTAAGTGATAGTTTAAGCAAACTATAGCCTAATGGTAAGAGTACAGCCTTTTACAATTAACAACTGCTTATTTATTGTATATACCCTAACATATTTGTAGTATGATTACTAACTTTTTAGTCGGAACCCTATAAGATTCTAAAGTGTGTTGTTGTTACCTTTCAGATGAAGTAACTGAGACATTAGAAATTACTTGCCCGCCACTACGAGTATTTTGAAAATTCTACAAGAACATTCCTCTGTTTCCTGCTACAATAGAATCCTATTTTATATGCAATTTCATATAACTTTAAAGTTTTACCGTGACTTAACTGTAACTATGAATTAAACAGTTTAAAGCTTTTGTTTTCCTTCAAGCTCACTAGGGTTAATAAAACAAAACTAGAAGAAGATAGTGTGATCTCTCTAAGATATCTCTAGACAATAAACATCCTGAACTAAAGGTAAAGTCCTATATTTTGAGTGTTAACCTTATTTTATAAGTAACTTGCTGAAGTATACTTATAATAACCTAGACAGTGAATCTATAAGTTTTTAATATTAGTAGAATAAAAGAGAGTACCATTATGTCAATGAAAACATCCTATGTAACATAATTGTATATTTTAGACTTGCTTCTGAATTTATGAATTTAAAATTACTATAATTTCTTTCATTTTGACCGCATCTTACTGATTGTATTTTCCCTATTCCTATGCAAGTTACCTATTCACGATTGTTCATCTCAAACCTTTCGCATCTCTACACAGCAACAATTTGTGTGCCATTCCACCTGGGCAGAAAGACACACTTATTCTATCTACTTATAGCAAAGGTGCTAGTTCCTAACCTACCCAAGTACATAATTATGAAGCTAAATTTTGTAAAAACTATAATGATTGATCCTGGTCTAAGGCACACCCATTTGTAACAACCCCCTTTAACAAGTTTAAAACTAATTTATTTTTAAAGATATTTAAATGGATTAAAATGTTTATTATTAAAAGATTCAAAGTCTACGATATTAAGGTAAAGGTATTATGGTAATGTGTTTAAATGTTTAAAGTGGTTATATGGTTAATGGTGTACTGGTTAACCGCTTATAATCTAAATCTCTATTTTGGCCATGTGATCGTCTAAGGAGGACTCTACCTTGCAACCGTAATAAAACCCAAGACAGGTTTGAGATGAATCCTTATAATGCCTAAAATATCTAGACCCTACTTCTAAACCTAGACCTATTACTGAAGTTAGCTTCCTTAGCATATTGAAAGATACCTACTACATTATTAAACTCAGATATAAACAGTCAGTCTTGTCACATACAAAGAGTTAAAGGTAAATGCAAGTAATGTATTCTTCGGGATATAAATATTAACATGAATTTAAGTATATGTTAGCATTGAACTATTTGTGGTTGATTCTAGAGTTCAATCTTAGTACTGTATATAATTTATTATAATGAATTTAGGTATTACATTAGCATTAAGCTGTTTGTGTTTAATTCAAAAGCTCAATCTTAGTATTGTATTTGATTTAAAAGAAAGGATTTTAGTACATATTATATTAGCATTGAACTGTTTGTGGTTAATTCAAGAGCCCCGCCCCGCTCTTGAAAATCTGCCTCGGCATCCTGACTGGACAGCAGTCTTCCACATTTTCTTTTATATGGGGACTTGTGTCTT
Source organism: Biston betularia (assembly GCA_905404145.2). Lineage (NCBI taxonomy): Eukaryota > Metazoa > Arthropoda > Insecta > Lepidoptera > Geometridae > Biston > Biston betularia. The sequence continues at coordinate 2,732,828 of FR989886.1, forward strand.
GCACATAATTAAATTACATTCTAGTAACTTGTATGTATAGATGTCAGTCGTTAAGATTCATAAATAGCAATCAAGGGACTGAGAGGACATTATCTTTTGGCAAAGTCTGTCTGTCATTATAAATTATATATAAATGACTCTACTTGGTCTGTAGGTATGTATGCAGTAGTTATAACTACAATGTTCTTATGATTCTTATGGCATCGGAATTCTTTTAGCTTTTAGTTAGGAAAGTATTTAAATAAATACTAAAGTTATGAGAACCAGGGTTTTATCATTAACCTGGAAAGTCATTAGTTCAATCTTTGTTGAATAGTAATAGCCTCAATACTTCTGGCTTGTATACTAAGAATCATGGTTTTAAGGTAGTACTCTTAATAATGTCAGTTTCTCCCCTGATTAGATAAGAGAAAACCAACTGGCACGGCTTCGCTTGGCCAACAAGAGAGCTAACCACAACACAAGCTTCCCGTAATTTGCCAAATGCAAGTCGATCTGACTTCTAGGTTATACAAAACTCAACAAGATTCAATTGATGACTTTATATTGATATTCTAATAGCCGGAACACTCCAACAAGAATTAAGTGATTTACTCCATAGTTAACCTGAAATAAAAACCCTACTTGTCCCTGAATCCCGCCGATTGATACATTCGCATTCTGTAGAACATATTAGATCAACGTGATATTCCTATGTCCTACCTAGTAATTAAATAAACCTACACTTAAAGACGGGCCCTAAACTGTCTAGAGATACAATCAGAAGCCCAACAAAAGACTCGCGGGTCTTATTTTTGTGATTTTATCCCCGTTCCCAAACCTAATACGGGGTATTATCTAGATGCTCGGTATCCAGACGTGCAAATACCCTTCTAACTATGTTACTCTATTACCTAGCGGGGGTCAGCCCGAAAAGCACTAAGACTCTAACCAGCCCTACGGGACGACTTTCGCATGGCCGAAGCCTAGACCGAATCTATAACACAAGAGACAGTCATGGGAAGGTCAAGTACATCCAACCTAACGTAAGACAGTTTGCATGAAGCTTGGCCCACGTAATGATACCATCAAAGAACGACGCCACCAAGTTCGCAATCCAGGAACTTGTCCCAGGGAACTACGGACTATATCAAGCACAGGCCAAACCACAACCAAACCGGTGACTTCGATGCTCCTATTTCTAGGCAAAAGCACCGCTCGGTTAGTCACAATAAACCCGAGCCTAACGGGGAGGAATAAGCTGCCAATATTATGTTGTCACTAAGAAGGGAAGCTTCAAAGGTTCGAATTAACAGCTTTGCACACTTCGTGCGTTAACAGACTGGCCAATTATAACATTTATAACACAAATCGATGTAGATCGAATTATCACATAAACTGAATTTACATTCCATTCCTTATGGGAACAGAATTCACTCAAAAACCCAATCTCGGTAAATATCGCAATCTAACGTGAAATAGATACCAATTCATGAGCTGAGGCACAAGTAATTCACATGTTTGTTTTATTAATTAACCTTATTTAGGTACAAACAGTATTTGAGCAGAGGTTCACCATTAATTTTACTGAATTGGACAGCCGTTAAAAGAATTCGACAAGGGACACGCACCAGCCTGATTCACAATCCAGACCACAATGCCCGCCGAACCGAATCAGAATTACCGCGAAAAACCTAAATCCCGCCAAAACTACCAAGCTATCCCGCTATTACATATCGATCGAACCTGCCAATCGGTGCGCGTAATTAGTGATGTTATAATTAGTAATTTATTCATATTTTTATTCTTAACTTATTAGTAACTAAAATACAATACAGATTTGCTTAAAATAATAAATCAACTACTTAACAATTTATTATAATTTCCAATTATTATGAGGTTTGATAAAGTAAAACCCCAATAAGCATTTGCTGATCAGCCAGTGTTAAGTAATTTCCCATAATTGTAGTTGCTCCGTTATATTAAACTAGTTGCGCCCCGCGGTATTAACGCCAAATTCCTAATTAATAAAAGTCCAAGTATTCTCCACTCCGAACAAACATCCATACAACAGGAACCCTCACTTGTGCCAATTATGTCATTTAGTTATGAAGGGATTGGAAAGCAAGCTATCTTACCTAACAATCTATAATGCACAATATTTTAATACAAAATAGTTTCATAATTGTTTTTCTCTACAAATTAGCTGTAACAATATATAATTTGGACATTATCCACTTTACTAAAATATCTAATATAGATATTGTCTTACTAAAGTAATAATCTAATTCGATTAGATATTTGGTATTTCAATGATAGATCGACGTAATATTGAAAAGGGCACCCCTATTCAAATATAACACACCTCCTTCCGTCTGTCTACATCGGATGTGCAGATCCTCTTAATTCATAACTAATTTTAATGTGAAGATATAATTAACCCATCAACAGCACACATGGGTTCTAAATCAGTTCCGAATTTATGTAGTATCTGTCCCTTATTTAAACATAAATTATCTAAGTCTAAATGCAAAACTATTGTTTCCTAAATTATTGGCTTTAGTTATTTGAAATAGCGCTATCTACTGTGTTTGGGTACTAACTTTATTGATTTTCACATGGTCACTTAACTTTGTAGTTCGCTACCTCACCGTTATCTAACGCAGCGCTTTTGTACCAAATCCGAATGTAAATGAAAATTAATTTAATTAGAATCATACATTAATTTTAAATGAGTAAATGTATTAAAATCTCATTTTATTTGTTATTATAATATTTATAAATGTTAACGGTTATCTGGACCGTTACAGCACGACAAACGGGATAGCTAATTTGCATCACAGAGCTGCGGTCAGGAGCTATCTTAGATACATAATATCGTAACAGTTATGGTCAGTGTCCATATCTGGAAATGAAGGCAGCGTTAAGGCCTTCGCCCACAGCGCCCGATCCGTTTTCCGTCCGATTTTTGCATGTTTTCAGAACGGTTCGTTGATTCGGGTCGCATTGTAAGTATGTATTAATGGTTCTAAAAACGAATCGCGGCCAGTGTAGATCTTAGGATCAGGAAGACGCGTTGTAGGATCGTATCGGCAGGAATCGGGCGCTGTGAGTGAAGGCCTTCAGACGGCCGCAAACGCAATATACGCTATAGGTGATAGATGTCTTTAGCAGATCGTCCAGGTACAGGCAGGAGAATGTAATAGAATATAACTTTATTCTACACCGAAACACAAGCCTACTATGCTTGTCGTCCAATATTAAATAATTGACGACATTTTACACGGCGACATCTAGCCTCAAACTACAGAAAGCTTGTACTATGAGAACCAGATGACTGATTTAGTATTAACATACTTTTTTTTTGTTGATAAATATTTTTTTTTTTTTAAACTCGTACCAACCAATAGTTTTCATGTTTATTCGTTACATAAAAATACAAATCTTTTATTAATAACACCAAAGTTACAGGTCATTTTTTCATTCATATTTAAAAATATCAAAATCATAACATATGTCAATGTCAATGACATAATATGTCACATATAAAATAACTATGTCAACATAATTAAATATCAACAAAAACAAAAATATTATAATTACTTACAAGTAATTCAATAATCTTTTATTTTTAAATAATCGTCAAAGTCATAAAACAAGGTCTCTTGAAGCAAAGATCTCGTACAAAAATACAAATCTTTCCTCTTTATAATATTGACAACCCTGTTGGTTCATTGGTAGAATGTGTGCTTCAAGAGCCGAAGGGCGTGGGTTCGATTCCCACCCAGGACAAACAGTTTGTGGTATAAAAACAGTGTAGTGTGTAACAAATGTTTGTTCTGTGTATGGGTGTACTATATGTATTATAAGTATAGGTATATTTACAACAAAAAAAGTATTTATGTATTCTTTAATTCTGCTCTAAGAGCTGAAGGACGTGGGTTCGATTCCACCCAGGACAAGCATTTTGTGATATGAACAAATGATTGTTCTGTACTGTATGCATTTACAAAAAAAACTATTTAAAGTATTCTATCAGTTATCTGACTTCCATCACACAAGCTTTGCTTAGTTTGGGGTCAGATGGCGCTGTGTGTATAGTCCTACGATATTTGTTTATTTATTTATTACTATATACGATATATGTAACACACGATATATGTAACACACTATAGGATTTTTGAATGTCTATAAAATCTAAACTAAGTGATATTTTGGCATGAAACAAAAACTAGTATATTTATATTCACATAGACTTTACTGTGACAAAGTTTCAAGCGATTTTGCATACCCAGTAACATTCTCCATTATGTCGTTTTTAATAATAGGTACATGGCAGATACCGTCGTATCTCCGATTCTATTGAAAGACTATAATAAGGCCAAAAGTTGAAAACTAGCATTCTCGTTCAAATATAACATCACAATATAGTAGAATCTCTTTTGCACGTCAAACGAGCGGTATTACCTACGATCCAAATCCCGGCTCTCTTTGCTTCGCCTATCACTGTATCTAGCTTTAGTAGTCTATAGTATAAGAGCGACGTTCATTACGATTACGAATGAAATAAAAACAAATAACTGATTGATTCAGGCGTTACTTTGCGGAAGTTCATTTTGAGTATTCAAGGTATTTATTTAGTTAATTTCCGCTTAACAGTGGTCGAGTCTCGACCAAGCGCTCGAAGAGTCAACACGTCCTGAGGATGCCTCGTGTAGAGGCGAAACACGTGTCACACACACACATACACACATGAACCCTATAAACAATATAGTACTTCTTTTTATGGATTGTATAAAACAACATAATTATGTATATCACCGACTTAATCGCCCGAAAAATACAACGTGTTCAAATCGTAAAGTTAAAAAGAAGTAGTCTATCAAGTACCATTTCCCAGCATTCATTCGTAATAATCTGTACCAGTATGTCTCGCACTATTGGATAGTAAAGCTAGATATTCCCAGACCTCCTTTAAGTGATTGCTAGTTCATCCCAGAGCCTGTTAGGTGCTGTCAGGAGAAAATAAAATAAGAACCATCGACCCGCCCCGGCTTCGCACGCGTGCACTTTTCAATATTTGAACCACCTTCAAGTTGAAAATCTGCAGCCTAGAATCTAACGGTCGTTCCGGCAGCCACACTCGAAAGCTAGTTCCTTTCCAGGCTAGGTGTATTTACCATCTTTGACCATACCGTCACTTAACATCAGGTGAGTTGTTGTCAAAAACCATAAAAAAATAACTATAATTTTTTGATTCTCCATCCATTATAAATATATGAAAGTATGGAAGGATGTGTGTTACTCTTTCACGCAAAAAATTCTGAACGGATTTGGATGAAATTTGGTATGGAGGTAGCTGACACCCTGGATTAACACATAAGCTACTTTTTATCCCGAAAATATGTAACGGGTAACACCGCGGGGCGCAACTATTACATTTTAAAATACAAATATGAAACATACAAAAAAGATAAAGAATATAACAAAACAATAAATATATGGCGTATAATAACGGCGGTCTTATCGCTTAGAGCGATTTTTGCCAAACGGGTTCTTTCGTTCTCAAATCAGCTCTCTAACCACGTAAAAAAAGCCGGATAAAGCCGGACATAGGCAGGCTTTTTGATTGCGTGTCCGGCCAAAATAAACGGTGTCCGGCTTTTGTTAGTTAGACTTTTTACATTTAGTGGCCGAGTGTTTTTGTCGTACCTATTAAAACTGAGACACAAAATCCTCAATAATGTATTTAGGCCTTATTACCCAAATGTCCGGTAAAACTGGCTGGTATGTCCGGCTTTTAGGTTTGGCGACCTGGCAACCCTAACCACGTCAAATCAATGTTGCAAAACAAAAATTAAAAAAAAACCAAAACCACCTCGATGAGTACAATCCACGTAACTTTAAACATTTGATGTTAATGCGATCAGAATGCTGAGAAATATTGGTCAACTTGCGGTCAGGTCTCGTGGCGCTTGCGCAAGTATATACGTTTGACATGACATGAGCTTGAGCTGCCGGTGAAGGAAAACGTCGTGAGGAAACCATTGCATGGTGGCAGATTACTTTCTAGTACTCGGCTGGCTAGGTACCACCGTCTAGTTGAAAATTTTCCGCCAAGCATCTAACGCTGTATTCCGGTAGCGTCACTTGACAGCCAGTTATATTCCTGGCTTGGTGTGCTTTACCATAATCGACCACACCGTCACTTAACATCAGGTGAGCTGTGGTCAAACTCTTAGCTTGTCACTATTAAAAAAATTGGTAAACTAATTTCGTTGTGAAAGCTCGATTTGATAATGAAACAAATCTGTACTATTATAAAGAGGAAAGATTTGATTGTTTGTTTGTAATGAATAGGCTCCGAAACTACTGGACCGATTTCAAAAATTCTTTCACCGTTGGGAAGCTACACTATTCCCGGGTGACATAGGCTGCTTTTTATCTCTGTGTTCCCACGGGAACTGGAACTACGCGGGTGAAACCGAAACTACTGGGCTGATTTAAAAAATTCTTTCACCTTTGGGAAGCTACACTATCCCCAGGTAACATAGGCTACTTTTATCCTTGTGTTCTCACAGGAACGGGAACTACGCGGGTGAAACCGCGAGGCGTCCGCTAGTCGTGAATAAATGTACAATTTTCGTATTATCATAACGCATGCATATGTACATATGTAGGTGTAAAGCTTTGCATATATGTAAAACAATCTCAATTGCGCGTAATAACGCATATTTGTCTAGCGGGTAAACAACGGTAAAAGCTTTTTAAGTGAATGAAAATAGAAACTTATGTAAATAACATTTGAATGCGTATGAAACATTATGCATTCCTTTACCCGACTATGGCGAAGCGAACAGGAGGGTTATAGTTTTGACATGTATTTATATATGTACGTATGTCTGTAGCGTCATCATCTCGGCCGTAACACGTCCAATGCTGGACATAAACCTCCCCCATTGACTTCCACAAAGACCGGTTGGAAGCGGCTTGCATTTTTTATTTTATTTAAAAAAGTAATGAGACGAACGAGACGCTCTTCTGATGGTAAGAGATAACACCTGTCCATTACCATTGCAGCGATACACAGAACTTTGAGTAACAAAACTAAGTCCGGGGCATCGCTGCTAAGGCGCTCATTACTTTGAGACTTTCGATGGTTAGTCTCAACAGCAACCAGCATCCAGCGTGTTCCTGCGGTCTTTATTAGTTCGTCTGTCCACCTTGTGGGTGGACGTCTTACGCTGCGCTTGCCGGTCCGTGGTCTCCACTCCAGAACTTTGCAGCCCCATCGGCCATCAGTTCTGCGTGCTATGTGCCCTGCCCACTGCCACTTCAACTTGCTAATCCGTTGGGCTATGTCGGTAACTTTGGTTCGTCTACGGATCTCCTCATTTCTGATTCGATCTCGTAGGGAAACTCCGAGCATAGCCCTCTCCATTACTCGTTGTGCCACTTTGAGCTTTCCAAGAAGGCACACAGTCAGAGACCACATCAGATCTGTTACTTACAAATCGCGCGCGATCCAGATATCGACGTATTTTGTTCGGGCCGTCGCATGATGCTGCGTATTTTTGTGTTGTTTTTATCATTAAGTATTATCTATGTAGTAATATTTAATTGTATAAATATTTGTTGCTTGTCTTAGTATTGTTTTGTAACTGTGTCCTTTTTTGTATATAATGTGTATTGTACTATAATTAACTCAAAACGTTTTGGTGTACTGCTGTAGGTTAGTTAAGAATAAAATAAAAATATGTTGAATTTCTCACTGGGCTTTATTCTGTAGTTAACGCGAACGAAGTCGCGGTCGTACGCTTGTTAATTATTAATTTTATTCATAGATATTCCTTTGTTTCGATTTAATAGCCTCTTATGATTCATTCCTTTCAATTATACAACAAGTGTCATGATTCTCACGAAGTTGTGAACGTTTCCAGTCATCGATAGTATAATTTGCAATTTTTTAAATTGCAATTCATGAATTGCTGTGCAATTTGCAATTCGTACGACCAGTTCTTTGGATAGCTGGTAATGACTCTGTTATTATTGTTTGAACGTACTCAAAGTGGCAGCTTCAAGGTTTGAGTGGTTTATGCTCAAATTCCCAAGTCGTTTTGCATATTAAATAAATAAATATCGTAGGACATTACACACAGCGCCATCTGACCCCAAACTAAGCAAACCTTGTGCTATGAAAGTCAGAATAACTAATAGAATACTTTAAATAGTTTTTTTTTTGTAAATACATACAGTACAGGACAATCATTTGTTCATATCACAAAATGCTTGTCCTGGGTGGGAATCGAACCCACGTCCTTCAGCTCTTAGAGCGGAATTAAAGAATCCTTGTTATTTTATGTAATGTGTCTCTATTATAATCTACTAGCGGTTTCACCCGCGTAGTTCCCGTTCCCGTGGGAATACAGGGATAAAAAGTCGCTTATACCACCCGGGGAAAGTGTAGCTTCCGAACAGTGAAAGAATTTTTGAAATTGGTCCAGTAGTTTCGGAGCCTATTCAATACAAACAAACAATCAAATATTTCGAGTATAGATATATAATACATAAAAAAATATTATACAGATATTTTTATCTTAGGCACAATTTTATGTCTTTTTTTTTTTAATGGTTGACAGGCTAGGTGTTTGACCACAGCTCACCTATGTCTAGATGTTAAATAATATAATCAATTGTTAATCAGCAACAACTAGTCAATTTTGACAATCGACCACCAGGCCCATTAGCTCAGTTGGTTAGAGCGTCGTGCTAATAACGCGAAGGTCGCGGGTTCGATCCCCTCATGGGCCACAACGTTTTTGCTTGTATTAAATTTAGTAAGCATTTTTTAGGCAAATTTAACCCGAAACTTACTATTCCTAATTAAATTTAAACATATAACTTCAATATATTTTTGTACTCCTTTGTTTAGATACCCTACTTGATAAATTTGGGCATTTTTTTTTTAATGTACTTTTTACTATTTCGCGCCAAAAATCCGTTTTTTTTTCAAACACCTATTTAAGGGCCTATCGAGTGCATTTCTCTAGTCGATTTTAGGTATTCTGTGCGCTCCGTGTGTGAGTGCGCAAGGCACACGAGCGAACAGCTAGTACCGCGCGCCGCCGTCGGCGCCACGCGCTACAGGCATTGTCGATACACATACGGCGGCGAAATGAAAATCGGTTTGAGCTAAATACTTAAACGGCTAAGTAGACGAACTGGATCAACTATTTTGCCGCTTATATTAGTAGACTGGTGGCCGAGTGGTAACAAGCTGTATGAGTACGGCCACATAGTCACGGGATCGAAATCAACACCATATTAATACGGAATATTATTTTTGCACACAAATTTTGTTGATAGGTATTTTAAATAAATATAATACATAAATATTTCGTTTTTTTTTAAATACATTATAATACGATTATTTTTGTATACTTATTATTTTTATAATACGTTTTATTTTTATTTTATTTTTTTCTTATTAGTGTTACATCTCCCGTCTGTTTTTTATGTTCTCTATTGTATTTTTTCTTTTCTTGGTTGCTTGGAAGAGATCGCTGTTAGCGATAAGGCCGCCACTTGTGGCACTAGTTCATAAGGTTCTTTATTCTCTGTACTCTTTTCTATTTATGATGTCCACAATAAAGAGTTATATCTATCTATCTTATTTTTTTTAACCGACTCGATTTTAAATGGAGGAGGTTCTCAATTCGACAATTTTTTTTATGTAAAAGTAATAAATCGATCGAGTCACTCTCCTGATGTTAAGAGATAACGCTTGTCCATGACCATTGTAGCGATACCCAGAACATTGAGTAACAAAACAAAGTCCAGGGCATCGCTGCTCTGGCACTCATTACTTTGAGACTAGATGGTTAGTCTCAACAGCCCAGTAATTGCGCTAGCTGCAATACCCTTCAAACCGGAACACAGTAATGTTTACACACTACTGCTTGGCGGCAGAATATCTAGTACTGCGGTGGTCTGTACCTACCTAGACGACCTCCTGCTAATTCCGCCAATTATGAATCGATTTTGATGATTCTTTTTTTTGCTTGGTTGATCCATACTTCAGAGATGGTCCCATATATTTTTTATCGAAATCGGTCGAGCAAGTAAAAAAAAATCAACACAAGTATTAAAAAACCTCGCTGTTTCATTGAAGCAGTGCGTTTAGTTGGCCTAAGGGTCATGGAGTAGGTTTTTTGTTTGTAAATTTGTGTATTTCTTTTTATGTAACTGAACATTTTTAATTCCCTATTTTATCTATTGAAAATAATTAATTTATTATAACACTATGGAACCTAAGAATATGACATACCGTAAGCAACTCCTACGATACACCTCACTTTTTTCCTTTCCACTGACGAATAATAAACGACGAAAAAGTATTATTATTTTGACTACCCAGTCAGCACGTTTGCGTCATGAGTTGTATGGCATGGGTTCGATTCCCACCGAGGGCAAATTTTGATGAGAAGAACATAGATGTTTGTTTTGTTTGGGTGTTTATGTATACTTTAGTATGTTCATAATTGATTGATTCAAAATAATGACGTGCATAATTATTAAAAAAAAATAGTTTATTACTTTACCCATGGCTTTACTCGCATATCCATTTTGGAGAAGTCATTTAAAAAATACTAAATTAAAATAAAATAATAATAAATATTTCTTTTTTAGTAGAATATAGCTTTATGGCATGGGTTCAATTCCCGAATTTTTTTGTGAAAAACATAGATGTGTGTTTTAATTTTTGTTGGCGGCCATATTGGATCAACTTTAAAGTATTCTCCATTCTACTAGTCAATCCCATTCATTTCATTTTGATACCTATATTGAGGTTGTAGTGAAAAAATATGTAATCTGCCATTTTGTTGGCGGCCATATTGGATTTGCTTTTTTTTATTATAATCTATTCTACTAATCAAGCCCTTTCATTTGATACCCATATTGATGGCATTGTGAAAAAATATGCAATCCGCCATTTTGTTAGCGGCCATACTGGATTTGCTTTTTTTAAAGTTTACTCTATTCTACTAGTCAAGCCCTTTTATTTGATACCCATATTATAGGAGTTGTGAAAAAATATGTAAGCATCTATTTTGATGGCGGCCATATTGGATTTGCTTTTTCATTTATTTTATTTATTTATGCTCTAATGAAACAGCGAGGTTTCGGAGTAAACGAAAATGTCATCGACGTATACAATTTTTATATTTATGTTGATTTTTAAAAATTGCTCGACCGATTTCGATAAAGTTTATATGAGACCACCTCAGAAGTATGGATCTATCAAGCAAAAAAAAAATTATCAAAATCGATTCATAATTAGCGGAATTATCGCGTAACAGACAGCCCCGTTGGCTCATTGGTAGTATATCTGCCTTGAGAGCTGTAAGGCGTGGGTTCGATTTCCATTCAGGACAAACATTTTGTGAATAAACAAATGTTTGTTCTGTGTCTAGCTGTTCTGTATGTATTATAAGTATGTATTTACAAAAAAAAGTATTTATGTATTCTATCAGTAATCTGACTTCCATCACACAAGCTCTGCTTAGTTTGGGGCCAGATGGCGCTGTGTGTAATGTCCTACGATAATTATTTATTTATATTTATTTAACATACATATACATTTTTGTAGCGATGATAGCTCAGTGGTTGACGCGGTCGGTTCGCATGCCGAAGGGCGTGGGTTCAAACCTAACAATGAGCTCGAGCTGCCGGTGAAGGAAAACATCGTGAGGAAACCATAGCGTGGTGGTAGCGTACTCTCTAGTACTCGGCTGGCTAGCTACCACACGAGAGTTGAAAATATTATGTCCCCAAGCATCTAACCATGAGTTCTGGCAGCCTCACTTGAGAGCCAGTTCCATTCCAGGCTAGGTGTGCTTTACCATCTTCGACCACGCCTTCTCTTAACATCAGGTGAGCTGTGGTCAAACATAGCCTAGCACAGTGGTTCTCAAACTTTTTTGGTGTCGGAACCCTTTTGGGAAGCAAAATACTTGATGGAACCCTATAATAAAACAATACTTTTTAAAAGTGTGTTCTTTAATAAAGAATCTTTATTAATAAGCATAATAAAAGTACAATGTAACAGTTACTAATTATTACTTACTTTACCATATGGCAAGTACAATAATAGAAGATATTAAAAAAAAGTAACTAATGGGATTTGATAAACAAAAAGCAAAAATAAAATGAGAAATTTAAAAATTGCGTTGTAAACAATCTCGACTTTATTTTTTAAAGTTAGAGTCGAAAGTCGCTTGTTGACAACTATAGCGTCTAATTCAGAGGCGGCTTTTATCAAAGGGACAGCGCGCTCACAAGTATACAAGTATACATGTTGATTTGTAGCGATGATAGCTCAGTGGTTAGCACGGTAGGTTCGCATGACGAAGGGCGTGGGTTCAAACCCCAACAATGAGCTTGAGCTGCCGGTGAAGGAAAAACATCGTGAGGAAACCATAGCATGGTGGTAGGGTACTTTAGTACTCGGCTGGCTAGCTACCACCCTCAAGTTGAAAATCTGCCGCCAAGCATCTAACGGTGTGTTCCGGCAGCCTCACTTGAGAGCCAGTTCCATTCCAGGCTAGGTGTGATTTACCATCTTTGGCCACACCTTCACTTGACATCAGGTGAGCTGTGGTCAAACAACTAGCCTGTCAACCATTAAAAAAAAAAAAATACCAAACTTATGAGATATTGTACCAGCTATTGTAACACATGTTTATACAAATAAATAAATAAATAAACCTATGCGCGGCCGCGGAGTCAAAACGTTCGACCAGAGACTGGTGTTTTGATTTTTTTTTCTAAATTCTTGCGGAACCCCTACAGAGGTATCGCGGAACCCTAGGGTTCCGCGGAACACACTTACAGTATAGCAGACCTAGCATAACAAACCATTACAAAAAAAAAATGTCGAATTGAAAATCTCCTTTTAAAATTGACAGCCCTGTATGTCTGCTCCAAGGCGTGGGTTCGATTCCCACCCAGGACAAGCATAAACAAATGTTTGTTCTGTATCTGGATGTACTGTATGTATTTACAAAAAAAGTATTGAAGTATTACCTATCAGTTATCTGACTTCCATAGTACAAGCTTTGCTTAGTTAGGGGTCAGATGGCGCTGTGTGTAATGTCCTATGATAATTATATATTATTTAATTTTATTATAATTTATAAAATCGAGTCTGTTAAAAAAACAAAATAAAATACAACAAAATTTGTGTGCAAAAATAATCTTCGAGTGTTGGTTGGTTTCGATCCCGTGACTGCGGATTAGAATCGGGTACCGATACCACTCGGCCACCTGTCTATGTCTACAAGTGGCAAATTTGTTGATCCGGTTCGTTTACTTTGTGATCGTACGTAAAAGCAACCTCAACAGCGACACAACCTCCCCGTCCGACAGTCGAAGCGATACTAAAGCGGATAGGGGAACAGCGTGGTAGCTCTGCTTAGAATGGACGAAACGCGCAAAAATTTAGGTATTTCCTTCGTTTGTTCAAGCAAAATCATATTTTGGTAATTTTTATGTGATAACTATTTAGAGAAAATGTAATTTTATTGTTATACAAAGCCTGATGACTTTCCGTGCAGTATTTACGCCGTATCGAGGTTTTCTATAGATTGTTTGGGGTTACTTTGGATTTTTTTTCTATCGAGGAAACTAAAAGTAATCGTGTTTCTAAATTAGATTACATATAGATTGGATCCTTAAATATCTTAAACATTAACCTCATAAATGATGTTTTAGTAATAACGAAAATACAACGAAACAAACAGTTCCAAATCCACTCGATACCGGCTTAAGAACACTTGGGTTATTGAGACGAATCTAACGATACCTTAAATAATTGGCATAATCTATTCGGCCGTTTGAATACGAGGTAATAAAAAAATGTACATACAAACATACATACAAGACCGAAGCAGAAGGCATGATAAGAGAGATGCCTGCACCTAGCAGTGGGAAAGAAGGTTGTGGATGATGATGATGACATACAAGATACGCGCGAAAAACATACCCCGGCTTTGGTAGTCGGGTAATAAGATCTAAACAATTTCTTGAAATTAATGACATTTTATATCATTAATTTAATATTATACTAATTAATTCGTTTTCAAAAAAGTGAAGTATTTTAGATCATATTTTAAAAGAAATATTTCCTCAGACCAACCTAAATCTTCAAAATAATTGACGGCCTCTACACTTTCCAAAACTAATCCAATTTGCAATAAAAAGATTAATTGAATGATATTATCTCTTATAACTTATCAGTGATAAAAAGTTTAGTTTAAAGATAAGGGGATTGCAATTTGTTACGGCTTAGTTTGCAAAGCGTTTAATCAAAATACAAGATTAAAGTTCAGTCAAAACTTAAAGATTACAGTTTCTAAACAAACACTCGCACATTTATGTAATTTTTTTTTGTAATAAATTTGTTTTTATCTAACTCCCTAATAATTCTGCGGTTTTCTACCCACCCTGATGATCTTTTGTTTTACTTATGAGGATTTACTCATGTTTAATTATATCGGAAACTTTCACTATTGATTCGGCCCCATGCGGTGGCCTTCTTCATGGATACAAAGCTGGGTACGACCATCCATCCATTCAAATTAAATTAATAATTGAGAAAAAAAATTGATTTTAATTATTTTTGTAACTTCTGTTTGTTTGTTTTTGTGCTTGTTACAGAATTAAACGTTTTTCTTTCTTTCTTTTCTTTCAAATTTTCACATTAAAATTTATAATATTAGTAGGATTTATAAGAAAAAAGAAGTATTCCATCAGTTATCTAACTTTCATCTCACAAGCTTTGCTTAGTTTGGGGTCAGATGGCGCTGTATGTAATGTCCTACGGCATTATCATTGACAGCCCTGTTGGTTCATTGGTAGTATGTCTGCTCCAAGAATTTCAATTTTTTCAATTTTAAAATATCTTTATTTGACTTAAGAAAATAGAATTGTACAATTACTAGTGTAAAAACTAAGCCTAGTAGCACATAAAATAATGACAAAGTCAACTGTTTATCGAGCACGTAGGCTCTCATTAAACTTAAAATAATAAAAATAAATGAAAGACACAATATAAATAAAGAGGAGTAATCATAAATATTTTGCTACGTAAGCTTTAGAATAGCTTCCGTTCGATAAAATGAATTTATTTAAAAAATTTAGGCGGTAGGCCGAAACGTCTGGCAAGTCTGCGAATGGCAACAGGAACGCGTCATGCGGTGGTCATGCACACAAGCACGTACCGGCCGGCCCGCCGCGCGCCGCGCGCGCCAATTCCACCCGATGTTTCGGACGCAATACGGGCGGGATCGGCGCGCACGCCGATACAGCGACCGACCGCGCGCGCTCACACTATGACGCTCGTCGTTCAAAACACTCTAGGAACAAGTGATGGGGTAGCTTATATCGTCCGTACGTATCGATATATGAGATATTGTTTATACGAGTTTTACAAATGTTTTTGATTAGTTTATTTTTGTTGTGTGGATTATTATGTAAATAATTTTTTTCCGAAAGTTTGTAGATAAAAACGTCAATTGTTGGAAGACCTATTTCTAGATGTAGTTTTTGGAGGTTTGTTTGAAACGGTGTATTGAAGGCATACTTAAGCGCTTTATTTTGTATGACCTGAAGCTTTTTTATGTTGTTCTGAAGGGCGTTGGTTCGACTCCCAGCCAGCACAAGTATATTGTGATATAAACAAATGTTTGTTCTGTGTCTGGGTGTACTGTATGTATTTACAAAAAAAAAACTATTTAAGTATTGTATCAGTTATCTGTCTTATACCATAAGCTTTGCTTAGTTTGGGGTCAGATGGCGCTGTATGCAATGTCCTGTAATATTTATTTATTTATTGTTTTATTTACTTCAGCTAATACGCTGAGCTATGACTTGCGTGCTTAATTGGACAGCCCTGTTGGTTCATTGGTAGCATGTCTGCTTCGAGAGCTGAAGGGCGTGGGTTCGATTCCCACTCAGGACTAACATTTGTGTGACTAACATTGATGTTTGTTCTGTGTCTGGGTGTACTGTATGTATTATAAGTATGTATTTACAACAAAAAAAAAAGTATGTAAGTATTTTATCAGTTATCTGTCTTCCATAGCACAAGCTTTGCTTAGTTTGGGGTCAGATGGCGCTGTGTGTAATGTCCTGTGATATTAAAAAAAAAAAAATTAACAAGTATTTCTTACAATTTAATACGAATACTTAGTAATGCGCTTACTCCTCACTAACTAAGCACCACTTAAATAGCTTCTTTAAGTCCCAAATCCGCTTAGTAGATAGTATCAGCTCATAACCTTTAAGGTATCAAGTGTTAATCTAAACGAAACCCTAAGAATTAAGACAGGATTAAATCGAACGGCATCGGTGCGCACTTGTTAACTTATAATCCAAAATTTAATTTAGCAAAGAGACTTTTATGAGACCTTCTGTTGTCAATCTATTTATGTATCAGTTTTGTTTTTATATTTTGTTAAAATTTTGAATTTATTTTTATATGTATACTAGCTGCACCCCGCAGTATGACGCTTTTGGGGTTAAAAAGTAGCCTATATGTTAATTTGATTAAATAATAAAAAAAAATTGATTGTTTGTTTGTATTGAATAGGCTCCGAAACTACTGGACCAATTTTAAAAACTCTTTCATTGTTGGGACGCCTCGCGGTTTCTCCCGCGTAGTTCTCGTTCCCGTGGGAATACAGGGATAAAAACATCCCATAGTATGTCATCCGGAGAAAGTGTAGCTTCCCAACGGTGAAAGAATTTTGAAATTGGATCTGTAGTTTCGGAGCCTATTCAATACAAACAAACAAACAATCAAATCTTTCCTCTTTATAATAGTAGAGATAGATAGATGGTATAAAACCCTTCATGCGAGACTCCGACTCGCACTTGACCGGTTTTTTATTTATGTAATGAAACGAACGAGACACTCTCGTGATGGTAAGAGATAACGCATGTTTTTGTCCATAGCACCAATACACAGAACTTTGAGTAGCAAAACAAAGTCTAAGACATCGCTGCTTTGGCGCTCATTACTTTGAGACTTTCGATGGTTAGTCTCAACAGTCCTGTAATTTCGCTAGCTGCAGTACCCTTCAAACCGGTACACAGTAATGTTTACACACTACTGCTTGGCGGCAAAATACTGGTGCTGCGGTGGTACCTACCTAGACGACATCCGGCTTAGGATATCTACCACAAACTGCTCGCCTAGTAAATATAAAAAGGAAACAAGTTTTTCTACGTTAAACCTTATAGCATAGTTACAGATATAAATTCGTCGTAATTAATTCAACGTGCAATAAGGGTACAATGAGAAATAGCACCTACCCTCATTTGTTAACTGAGGGCAACCTAATGTACGCTGCGAATCTGCCAGCTACCCAGCGATGAGCTGGAGTAAGGCCATCGACATAAATAATTTACATTTTTTTAAAACCGACTCCATGACCCTCAGGCCAACTAAACGCACTGCTCCAATGAAACAGTGAGGTTTCGAAGTAAACGAAAATATCATCGATGTAAACAATTTGTACATTTTTGTTGATTTTTTAAAAACCGTTCCATCATTTCGCAAAAAAAGAATCATTAAAATCGATTTATAATCGGCGGAATTATCGCGTAACAAACATTAAAAAAAAAACAGTTGAATTGAGAACCTCTTCCTTTCTAGAGTCGGTAAAAAAAACATACAGTCGAATTGAGAACCTCATTTTTTTGAGTCGGTTAGTAGATTAGATTATTCCTTTTCTTTTTGTAGATTTCTCGTATTATGAAAAGGTTTGCTACTTTTTTTTAGTTTGTTATATATAGAGTCACATCTAGCGTAGCAAAAATATGGCAGTTAGTTTGTATATGTGACACATTATACAAAAAAGAAAAAATTGAATGAATTCTGTTTAACGAACCCTTACAATATAGGTATATTATATTGTACTGTAGCTGCGCCCCGCGGTGTTACCCGCTGTTCTCACGTCAACACTACATTTAAAAGATTTTTTTTGAGATTAAAAATATGTAACTTATGTGTTAAACTAGGGTGTCAGCTATCTCCACACAAAATTTCAGCGAAATTGGTCCAGCCGTTTGAGCGTGAAGGATTAACAAACATACAAACAGATACGTTGCCGCAGTCAGGTAAAATGTTATATTTTCGTATAAAATCGATTTTATACGATAATATTAAAAGGGTTTGACTTGTAACATAGAATGTTACAGGTCCAAAAAAAAACAAGGAAAAAACTAATTTATCTTATACTACCTCAGCATGGTGGTAAGGTACTTTCTAGTACTCGGCTGGCTAGCTACCACCCTCAAGTTGAAAATCTGCCGCCAAGCATCTAACGGTGTGTTCCGGCGGCCTCACTTGAGAGAGTTGCATTCCAGGCTAGGTGTGCTTTACCATCTTTGACCACACCGTCCCTTGACATCAAGTGAGCTGTAGTCAAACACCTAGCCTGTCAACCATAAAAAAAAAAGAATTGGCCAGTAACATACATAAACTTACACAACAATTGCTAAAAATACGATAAGACGGCTTTCAAAATTCACTTAGTATGATATGGGGAAAAAATCGATCATAAACTCAACAAAAAAATGTTTCCACGAAAGATTTCTGCTCAAATGCTTATACAAATATAGCTGATGTGAAAAACGGGCATAACCTATTTTCACTAAAATACGTTTATCGGACACGTATCTGTATAAAATGACTTTTATTTATTCACATATTTATCCCGGCCACCCAGCTGCCGGCTATTCCAAAATGCTACAAAGCGCTCACCCTTTGTATTCTCACACCCTGAAGAGGGTTTTTGCGATATAAAAATACCGACAAAGAGTTTTTAGAATTACCTAAGCCGAGTTTACACGCGCGCTTGAAGATATCCTTTAGTCAATCTACAGAGAGAGACAGTACCAGATGTTCTGCCACCAAGATAGATATAACTCTTTATTGTGCACACCATAAACAGAAAAAAGTACAGAGAACAAAAGAATCTTATGAACTAGCGCCACAAGTGGCGGCCTTATCGCGATCTCTTCTAGACAACCAAGAATATAAAAAACACGATAGATGACATAAGAAACAGACGGCAGATGTTGTAACCATTAATAAGAAAAATAAATAAAACCTATAGTAAGTATATAAAAAATAGTAGCAGTATATAAACACTACTTTGTTGCAAGTGAAAGTGTACCGTAGCTAGCGATACCACCGACCGTAGCCAAGTAGTGGTGTGTTAACATTACTGTGAATGGGACTACAGCTAGCGAAATTACAGGGTCCAACGAAAGTCTCAAAGTAATGAGCGCCAAAGCAGTGATGCCCTGGACTTTGTTTTGTTACTTGAAGTTCTGTGTATCGCTGCGATGGTCAGGGGCAGGCGTTATCTCTTACTATCAGGAGAGCGTCTCGTACGTCTCATTACTTTTGACATAAAAAAAAAAAGATATTACTTTTTTTTTATCCAAACATTTTTCCGTTTAACCACACTCTGCCTTATGTTAAGCAGTAGTGTGGTCTAAGATGGAGCACGCTTACCTGGCAGAAACCTATTTACTCTAGATTTGAAGACGCCAATATTGTACCTAACAGGGAACACAGACTCCGGCAGAGAATTACACAACTTCGCTGTGCGAATGAAAAATGTGGAATCAAAACGCTTTGTGCGTTCATGGGGAACATGCACCACCATTACGGGTCTAATGAGAATCACCGTCAATTAATATTTATCGCAAGACGTTACACACAGCGCTATCTGACCCCAAAGCTTGTATGATGGAAGTCAGATAACTGATAGAATACATAAATACTTTTTTGTGAATATGTATATACTTATAATACTTACAGAACACGAAGACACGGAACAAACATTTACTAGAATCGAACACACACCTTTTTTTTGTATAATAGTAACAAAATAATTCTCTTAATGCTAAGAGATAACGTATGTCCATGACCATTGCAGCTACATATAACTTTGAGTAACAAAACAAAGTCCGGGGCATCATTGCTTTGACGCTCATTACTTTGAGACTTTCGTTGGACACTGTAATTTCGCTAGCAGTAGTTCCATTCAAACCGGAACACAGTAATGTTAACACACCACTACTTGGCGGCAGATTATCTGGTACTGCAGTGGTATCTACCTCGACGATCTCCTGCTAAGGAAATCTACCACCAAATATTGGAACAAATCATTTTGTACCAAGATTAGTCACTGCAAAATTTTTGCTAGCCACATTAAAATCTATTAACATTTTTAGGACATCTGAAAAGGGCCGAATTCTAATTAGATCTGTTTAATAAAACATTTAAAAGTCTTTTGATATTTTTCTTTAGATTAATATAATTTGATAATAAAAAATGACATTGTAGTAGACCTCTTTAGCGCGAGGTCTATAGTACCATATTAGTAGACATTCTGCTGCCAAAAATTTGTGCGTAAACATTACTGTGTTCCGGTTTAAATAGTACTTACTGCAGCTAGCGAAATCACAGGGCTATTGAGACTAACCGTCAAATATCTCAAAGTAATGAGCGCCGAAGCAGCAATGCCCTGAACTTGGTTTTGAGAAAACATTTATTTTGACACAAACGACAAAAAACACTACAAATAAAAGATTAGATTAGAAAAGATTGAGAGAAAAAACTAAAAAATAAAATAATAATTTACAAAAAGTGTAGAAAGCTGCTTGTGAAAAGAAAGGACATATTAGTAATAATTATAAGAAGATAAAAAATAGTAGGGGCTGGTGTCCCCCCCGTGGGTTCCCGCCTTGTCGTGGCGGGGGGGCTGAGTAACCGTGACTGGTCACCACGGTGAAACTAAGCGGAACCCGAGGTGGGGCTGCTTCTCCGGGTGTTCCCCCGGGCCTGGTAGAAGCGGCCAAGTAGGTTGCAGACTGTGTGGGCGGTATCGCAACTGAGGCGGGCTGCAGTGTCGAATGGGAGACACTGCGGCTGAGGGCTGGAGGCCGCGGCGGGAGAGGACTGTCGGTGTTTCGTTGCCGCTTTCCCTACCTTCCGCGGCCTTAACGGGGCCGCTACCGTTTGATGGCGGACGCGGTGGGGCTGCAGGGGAGGAGGAGTGTCGGTGTTGCGTTGTGCCGCTCTCCCTGTCCTCTGCAGCCGTGGTGGCAGGCGGCGGGGCCACTCACCTGACCCGTCGCATGAGGACCACTGGCGTTCAGACATGGGGTCGTTTGGCGCCAGTTGTTATTGGTCCTCGAGGTGGGTCACGACAAGCCATGTTATGGCATGTCGCGACGGCAAGAGGGGCCCGACCCCAGGAGGTGGCCTGGCGACGGGCTCTCCGCGTGTCCCTCTGATGAGCTGAGGGCGCAGTGGAGGAGCCGAGTGGGAGGGGGTTGCGGAATGGGGGGAGTGCCGGTCTGGCGATCCCCATTCCAAGCAACCAAGTGGCAGGCGGCGGGGCCACTTATCTGACCCGTCGCATGGAGACCAGGGGCGTACGGACATGGGGCTGTCCGACGCCCATTTGCTGGTTTGGTCTCCGAGGTGGATGACGATGTGTCGGGTGTTCGGACACATCGTCATTGTTGCGGGGTGAGCTTAGGCTCCCCGAGGCGGGTCCGCGAGGACAAGCGCTGTCGAGGCCGCGGTAGAGTGCGAAAGCGTGCCCGCAGCCTCGACACAAAGCGCCGAGGTGGAACACTCCAGGGTTTTTAGTGGGTAGGCTGTCATTAGGACGGAGAGTCCCACATAACCACCGTGCCCGCCCCAGGGCCGGTGGTATACACAAAGTATTTTCCCTGGACAAAAAAAAAAAAAAAAAAAAAAAAAAGGGGCTGGTGTAGAATATACTAATAATGCTGGAAAGAAAAAGAAGGAAAATAAATGTACACATAGAATTAATGTTGAAGAAACAAGAAGTTACTTAAAGTTCTGAGTATTTCTGCAATGTTCATGGACGGACGTTATCGTTTACCATCAGGGAAGCGTTTGGTTTGTCTCGCAAATGTATTTATTCGGGCAGCAAATCCCACTGTTAAGCGGTTTGTACTGTGACTATTATTCAACCTTTGATTATAGTCAATTTTACACGTTTGTTAGTCGTAAACTGATGAATATTTTCGAGCTACACGGTAATACGGGATGTGGCTTCAGCGGAAGTGGTTATTAGTTTACATTATAAAATCATATTGGGGTTTGATAGGTTTTTAGTTACGCTAAAATTATCACTCTGGTTATTGGGTGATTTACCCAAAAGTTAAACTCACTAACGATTACTAAATTAAAATTGCAATGCATTATTTCTATTATTGTTTACTAGTGATCCGCCCTGGTTTCGTACGGGTGCAATGTAGATACTAATATGGTGCATATGCATGTATTATAAATTTAAACCTTTCTCTTGAATCACTCTGTCTATTGATGAAAACCGCATTAAAATCTGTTGCGTAGTTTGAAAGATCTAAGCGCACAGACGGCGGGAAACGACTTTGTTTTATACATCCTTCCATCGCTGTCAAAAAAATAAGAGTTTTTTTTAAATTACAAAACATTGCTCCAAGCGCCATTTATCCCCAAACTAGGTAAATCTTGTACCACAGGCACTAGATAGCTAATAGAAGTAGACACTAAATAGCTTTTTTTAGTTGGTTTAGTTTGAGTAGTTCCCGTTCATGTGGGAATACAGGGATAAAAAGTAGCCTATGTCATACGGGGATAGCGTAGCTTGAATTTTTAAAATCGGTTCAGTAGTTTTTGAGTTTATTCGTTATACATTACAAACAAATGTAGCGATGATAGCTCAGTGGTTAGCACGGTAGGTTCGCATGCCGAAGGGCGTGGGTTCAAACCCCAAAAATGAGCTTGAGGTACCGGTGAAGGAAACCATAGCATGGTGGTAGGGTACTTTCTAGTACTCGGCTAGCTAGCTACCATCCTCAAGTTGAAAATCTGCCGCCAAGCATCTAACGGTGTGTTCCGGCAGCCTCACTTGAGAGCCAGTTGCATTCCAGGCTAGGTGTGCTTTTCCATCTTCGACCACACCTTCACTTAACATCAGGTGAGCTGTGGTCAAAACGCCTAGCCTGTCAACAATTAAAAAAAAAAACATACAAAAATACAAATCTTTCCTCTTTATAAATATAAGTGTAGATAGTAATATTTAGAAACGTATCCTATACTTACATAGGTGACATAGATTATTTCATTAAAAAGCACACAAGAATAAAACTATTACAGAAACTTATCGCTAACGGCGTCGTCCACAGCATCACATGCGAATAAATCAACTTGGCATAACGTGAAAAGTATCCAGCGAGTAATGTATTGAAGTGTCGTTACCGTAACTGGCTTAACATGATTTGGAGCGAGTTTTGATGGCGTTATGGAACTTGTTACAACTTTACTACTCGGGCTCCATAAAGCGGGTTTGATAGCCAAACGATAGCAGATTTTTGGAGCTACTCACTTTTGATTGCTAGTTTAAAAACTTGCGAGCAACTTGCAAGTTACATCCAAGTAACTCGATTTTGAATATTATTTGAACCGATGAAAGAATAGTTTTTTTTACCTACGATGGAACGGAGACGGTATATGCGTTCGGGGTGAGAGCAGTGGCGGCGTTGGGGGGTGGCCAGCAGGGCATCCGCCCGGGGCCTCGCGTCCTCGTAGATCGCGCCTCGCACTTAACAAAACCCTCCCTGAACGCACGGTTTCATTATTAGTGCAAGCATGTTACGACCACTCGAGCACTCGAACTAATTTTTTAGTAAAACTGACTCAAAGAAAAAGGGCCTCACAATGATCTGTCGCCCCGGGCCTCGCAACAGCCTAAGGCCACCGCTGGGTGAGAGGATGTTTATATGTGAAAATCCATGTTGCCATGTTTCTTCTCTTCTCTATCTCTATGCAACAGCATGCTGTCATCAAAATCCGATAATCCGATTTTGATGCAGTTTTCAGTTATGGGTTCGGGTTTGATTGGTGCATGTTCTTCGTGTTACGGTGACAACTCATTAATGCTTGTAATGCTAGGCGTTTGATAACAGCTCACATGATGTTGAGTGACGGTGTGGTCGAAGATGGTAAACACACCAAGCCTGGAATGGAACTGGTTCTCATGTGAGGCTGCCGGAACATATAGTTAGATGCTTGAATTATTTATTTTATTCTGTTTTTTAGTATTTTTTGTCATAACAGAAATACGTCATCTGTGAAAATGTCAACTGTCTGACTATCACGGTTCATGAGATACAGCCTGGTGACAAACGGACAGACGGATGGATGGACAGCGGGGTCATAGGTTTCCGTTTTACCCTTAGGGTACGGAACCCCAAAAATCATACATCAACTTGATGACACGAAGATGTTGAAGTCGATGCCATCTCGCTAATTCTATTATCCGAGTTTTCTTATAAATACTTTTACTGACATGATTTTATATTTTTACTTTATTCTAGTGAAATGTTTTTTTTTTTTAATTTTTGTTGTGAAATTTATTAGTATAAATGTAAATAATTATGGACTTGATCCGAAACAAATAATCGTATTATTATAAAAGAACACAAACCAATTGAATACAGTAATTGTATAAAATCGCACCCCAACTGTATTTAATTTAGGGCGTTTTCCCTTTATTTCACCATTAATCTAATAATTTACACAGATTTATTAATATTTCGTTTTGTTTTGTTTCAGGTAACCCTGCGTTTAATGGAGGATGGGGATGTTTTTAATTGGGGTTATTTATAGATGATTATAACACAATAGTCTGCGGGTTGGTCTGAACCGGTACAAAGCGGTATGAAGCGGAATGCGAAGGGTTGGGTGCAATTTGTTTTTGTGTATTGTGGGTTGAAATTATTGGTGAAAACAACGATTTTATGTTAAGGTGGTTCGATTTCCATACAAATATTTTTTTGCCATTTATGGACAAATGGAGCATAATTTTACAGTGAAATCACAGCTACTGGCATTTATTTTGGTCTTCATTTGCGATAAATCACAATTGCTTGAATAAAACAGTAGATTATTGGCATAAAATCAAATTCACGATTGATTTATGAATTTATGATTTTTGACTAAAACAGTAGGTAGTAGTAGCATAGTTCACCCGCGTAGTTCCCGTTCCCGTGACAAAACAGGGATAAAAAGTAGCTTATGTCACCCGGGGATAGTGTAGCTTCCCAACGGTGAAAGAATTTTTGAAATCAGTCCAGTAGTTTCGGAGCCTGTTGAATACAAACAATCAAATCTTTCCTCTTTATAATAGTGTAGATATCATGAAGCAGTTTTTTTTAATGTAAAAAGTAATGGTACGGACGAGACGTTCTCCTGATGGTAAGTGATAACGCCTGTCCATAACCATTTCAGCGCTACACAGAACTTTGAGTAACAAACCCAAGTTCATGGCATCACTGCTTTGGCACTCATTACTTTGAAACTTGCGATGGTTAGTCTCAACAGCCCAGTAATTTCGCTAGCTGCAGTACCCTTCAAACCGGAACACAGTAATGTTTACACTCACGTGTTTGTTTATAGAAAAGTTCAATTAATAATACTGCACAACACAGTAAAAACGATCATATTTGTTCGCGGAGATCCATACATAATATGATTCAAGTTACACACATACACACACGCACACAAATAAATATCTAAGGGCGTCCGTGGGGACTGCGAAATACCCGACTATAGAGATATGCTTTGCATTATTTCTCAAGAATTTACCGTTTCATAGCAACACACGTTAACCACGTTGGTTTGTGTTCGCGACAGATGCAGGAAACCAGGTAAAATTCTGACAAATCCTTTGACTCATCCGTGTCGAAAAAACGTTCTATTTACTTTGGTATCGCTTTCCGTAATGTTTGAGCAACGGTTTCAATTCGAAGAATTTATAGAATGTGTGTTTATGTAGGTTTTTTTTTTTTTATGGTTGACAGGCTAGTTGTTTGACCACAGCTCACCTGATGTTAAGTGAAGGTGTGGTCGAAGATGGTAAAGCACACCTAGCCTGGAATGGAACTGGCTCTCAAGTGAGGCTGCCGGAACACACCGTTAGGTGCTTGGCGGCAGATTTTCAAATTGAGGGTGGTAGCTAGCCAGCCGAGTACTAGAAAGTACCCTACCACCATGCTTTGATTTCCTCACGATGTTTTTCCTTCACCGGCAGCTCAAGCTCATTGTTGGGGTTTGAACCCACGCCCTTCGGCATGCGAACCTACCGCGCTAACCACTGAGCTATCATCGCTACGAAAAGGTAGATAGAGCTAGGTAGATAGGGCATGACATGTGTAAGTGGTACTTTGAATCACATCGATTGCTGATCACTTTTTACCATTTAATGAAATAATTATCGTAGGACATTATATACGGCGCCATCTAGTGCCTAACTTAGCAAAGCTTGTAGGTACTATGGCAGCCAGATAACTGAAAGTTTAGGTACTTACTATTTTTTTTGTTTACAACAGTGATAAGTGAAAAGTTTAACTAACTTGACGATAATTTAGAAATCTAGATAACTAAAATCCGGAATAAACCTAAAATCAAAATAAATAAATTAAAATAACAACAGATATACTCATCTCGCTGCAGTAACTAGAGCCTCGATCACGAACGACTTGCGAAAAAATATTCGTATCGACATCGACAAAAATTTGTATGAGATTTGTACAGCTTTGTGTGCTATCGAGGACTCGATACCTTTACGATATGAATTCGATAAATTTTCGTGATCGAGGCTCACTTGCCGAAACGTGTGTCGCCTGTACACGAGGCATCCTCAGGACGTGTTGACTCTTCGAGCGCTTGAACGAGACTGAGTAATAGTATCATGCTAATATTATAAAGGCGAAAGTTTGTGAGTGTGTATGTATGATTGTTACTTCTTTACGCTTAAACGGCTGGACCAATTTTGATGAAATTTGTTATGAAGGTAGCTGTAACCCTGAATTAACACATTTTTTATCTTGAAAAAAAAGTTAGCGGTTTACACTACGGAGCGCAGCTAGTCTACTATGTAAGTTTTTATTTTGAATTTCCTTAAGTGTTACGTAGTTTGTTAACTTAGCTGAAATTCAATTTAAGACGCTTTTTATTGTTATATTGACTTGCCCGTAACAATCGTTGTTATTTATGGCGAATAAATTATTCTGATTCTGATACTAGTAAAATATTTGGTTTAAATCGCACGATGCATCAAAATGAAATTTAAAATTAGGAGAGAGCTAGCTGTTTAACTGACGGAATCAAAAACAAACGGTCCCTTCAATAATAAATTTCAAAGGAAGTTCCTACAATTCCAAAATTTGGAATTGATGCGGAATTCCCAAAATGGCTGCTCCATAATTACGCTGTCTCTTATTCCGGTTCAGTGGCAACGAGACAACTCAACGTCTCAGCGATCTTCATCAAACAATTGCCAATATTGGAAGGAAAATTCGGGCAATATACTGTTTCTAGCACCGATCTACGGATTCACGAAGTGTCAAATACAAACTTTTTATTAATAACACCAATGTCACAGTCTAACTCTGTAATATCATGGAAACGCGTACAACCAAACGCAATGAATTTTCCAAAAATCTGAAATTTTCAAATTTTCTGCGCATATTTCTTTTCGTAAGAACCTTTTACAAAGTACAAAAAATCTTTTAAAAAAAATGAATGAAATCGGTGAAGTCGTCCTTAAGTCATGCCGTGACCAAGGAAAACAGGGATTTAATTTCATATAATAATTATATATACACATAAAAATAGATATATGTATTTTGATAGCCTTGTTGGTTCATTGGTAGTATGTCTGCTCCAAGAGCTGATGGGCGTGGGTTCGATTCCCACCCAGGACAAGCATTTTGTGATATAAACAAATGTTTGTTTTGTGTTTGGGTGTACTGTACGTATCATAAGTATGTATTTACAACAAAGAAAAGTATATAAATATTCTATCAGTTATCTGTCTTCCATAGCACAAGCTTTGCTTAGATTTTTTTTTATCAATTTATTTTTATTTTATCTATCTGAAATGTGTTTTCAACGAACTCTTTTGAACTCTGGATTAATTCTATCATTCCACGCAGACCTGTAGAGTATCAAATCAACAGTATAGTTTAAAATTTCCATCTCAAGAAAAAGCTATTAACCTGAAAGCGTACACTTACTACATGAATATTTGACTCACACGCAGTCATGATAAGAATTGATAAGATAGTACAGTTCACGGACCTTTAGTATTTACATTGATGAAAGATAAGGTGCTCTAGATTTTAGTACATGACTCATTGCGAAGTACATATAAATTTGTCCGGAGGGAAATGTTCGCAAAATATTTTTGATTTTTTGTTCATGTTTGATAGGCTAGGTGTTGGACCACATCTCACCTGATCTTAAGTCACGATGTGGTCAAAGATGGTATAACACCTAGCCTGGAATAGAACTGGATCCCAAGTGAGGCTGCCGGAACACACCGTTAGGTGCTTGGCGGCAGATTTTCAACTTAAGCGTGGTAGCTAGCCAGCCGAGTACTATAGAGTACACTACCACTATGAAACTTATATATGTATTTAATTTAAAAATTAAATTTATGTATTGTATAAACTTATAAACATTTCCATAACTACGACTAACCAAACCACTTAGGCATATTTTCATAATAATTCGAGAAATTAATTTCAATTCAAATTTCGGCAATAATTCGTTGGATTAAGGCTCTTAATCCTATTAGTTTAAAGTTTATTCAAAACTATAATAAGCTCTAGTATAACTTGGAGCTCTATCTTAGTATTAACTTACTTGAGTATTAGAGATCCTTTTGAATAAGCTTGAACAATTTGGTAATCAATTGTTAAAGTTATTGTGTACCATATCGGTTAAACACCAAAAAAAATTACGATCCTCTCTACCGTCAAAAAATTTCCACTACTGTTACTTTTCTTCAGCTTGCCATCTATTGGGTCGAGTCCTGTGCCTATTTTGATTCTTAGCAATGAGTGTTTCCCATGTTACGTACAGTGGAGTTATAAATGACAAAACTTAGACATTTAACAAACATAAATAAATAAATGTCGTTAAACATTTCATACAGTACCATCTAGCCCCAAACTAAGCAAAGCTAGAATACTTACTTTTTTTTTGTAAATACTTACTTATAATACATGCAGAACACCCAGACACAGAATAGACATTTATTGTCAAATGAAAAGGATGTCTGAAAGAAATCGCTCTAGGCGATAAGGTTTCCGTTGTACGCCATATATGTATTAGTCTATGTTGTTTTTGTTTTGTTATTATCTTTTTTCTTTGTTTATGATGTACAGCAATGTATGTTTGGTATACAATAAAGTTATATTCTATAAATTTCTGTACCGGTGGTAATCGAACTCCCCCCCTACAACTATTGAAGCAGATATTATACTAAATGAGCTAACAGCGGCTAGTTAAAATCCGACATTTAAATTCCGTCGCTATGCAACTTACCCATTAAATTAACTCAATTTTAAGTATTCGTTCGATGTGTTTCTGATAAGCTTACGATATGTGTAGAATCAGGAGTGATGTCGAGCTAGTGAAATGCGCTGTGACCATCATTCTATTAAAATCTATCTCCCAGTCAATTCGGACGTCGAAAAAACACGAATAAAATTTTAAGACGCCATAAACATGGCAATTCCATTCTCGAATATCTTCGGGCATAAAAATAAAACAAATCATAAATTAATACAAAGAAAAGTTTAAAATGTGTCAATACAAGGTACAAAGAGTTTTTGTAATAAAGCTATAAATAAAGTACTTAACTGGCGAATCATAAACATTGTTGAGAACTATTGAATGTATTATGAAATGAGACATAACTGATATGTCAAATATGACGGGTCTAATAGCAAGAAAATATCTTGTGTTTAACTGATCTAGCGACCCGCTCCGGCTTCGCACGGGTGCAATGTAGATACTAACGTTGTAGATATATTATCTCGTAAGATTTAGCCAGCATTTGTAATGCAAAAACAAAATCGAACAATAGCATGTTTTTACGACTATACAAATATTTGAAATTATCAAATTTTCTTTATTAGAATATGCATTTATTATACGTGTAAACCTTCCTCTTAAATCACTCTGTTTATTGACGAAAACCGCATCATTCCACGTGACATTGGCAGAATTATGGAGTATCTCCGCAAATGCCATTAATCAAGTGTTAAAGTTGAAATTAAATAAACAAAATCTAATGTAAAAAGTATCCTAATTTTTTGTTTGCTAAATTTCATCCAAATCCGTTCTGCAGTTTTTGCGTGGTTGAGTTACAAACATCCAAACATACTTTCACATCCTAATAATAAATGCGAAAGTTTGAGAGTATGTTTGTTACTCTTTCACGCAAAAACTACTAAATAGGCTTTAATGAAATTTAATTATAAATTACATAGACTTCATAGTAGGCCTTTTTATCCCGAAAACATGTAGCCGATAACGCGGGGCGCAGCTAGTTTACATTATTAGTAGTATTCACTTTTCGTAAACTCTGTGAACTGAACAAACTTTTTGTTAAATTCCACGCGGACGATGTCGCGGGTAGTAGCTAGTATATGTATCATGTAAATCTATGTTTCAAAGTAAGTATTCAAGCACAGCTAAAACTTGAAGTTAAAGGTCTCGTCATAAAAACTAGCTCGAAAAATCATACTTCATGCTTTTACATTTCCGATAGTGTCACGTAATGTCACATTTTTTTCCAGAAAATCGAGTGAAAGTATTTAGAAACCACGTTTCATTCAATTCGTTACAGTATGTGGATAAACGTTTTATGTAATAAATATTTATTAGTACTTTGACTTTCATATTTTGTTTCATAATAGCATCTGATTATTTCGCCTGTCACACTGAAGCTGCTCGCCCATTACACTAATCTAACACCACCTCAAATAAACAATATAGCATAAGTAGGAATGTAAGTGTATGGTCTAAGGGTGTGTTTAAATAATACGAATTATTTCTCGCCTACATGACACGATCGCAACGCGGCGGCCGCGCGGTTGCGTCGTTATTGTAAAATATACTCTAATCTTTAGCAAGTACGTTTAAAATTGATTTATCAAAGAATCCCTTCACGCCGCCACTGCCACCTCAATACTAAAAGTCAAGACGAAAAAGAAAAGGAGAACGGGGACAGCGCGGACGCCAAGCGGGGATGGTACTTGTGTACCATCAGCGACTCTCCCACAGTGTGGACACCGCGCGGTAGCCAAGCGGTTAAATAAATGCGAAGAATTTAATATTATGGCCTCGTCAATACAGTTCAAATTAGCTTTGAATGAACACAAGTAGGCGCGCCACCGCGCGGTAGCCGCAACAATTTTTTCCGTAGTCTAATTGCAGCCTAAGCATGGTCGACGCTTGTTGCATTGCTTGCTGTCCGGTTTACTATTTACCATTTTGCTGTGGTGTTGAACTGAATTGTGGTGTTCAATTATTCTAATGTACGATATTGTTCTAATTACGCCTTGAGTTTTAAACAGCTTTCTTACCTTTGCTTGTCAATTATAACCCATTGTGCTATTTTTCAGGAGTCATTTTTGCTTTATTATTTTATGCATTCTCATAAAAACTAACCATCGCTTATTTTTCTTCTTTTCATGTAACTCAAAGGATTGAAAGGTAAGTTGGACATGTGCAAACGTTATTGTAATTTGTTAACAGGCTAGGTGTTTGACCCCAGCTCACCTGATGTTAATTGGCAGTGTGGTCGAAAATGGTAAACACATCTAGCCTGGAAAGGAATTGGCTCTTAAGTGAGGCTGTCGGAACACACTGTTCCACAGTGCTTGGTGACAGATTTTTAACCTAAGAGTGGTAGCTAGCCAGCCGAGTACTAAAAAGTATCCTACCACCATGCTATGGGTTCCTCGCGCTATTTATTAATAAATTAATTACCATACAATTAGTTGATTGTTTTGCTCTGAGGTTTTGCTTAATTTAGCATTTCAATTAATTAAATATGACTTTTAATGTTTGACATTAAATGAAGATATTTGAATTACGCTTTAATTATAACAATACACCAACCTATTTTATTATCTATCATCTAGGGATCTTTCTCCTGTCCCAATGTCGGGGAGCTGGGGCATCGGTCTCGAGCGTTGTGCTCCTTTATTTTTTTTATTATTGCATGCAGCAGACTGATCTAGGACGAAACATTGACCTCATAGAAATCATTGCACAAAAATACCGAAAGGCGTATTCAAGGTTCGCGCCGTAGAATTTCCATAAAAACGTTTGTAAAAAATCATAACCAGCGTTTGTTATTAATATGAAATCTCTTTCTCATTTCCTTTTCCGTAGTTCTTACATTTTCTCAGAACTGGATTTAGGTTTTGTACATTCCTTTTGATGCGAGCTTTTCTCTGCTTTGTGTGTTTCTATAATTACGCGCATATTTACGACTCGTATGATGATATCTTTAAATTTATTGCAGTTTTCCATTTAGAATTGTTCGTGAATAGGTACATTTTGGAACACTAAGAAATCTATCACTTAACGTAATGAATTCATTAATCCCGTATGTGAATCCATATAAACTTTATCGAGATCGATCGAGCGGTTTTTAAATAATCAAAAAAAAAATCTAAAAAATGATCGATGATTTGTGGCAGCTGACCCAAATTGATCCTTTTTTTTATATAAACTTACTACTACTACTATTTTAAGAAACAGGACAAGCCTGTTTCTTAAAATTAATTAGAAATTAATTTGCTAAGTACTTCTTTGTAATATAATATATGCAATAAAATTTGACTTTTGAGACTTTTGATAGAGTTTAGTCTGTTGAGTAATTATAAAAATGTGATTTCGAAAAACTAACCCAACTTTTTAATGTAAAAAGTAATTAGGCGAACGAGACGCTCTCCTGATGGTAAGAGATAGCGCCTGTCCATGACCATTGCAGCGATACACAGAACTCTGAGTGACGAAACAAAGTCCAGGGCGTCACTGCTTTGGCGCGCATTACTTTGAAACTTTCGATGGTTAGTCTCAACAGTCCAGTAATTTCGCTAGCTGCAGTACCCTTCAAACCGGAACACAGTAATGCTTACACACTACTGCTTAGCGGCAGAATAACTGGTACTGCGGTGGTACCTACCTAGATGGCCTCCTGCTAAGGATATCTACCACCAAGTAAACATTATAACATACAAAATATGAAAAAAGAGATAAAGAATATAGCAAAACAAAACAATAAATACATGGCGTATAACGGCCGACTTACCGCCTAGAGCGATTTCTTCCAGACAACCTTTAGATAGAAAGAAACAGAGTAACAAATATTAGGTTGGTAAAAGGTTATTAACAAAAACAAACATAACATTCAGTTTGTATATTAACATTAGATTTTTTCGTCCCATCTTGTTAGCTCCTAATGAACGACCAAGGGTTACTTTTCGGCATATGCGTACCCAAAATCACCCTTTCCCTACCCCAAAAATCAAAAACCATCCCCCGTTAGCGAGGGTGGTCACAATTCATCGATGATTCGCTGATTTTTCTATAGTTTTGTCAAAAACTGTCAAGTCACGAGTTTTTAATCAATCACACGCTAATGGTGGTTTTGGAAATCAAGGGTACTTGAAATAAAAGTGGAATTCTGTGCAAATGTATTTGAAATCAAATGCCTTTGTTGAAACCATTCCCGATAGAATGCTATAAGCGACTTTTGTGTATTAATAAACTATCTGCTTTCTACTGGTACACCCTCATTTTAATTAGTTTAATATTATTTGCTTAAAATTGTATATTTTGGTTTTGTTGTTCCTATATATACTATTATAAACAGGAAAGATTTGTTTGTTAGTATTGAATAGGCTTCGACACTACTGAAACGAAATATATCGATTGGCGGTCTTATCGCTAAAAGCGATATAATCCAGGCAACATTTGGATGAAAAGGATACATATTTACATGAATCTGAAAACATGAAACTCCTTTTTTTAGGCAGTTATGTAAAAAAAATTTTTTTTTTTATTTATTTATTTCAATCAATTAGTATTGCATACGTAACGAATTACATTAATGAAAATATTAAAATTTATAAATTTGAACTACGAACTAATTATCCTATGAAATCAAGTTATAGTTAACGCATGGGTAGTAGCATGTCCAAACACCGATTTCCCAAAAACTCCATCTTTGCAGCGGCAATGGGATGGTCCGATCTGTGAGCAAGTGCGGAAGCAACTTTTAAATACGTGCTTGAGCTCTGCAGATCGTGCCCGTCTATTAGCTGTTCATCATCATCATCATCATCATTTCAGCCGTAGGACGTCCACTGCTGGACATAGGCCTCCCCCATTGACATCCATAAAGATCGGTTGGAAGCGGCTCGCATCCAGCGCGTTCCTGCGGTCTTTACTAGGTCGTCTGTCCACCTTGTGGGTGGACGTCCTACGCTGCGCTTGCCGGTCCGTGGTCTCCACTCCAGAACTTTGCAGCCCCACCGGCCATCAGTTCTGCGTGCTATGTGCCCTGCCCCATGCCACTTCAACTTGCTAATCCGTTGGGCTATGTCGGTAACTTTGGTTCGTCTACGGATCTCCTCATTCCATATTATACTATTAGCTGTTGCTGAATGGGAATCGGGTTTGTGGCTACAAACGTTAACGTAAACGTTAATTAAAAATAAAATCAAAATGTCAAAGAAAAAATGAATGAATGACTGAATGAATGAATGAATTAATGTTTATTATGTACAAGACCCTAAGTCTATGGTTTATCCTATGACAAATTGCAGTGCCAACGCTTGCACTGCGATATAGACGACCCGAAATGGTACGAAATGGCCAAAAGTAAACACAAGCCAAGCTGCCCAACTTATATACAGTAATGGTCAAATGATAGAACTAAAAAAGTTCAATATTTTCTTCGGAAAAACTCTACAGTGGCTCCCTCATTCAGCTTAACATACAAGTAAGTCGTACGATACAGAAACCTCCCCTTCATTATACCCGTTTATCGCGTTTATACAGGCTGATTTAGAATTCAGCAACAGAAGCGCTTTGTAAAACGGGACGGGGGAAAAAGCTGGGCCGATGGAAAAACTCATTTGAAATTATAAGCGATTTAAGCGCTTGAGATACGATGATCGACTGCCGAGTCCGGACTTTTTTGACACCGATTCTTTGAGAGCCTGACACGGCATTGGAAGATTGCGACTTCAATGTTTTTTTAATCACTACTTTATGAATGTTGGGCGCGGGTTCGGTTCCCGCTGAGGACAAACATTTGATATGATCCTTATCCTTTGCAAGCAGAAGTCTTTTAAAGTAAGCAGAGACAGTTACAAAATAATTGTAATAGTTTATAGACAAATAAATAAATATCGTAGGATTACACAGCGCCATCTGACCCCAAACTAAGCGAAGCTTGTACTATGGAAGTCAGATAACTGATAGAATAATTACACACATTTTCTGTACATGTGTATGTATAAGACGATAGTTCAGTGGTTAGCGTGGTCGGTTCACACACCGAAGGGTGCGGGTTCAAGTCTCAATAATGAGCTTGAGCTGCCGGTGAAGATAAACATCGTGAGGAAACCATAGCGTAGTAATAGAGTACTTTTGAGTACTCGGCTGGCTAGCTACCACCCTCATGCCGCCAAGCATCTTACGGTGTGTTCCGACAGACTCACGTATGAGCCAGTTTCATTCCAGACTAGGTGTGTTCACCATCTTCGACCACACCGTCACTTAACACCTAGCCTGTTCATTTTTTTTTATCTTAGAAAAACAAATCATATTCTGTGTAAAATTATCTATACTATTATAAAGAAGAAAGATTTGATTGTTTGTTTGTAATGAATAGGCTCCGAAACTACTGGACCTTTTTCAAAAATTCTTTCACCGTTGGGAAGCTACACTATCCCCGGGTGACATAGGCTACTTCTTATCCCTGTATTCCCACGGGAACGGGAACTGCGCGGGTGAAATCGCGAGGCGTCCACTAGTATTTCTATAAAGGTATAGATTTATTAAAATATTACAGAACAGGAAAATATGCGGCGATTCAGCCTTAAATTAGTCTCGTTAATCATCCTTCGGGCACGGAACCCTAAAAAAACATCTCAGCAGATAAGTGAAACTGCATTAATACCATTATTAGCACTTTACCGTGTCCACCGCATCTCGAAGGGTCCATAAAGATGGAAGACAGCATAAAATGTCCCGCCCACATTATTGGCCATCATTTAAAAATAAAAGTGTCTGAAATTGCCGCTTTTACAAGTTGTGCAAGTTGTTCCGATAGTACCTCTCTTAAAATAGGCTTAAGAACGCAACTTAACTCTTAAATAAAGTTTATAAGCGTATTTTTACGCTTACAACACGGTTATACGCGAACTTTTTTTTTAAACGTGCTTAATATTAACTTATAAATTTCGTTCAACCCGTAATACTTAGTTGCATTGTAAAATAATTTTTGAGATCATAGCAAAATTGACTTTCTTTGTTAATTTTGTTTCACTTTATGCAAAACTTATGTTTTCGCTGTTCAACCTTATTTTTAACCGACTTCAAAAACAGGAGGAGGTTTTAAATTCGATTTGAATTTGAACAAAGCTTGTTACTATAGAAGTCAAATAACCGATGTAAAATAAGTTTCTTCTAGTCAAGCATGCTCCATCGTTGACCGGAGATGACGGACGAACGTAAACCTATTTCTAGTAAAAAAAACGTAATAAATAAATATCGTAGGACTATACACACAGCGCCATCTGGCCCCAAACTAAGCAGAGCTTGTGTGATGGAAGACAGATAACTGATAGAATACATAAATACTTTTTTTTCGTAAATACATACAATACATACAGAACACCCAGACACAGAACAAACATTTGTTTATTTACAAAATGTTTGCCCTGAGTGGGAATCGAACCCACACCCTACAGCTCTCAATGCAGATATACTACCAATGAGCCAACAGGGCTGTCAACATAATAAAGTAGTATCAGCAAAAATGTTCGCTTTTAAACCCCAAATAAATCAAAACCGTGAAATGCAATTACAAATTGGATTATACCACATTCACCCCACGTTTTTATTCAAATTTAAAACGCATGTCTCCCCTGCACCCTGCCATGACCATCGGAAAACCTATGAAGCCATGAAGTTGGATTTTTTTAACAAAGCCCATAAGTCCACTGTAGGGTTGGGATAACGGACACAAAAATAACAATATTATATTTTATTAAATTTATAATGGGAAACCGTAATACCTCGAAAGTTTTCGACCAGTGTATATTACCAGTGATGACTTATGGCGCTGAAACGTGGTCTTAGAGAGGATGTTTGTGTGCAAATCCATGTTGCCATTGTTCTCCAAAACTACTATTCCGATTTGATTGGTGTATATTTTTAGGTAGGTGTTACAGTGACAACCCACCAGGGGGCGCTGCAGCAAACATTGTTTGTGCCAAATCCATGTTGCCATCTTTCTCTAAAACTACTAGTCCAATTTGGATGCAGTTTTCGGTTGTGGGTTCGGGTTTGATCGGTACATTATCTTAGATAGGTGACAATTACTTTTTAACCGTTGTGGGGTTTTTCAAAAATTGTAATTTTGCCTTTTATAATATTTGTATAGATAACTCCCATCACTAGCGGACAGCTCACGTCATGCGCGGACGCAGGTGGTATCTACAACCACATGCCGACATCGCGTGTGCTTAATCGATCAGCCAATGGTGTTGCAAATTGATGTAGTGTGTCTATGTCTACATGAAACGATGGACTTTTTAAAAATGGAATGACTTTGGACACGTATAATATAGAAAGAAAGAAAACATTTATTTTGCCACACACAACACTACAAATAAAAGATTAAAAAATCACACATCATTGACAGCCCCGTTGGCTCATTGGTAGTATATCTGCCTTGAGAGCTGTAGGGCGTGGGTTCGATTCCCACTCAGGGCAAACATTTTGTGAATAAACAAATGTTTGTTCTGTGTCTGGGTGTACTGTATGTATTATGAGTAGTTCATTTCATTTATTTATTTATTGGATCAATTTAGAAAAAAGTGTTCATGTATTCTATCAGTTATCTGGCTTCCATCACACCAGCTCTGCTTAGTTTGGGGCCAGATGGCGCTGTGTGTATAGTCCTACGATATTTACGATATTTACAATAATAATAAGTAGAAAGTTGTCGCTGTAGTGTCCAGTGCGACAAAAAAGGTAAAAAATAAAGGGTAAGGTATATCTAATAGACTAATTTCTTGCAAAATAGTTAAACACATTTTTGTGGTTCTAATTTATGTACAAAGGCGCTATTTTTGCTTTCAAAGCATGGAAGTATTTTATAATTTTTTTTTTTATCGTTGACAGACTAAGTGTTTGACCACAGCTCACCTGATGTTAAGTGAAGGTGTGGTCGATGATGGTAAAGAGCACCTACACACACCGTTAGATACTTGGCGACAGATTTTTAAATAGAAGGTGGTAGCTAGCTAGCCGAGAACTAGAGAGTACACTACCACTTTGCTATGGTTTCTTCACGATGTTTTCCTTCACAGGCAGCTCAAGCTCATTGTTGGGGTTTGACCCCACGCCTTTCGGCATGTGAACCGACCGCACTAACCACTGAGCTATCGTCGCTACTAAATAAAACATAACAATTACATTCACAATGAATCAATTCCATACTTGATGTCAAAGTAGTAAATATACATAAATAAATGTTTAAGATTTTTATCATACCCATCTCGTATGGTCACCTTACTCTTGTGAGAGCATATGCCGAGAACAGACAACATGCCTTGCGTAAATCTCCTCTCACACACCCTTTCGGTTTTAAAGTCATTATGCTATCAAATACAATATCCTAAATTCCTTACTAATATTATGACTGCGAATGTTTGTTTGTTTGTTACGCCTTCATGCGTAAATTATTCAACGGATCTGCGTGAAATTTACTTTAGGCCCTGACATTTTTATTTTTTATTTATTTTTATGTAAAAAATAATGAGACGAACGAGACGCTCTCCTGATGGTAAGAGATAACGCCTATCCATGACCATTGCAGCGATACACAGAACTTTGAGTGACATAACAAAATCCAGGGCATCGCTGCTTTGGCGCGCTTTACTTTGAGACTTTCGATTGTTAGTCTCAACACTACACTACTGCTTAGCGGCAGAATAACTGGTACTGCGGTGATACCTACCTAGACGACCTCCTGCTTAGGAGATCTACCACCTAGTGAACCACATAAGACATAGGATACATTTCAGCATCATACATCATCACGCGGGTAAAACCACGGGGCGTTTTCCTTCACCGGCAGCTCAAGCTCGTTGTTAGTGTTTGAACCCACGCCCTTCGGCATGCGAATCGATCGCGATAACCACTCAGCTATCATCGCTGCAAAATTATTATATCCTTTTATTATTCGTATGATAGATTTGTGATTCTAAAAATCATGTCAAACCGTTATTTTGTGTCTCTTTGACAACCTAACAAATATATTTTCAAATGACGAAAAATACTTTTAACTTTTTTCGGTGAGGTTACGCAGAACGATAGTATTATCCCGGAAGGGATGTCATTGTACTAATGATTGTGAATAATTTTGACTACGGAAGACTACGCTCTGAAATGGTAAAACAAAATTAATAAAAAGTTGTTTTTAAAGTTGTTCACAAAAAGCTACTTTTTTATACTGGTAGGTTTGCGTTTGATCACCATCTCTCTTAATGTAAAGCGGTCTAAGATGGAGCACGCTTGCCTAGAAGATACCGGATTCACTAAACTTGAAAACACCCAGATTTTATCCTTCGGGGAACACCCACTCCGGCAGCCACTGTCTAGCGGTCTACATAATGAACTTGGAATCAAGTTTCGTTTGAGCTTTTGGAACGTCGACCATGAAACGATGTCGCTTTTTCAAGCTACTGGCTGTCTTTTCAGCTTAGTACTACCGTTCCGTGCAACCTTGTACATACATAACAAAAATCATGTTGCTTCCTTATGTAGTTCGACTTTAGTAAATTATTTATACATTTGTAGTTCTACTTATAAAAACATATTTAAACTTTTTATAATAAAAAAACGAGCCTAGATTAAATGACCCAATTTATAGCATGAAATATAATTTTAGTGTTGCCAGATAAATTAGCAAAGTCCATACCAAGATATTTTCCTGAAATTACTGATAAATATAATAGAATAGGATAGACTACAACTTTATTACACACCAAAACAAAACATACAAATATGCGAAAAATTTTTTGAACATAACAAAACAAAAAATAGTATATAATAGTATATTTACGATGAACAAAAACATTTAAAAAGATCTACAAATATAATTTCGTTCGAGTTAAAAGTTACGTATGTTGTGTATATTATGGTCAGTCTGTTATGTCCCACTGCTGGGCAAAGGTTTTCTGTACTTTCTGTGCTGACTTTAGCCATAATAGGTCATTGATCACAATGAAAGCTTTTTCGTCTCAAATGTCTCAAAGTAATGAGCGCCAAAGCAGCGATGCCCCGGGCTTTGTTTAGCTGCTCAAAGTTCTGTGTATCACTGCAATGGTAATGGACAGGCGTTATTTCTTACCATTAGGAGACCGTCTCATTCGTCTTACTGCATGGTGGTAGGGTACTTTCCAGTACTCGGCTGGCTAGCTACCAC
Source organism: Biston betularia (assembly GCA_905404145.2). Lineage (NCBI taxonomy): Eukaryota > Metazoa > Arthropoda > Insecta > Lepidoptera > Geometridae > Biston > Biston betularia. The sequence continues at coordinate 2,773,510 of FR989886.1, forward strand.
GCTCAAGTTGAAAATCTGCCGCCAAGCATCTACTGGTATTCCGGTAACTTCGCTTGAGAATCAGTTCCATTCCAGGCTAGGTGTGCTTTACCATCTTCGACCACACCGTCACTTAACATCAGGTGAGCTGTGGTCAAACACCTAGCTTGTCAACGATAAAAATTAAAAAACATAAAAATGTAAGTTATAGATCATTATAACATTTTAGCATCATTTCTAATCTGTGGTCTAATAACCTAATAACAATAAAACTCCACGAAATATGGGTGAAATAAAGCTTCCCCAATCTGGCAACACAACAACTTTTTTTATCGCCCGCCGATGACAATGTTACTTTTTTATTAGCATTATAAACCTCAATTATTTTGTCGTATGGTAAGTTATTTAACTGTCTGAAATAAGAACCAACGTAAAATATGAATTACAGAGCCATATGATTACTAAAATGTATAATACTACTAGCTGCGCCCCGCCGTGTTACCCGCTACACGTTTTCGGGATAAAAAGTAGCCTATGTCTTAATCCAGGGTCTTAGCTACCTCCATACCAAATTTTACCAAAATCCGTTCAGTAGTTTTTGCGTGAAAGAGTAACAAACATCCATCCATCCATCAAAACTTTCACATTTGTAATATTAGTGGGATATACATAATATGATGTACCTACATAATTATATAAACTGGAATAACAATAAATTTTGTCTATCGCTTTTTATAAATGCGAAAGTTTTCGAGTTACTATTTCACGCATAAACTACTGAACGGATTTGGATGAAATTTGGTATGGAGGTAGCCGAGACCCTGGATTAACACTTAGGCTACTTTTTATCCCGAAAACATGAAGCGGGTAACACCGCGGGGCGCATTTAGTAAAAAGTAAAACACACCATAAAACCTCGCCGAGGTTTGAGATTCATGATCGTTTTGTCTCACCGTCGGGTTCTCAAAAACTTTGTAACGTAACACAAGGAATTAAAATAATCTAGTGGGAGCTACAACGTTTGTAAGTTTTTATTGTTATTGGTTTTAGCCCTATTTTAGATAGGGATATATGCTATCCTAGTTATGTTTATATGTTTTTCTCCCTCTGTGTTCAAAGAGACGACAAAAATATTATTTTAATCGTTTGCGATTTGAACACAATAATGTTTATTGTAAGCACGGTTATTGTAATAGCCGAAACGTTATAAGGTAAATAAACAAAACAAATTTTTAAAATTTTATACGCGATAAGATGTTCTGTAAAAAGTCCACACAAAAACGTGTGTAACACTAGAGTTGAATCATGCATTTTTTTTGTCGTGTCTTTTCATATCTACGACAAAATTTCTTTCAGAGGTTATAAAAATCGAGGTGTATAATAAAAAATGTTTTACATGATTGGGCTTGCAGGTCAATTGAAAAGAAGTTTTTATGCAGATATTGTTTGTTATTCGCAAAGTAATAGGTATTCCTACAGATTCCATCAATTAAATTACTTTCTTATTAAATAAGTACGGAAGTGGAAAGGATTGCGATAGATAATTGAATTTAAAAATATCGAGTATGATTTGATCGAATGTTTGATTCAACGATTTTTTAAGAGTGATTTTTAGGGTTCCGTACCCAAAGAGTAAAAACGGAACCCTATTACTGAGACTTCGCTGTCCGTCCGTCCGTCCGTCTGTCTGTAACCAGGCTGTCTGTTGCTATTGACTCACAATCATGAAGGGTCTCTCATAGGACAAATCACTTATTACCATACAAATAAAAATAGGTCAAGTGAGAGTCGAACTCGCGCACGAAGGGTTCCGTACCGTTATCTATAAAAGAAAACAAGTTTGTTGTATCGGAGCCCCCCTTAAATATTTATTTTTAGTATTTGTTGTTATAGCGGCAATAGAAATACATCATCTGTGAAAATTTCAACTGTCTAGCTATCACCGTTCTTGAGTTACAGCCTTTTTTTTCCTTCTAATGATGTATACATCTGTTTTTTGTTAGATACCTCATTGTTATTACAATCTAGCCTAGTTAAGACTAATAAGTAATTTTAATGTAACTTAAATTGTTAAGTAGAGTCTATTTGAAGAATGCGTCCATCGACACTTTTCTTACTGTCTCTATTAAGGGGAAGACACTTTGACACACAACTTGAGGGTGATAGCTAGCCAGCCGAGTACTAGAAAGTACCCTACCACCATGCTACAGTTTCCTCACTGGCAGCTCAAGCTCATTATTGGGGTTTGAACCCCACCTTTCGGCGTGTGAACCGACCGCGCTAACCTCTACCGTTCTATGCAATAATTGCAACGGTGTTCAAACTGCACAGATTCTACGATCTTAGTCATGCAAATCTATTTATAAACAACCTTTATGTACCCTGCACAAAACAAGCATAAAAACTAGCCTAACTACTACGCATCGAGTTAGCTTAATTAACCAAGTAGTCTCGTAGCAATTTTATTTTCAAGACAACCTTACCAACATATCAGTAGTTTTAAATCCCATTGTACAATGTACAATGCCAAAAAGAAAAAAAAACGTTTAGTATTGACAGCGCTGGTCATCTGCTGGCATCTAGCACCATCGTCTATAGCTTAATCACAGATAAAATATACACCATTGAAAAGTACTTGGACCAAAGAAGAAGAAAGTGCTGGTGGTGTTCTCTACATAGTATAAAACAAAGTCGCTTCCCGCCGTCTGTACGCTTATATCTTTTAAACTACGCAACGGATTTTAATGCGGTTTCCATCAATAGGCAGAGTGATTCAAGAGGAAGGTTTTTATGTAAAATACATGCATATGCACCACATTAGTATCTACATTGCTGGTATATAAATAAATAACTCAAAAAGGTCGACTAACATAGACTACTTTATATTCTAGAAAAACAAATCCTACAAGACAGCGGCTGTAAATAATAAAAATGCCAACGCCATTAAATCAGTATTATTCTCGGAACAATCAATCCCAGATTTAAACCAGCAGTTTCATCAACACAAATTGTCAGTTCCATATAAATAAATGCAGATTCGACCGCGCTGGCCAAATTCAGACACCAATCAAATATGACTCGACTATTGTATTGGAAACCTTAATTTAAAGCATATGCTACATTCTTGCCACATTATGTTGCAAAATGTTCTTTTTTGTCTTTGTTTTTTTTTTTAAATTGAATCGCCTGTAGGTATGTCAAAAACATTACGTCATTGCTTTGTCTCTGGCATCACATTTTCTGCGTCAATTATTCAACAATTTTATGGTAAGTCTAACCCACAGTTAAATTCACAAAAACTAAGTCAATGTCAAGTCCGGTCATGCCATTCTATAGTAGTGGTGTCTTTACTACAAGGTTAGACAAGGACTGCAAACAATATCAAATAAGTTTCAAGCTGTCAACTAAACCTTTTCGTTGAATTAACCGTGAACTAGAATAAATGCAAGTATTTTTTACCTTAACTTCGTAAAGTCACGAGGGTGACCAACGTTAGGCGTAGTAATAAAATGTAAACAAATTTATGTACGCACCCGTAGCTTAAAATTTGTTTTTTACCTGTTGTTTTAATTTACACTTTCCCCGCCCTTTCTAAACAAGTCACGAGGGCCGCGGGTCAACCTCGCCGCAAGTTATCAAAATACCCCAGTCTTTAATAAAATATCACAAATAATAAAAATGAGGAAGTTTGTGTGTTTTTTTTTTTCGTTTGGGTGCAGTATACTCCATTCGCAAAATGTCATAACATTCCATTATCAAAATGTTACTTATTCTCTAGATCCTAGAACATTATCATTGATACTGTGATAATTACAGATTTGAGTAAAGTTTTAATTGAAAATAGTCTATACCTTAGATTACACAAAAAAAAAACAAAGTCAGCGTAAGTTTGTTTTTATTTTGTACGTAAAAGTAATGAGACGATCGAGAGACTTTCCTGATAAGAAATAACCATGACCATCGCAGCGATACACAGAACTTCCAAGAACTTCAAGACAGTTCACAGAACTTCAAAGCACCATCTCTTTTTTTGGATTTGGACTATGGTACTTACTTCAATGTAAGAAGAAGTGCGATACGGACTCGCGCACCGTACCATTATCTATAAAAACGGCAAAAAAAAATCACGTTTGTTGTATGGGAGCCATCTTAAATATTTATTTTATTCTGTCTTTTTGGTATTTGTTGTTAATAGGGCATTTCTCTGTAAGCTCGTACAGGTCCCATACAAATGCTGTCCTGGCAATTTTTTTTAATATTTGCCAAAAAACCATGTTCTATTTTGAAGAAAATCAACTATTATTTTAGTTAGATAAAGAGGCCCACTGAATTTATACGTATTTTTCGAGTTATTAGCGATTTTTCAAAAAATCATGACAGGGGACTGTGTTGTACTTAGAAAAAAGTAATTTTACTTTAATCAATCATTTATTATTTTTATGGCATATTTGCGCATCAATTAATCAACAAAAAACAAAACTTTCTTTAAACATTCATATCAAAAATTAACATTTCCGATTTACTGACATCAACATAGTCTTATTATTTATTATAATATTAATCAGTAAATGCTTTATGTAGTATTTATTGAAGTAAATCTTGAGGAAAGTAACATGTAAGTTGTTTTCATCGTCATTAATCTCATTAATTACGGCAGTATAACGATATTGAAAATTTTTCACAAGAACGTAGATAATATCCAGTATTGTAACATGAATTCTGAATGCTACTCGTTCATGCTATATCATCTCTGATCTTTGAGGGTACTTATTTGGTGTAGGTGTCAATTCAGGTTCAGCAGATTCAAGATCTTCCGGTTCGGACTCTGTAAACACTTCTTCTACTGTTCATCTAGGTTTTAGAGCTAAGTTGATACTGTTAAACTTATAATGCTCACAAGATCCACTGTTGCAAAAACAGCTGAGACTGTTCATTGTAAGTGTTTTACATTAAATGTAAAACACTTTTACAAAACTAAATTTTAGTCGGACGGCCGAGGATGGAGCTGGAATAAACACCTGCAACCTGGTGCACATTCCATTTTGGACGCTTCCTCTTCAATTTTATCGACCATTGTCTATGCCGTCGATTGCGATTCATGTGAAGCCAAAACCTCACTATTCATAATTTCAGCCGTAGGACGTCTACTGCTGAACATAGGCCTCCACCATTCACTTCCACAAAGACCGATTGGAAGCGGCTCGCATCCAGCGCGTTCCTGCGGTCTTTATTAAGTCGTCTGTCCGTCTTGTAGGTGTCTACGCTGCGCTTGCCGGTCTATGGTCTTCACTCCAGAACTTTGCAGCGCTATCGGCCATCAGTTCTGCGTGCTATGTGCCCTGCCCACTGCCACTTTAACTTGCTGATTATCTGAGATATGTCGGTTACTTTAGTTCGTATAAGGATCTCCTCATTTCTGATTCGATCTCGTAAGGAAACCCCGAGCATAGCCCTCTCCATGGCTCGTTGTGCTACTTTGAGCTTATCAAGAAGGCGCACATAGTTAGAGACCACTTTTCAGCGCCGTAAGTAATTACTGGTAATACACACTGGCCGAAGACTTTCGGCTTAAGGCACTCGAGGTAGTTCGGATTGCGCAGCTTTCCGAACGCTGCCCAGCCGAGTTGGATTCGACGACTGACCTCTTTCTCGAAGTTGGACCTACCTAGTTGCAGTGCTTGTCCAAGGTACGTGTCAACAACTTCAAGATCCGAATTCCCAACTGATACTAGGGTGGGCACAACATGGGCATTCAACATAACCTTTGTCTTATCCATGTTCATTCTAAGACCCACACGTTGGTAAACTCGATTGAGGTCTTTGTGCATTGTGCTGAGATTTTCCAACGATTTGCCATGACCACTATATCGTCGGCAAACCGAGTGTGAGTGAGCCGGCCAAGGCATCGCTCTTGGATTACTTTAACAAACTGATCAATGTTGTTGATGTTGCCTCCAGAATTAACAACAAAGTCAGCTGTTCTTTTGCACGTTGCTTCGATACTATCTGGTCCACTTTTGCCATGGCTACTTTCGTTGTACCTAGTTCTATGTAAAGTAGTCTTCAAAACTTCGATACACCGATAGTTAATATGGCATCGCCGGAGAGACTCAACCACCGCCCATGTCTCGATCGAATCTAAGGCTTTTTCATAGTCCACAAACGCCAAACATAAAGGCAAATTATACTCTTCGGGTTACTTTATAATTTGCCTTAGCGTGTGGATGTGGACTATGGTATTGTAACCTTTTCGGAAACCGGATTGTAAATTACACAGTCCCTTGTTGTGTAGAACAGCCCCCTGTTGAATTTTTTGGCAGAGGACTGTTGCCAGGGGACTGTGTATTTTGGTTAAATTTCACAATGTTTACAAAACTAATGTAAAATAGTTTTTTAAACCCCTACTGATCAATTTAGGCATAAATAATAAAACAATAAATTATATATAGAGACAATTAAAGTAATTAACATAAATTATATAACTTGCCAGAGGACTGTGTGTGGTAGCGGTCCAAACGCGTTTTTACCTCACTTATGACGCTCTGACACTAAACACAATTGTGTCTCGCCACCGCATTCGGCAAGGTTGCCAACTTCACATCAATTGCGTTTTGTTTCACCCAAAAAAACGTTTGTAAACATTACAGTTTTTTTTAATTATGGCTTTAACTTTTTAGCAGGGGACTGTATAAAAATTCTGGGGACAAAGTTTACAGGACTTTACTCAATAAATAAAATACGTAATGAGATCTTGTTTTACGAAAATAATATAATTTAATTATTTTTCTTTATGATATTAAATGCCAAATGTATGTAGTTTCAATAACTTTTTCGTAAATCTCATTTCAAGGTGGGAATACAGTGATGGGGACAGCTAGGGGACTGTGTTTTTAGAGCTTCTATCACTTCTAGAAAAAAACTGAAAATAGTTACGGTTCTAAAAACAATGTGCCCGTAAAGTTTCGGGGTTAAAGTTACATTAGAAGTGATTTTTTTTTAAATAATTAAATTACTTTTTGAAATAATCGTTAGGGACAGCCGATTACGAGTTTACAGAGAATCGCCCGTTATAGCGGCAAAAGAAATATATCATCTGTCTAACTATCACAGTGCATGAGATACAGCCTATTGACAGACGAACAGAGGGGCAGACAGACGGACGAATAGCGGAGTCTTAGTAATAGGGTCTCGTATTACCCATTTAAAAAGGTCTCGTAAGATTGCAGGGGAAACCACAGGGCGCTCAAAGTCATGAAGGCCGGTCAACCTCGCCGCAAGAGTTATCAAACGGCACGGTATCCCTCGTTAGTAAAAAATATGTAAATATAATTCGTGAAATTTACATGCACCCGTCAAATTTTACGCACAGAGTGTGAAATTTGGTAATGAGCGCCGGGCACTGATTGTTGGGGGTTGATACTGCCCTTTAAACATAGGGAATGGTATTTCGGACGCCACAGCAGCTTTTTTCGAGACCGTCACACTTCCAATCTGGAGGACTAGGTTCAAATCCCGCGGCATACTTTTTTTTACATATTCTTGACTAGCACAATTTGGTTTCCCCTGCACCTTTCTATTACCCGACAGCTAGACAAACGCGACCAAAACGTCATCCGTACATGGTGGATATTCCTCACACGCACAAATAATTTTGATTCCACATTTTTTTATTGGCACAGCGAGGTTATGGAGCTCTCTGCCGGAATCTACGTTTTCTATTAGGTACAATATGGATGTCTTCAAATCTAGAGTAGGTAAATAGATTTCTTCTAGGTAAGCGTGCTCCATCTTAGACCACACTACAGCTTAACATCGGGCAGAGTGGCCAAACGCAAACATATTTAGAAATAAAAAAACATGTTATCAGCGCGTCTTCAGTTTCAAATGGCATATAAAACTTAAAAGTTGTTCCAAAATGTTGACAGCAAAACCAAAATGTATTTCTTAAATCTCATAGAAATATAATTCCCTGTATGTTTCCAACTTATTTCAATAATAAACTTGTATTCCCTCGTTTCGGTCAACCTATCAAATGAAACGAAAATGTTTAAACAATAAACAATATCATTAATCTTGATAATGTCGGTATTTATATGAATAAACGATATTTTCGACGTCATTAAATGAGATATAAATCATGGAGTTATGAAAGTCCAATGTCACCATTGTATGATTGATTCTGTGAATAAAACTAGAAATAACAGTGTATCGAAGTCGAAAATATCTTAAGTAATTATTAATTGTGATAATACTGTTATTTATAACAGCAAGTTTATCCACAAATCAGTAAGAGATTCCGATACGCAACCTTTGCTAATTCATGGATTAAAACGCATGTCGCCGCTACTAAATTACAATAATGATAAAATTATAAATTAAAAAAAAAGACTGCTATAAATACTCTTTCTGCGTTCCCGCAAAAAAAAAAACTCAAATACCTATCTTTTTTTCTAGGCCTGCCTAGACTAGACCTAAAATACTAAAGAGGTCATCAAACCATAGACAAGCACTGAACCTAAAAATCGATTTTTCCATGACTAATTGACACGCGATCTAGAATCGCAGCCGGATCGAATGACAACCTCGTTTTGGTCTAACTTTTTAGAACAACGGTCCCAAACCTAGGCCCGCTTGCATATATTTTATGCAGGGCCCAATGTTTAAGTGCTGTTTCCGTTCATTTATTGAAACAAAGCGAGATAGCACTACATTCATTTGGTCTGTAACTTTAAGAATGACATTAAAAGGACGATGTGAAGGTGATCACTCTTAGAGCCGAAAACAAAGGGGAACACAGCATCTCGGTATGAAAGGAATGTACTGCGATTGTTGCCACGGGAAAAAAGTGAGTGGAGAAATTGTGTGCATGCTTCCAGCATTCATAATTACCATCGAAGACTCCATATTGCGATGGTGTGGTGTCAGGTCGCTCTCTTTCCTCAGATATGGTTGAGCATATGCGCCATACTCGTGATTGGGTGCTGTTTGCAGGTTGTTCCATCTGCATACACACAAAACTAGTAATAGAATGCTTTAACTCTTTCTGTATTGCGTACAGTTTTTAAGGTTAATAAAAATTAGAAAAAAAATGTGTTAAATTGACAAATAAAGAGAGAAAAAAGAGAAATAAATAAAATAAATAAATAAATATCGCAGGACATTACACACAGCGCCATCTGACCCCAAACTAAGCAGAGCTTGTGCTATGGAAGACAGATAACTGATAGAATACTTAAATACTTCTTTTTTTTTGTAAATACATACTTATAATACATACAGTACACCCAGACACAGAACAAACATCGATGTTAGTCACACAAATGTTAGTCCTGAGTGGGAATCGAAACCACGCCCTTCAGCTCTCGAAGCAGACACACTACCAATCTACTACTACTATCAATCAATCAATCAATCGAAGACCACGTAGCAAAGCAAAGTATTATCCAAAATTGATTATCCAATACCAGTGTTGTACAAATATAATACCGGTAAAGTCAAGGAATAGTATTGGTGGCCCGCTGCTGATATAATACTATCCGTACCCGCTGACATGGAATCGAAATCGTGGCCCACTTCCAAAATCGATTGAGCAACCTTGTTTTTAGTCCAATAGCTAACTTTTGTTCCGCCATAGTTCGGCACTAATGAATTGAATGAAAACATAAAAACTCCTGGGAATTGTTCGACCAGAAAGTCCTAACTTGTTTCGGGGGAAGTTTAGCATTTTCATTAATGAGTAAAACAATTGAATTTTGATTTTTAGTTGTAGTTCGCTGTAAGATGTAAAGTCCAAACTTGCCGTTTACCAGCGAGATTTGAAGCACAGCATAATCAAATTAAGAAATAAAGTCAAGAGCTCAAAATTCGCTCCAAAACAAAGATCTTGGACGTTGGACAAAAAGCTGGCATTCTTAAGTGCTATATAACGATATGGAATTGCAATGACAAAAGGCCCCTCGGCAGGCCAATAAAAAACGATAGCGAAGCGAGCTTCATTACCACTGCAGCCGATGGATCACAGAAACTCACGACCATGAGATTCAGAAAGATGGAAGAGAGCTCTTTGCCCTGCAGTGGGATCATGACGCGAAAAGAAAGTGAAAAATGTTTGTTGGCTGATTATATGATATGGTGTATTCCGGCAATATCATTTGACAGCCAGTTCTATTCTAGGCTAGGTGTGTTTACCATCTTCGATCACGCCGTCACTTAACGTAAGGTGAGCTGTGGTCAACACCTAGCATTTTGACCTTTAAACACCACATAATTATGTTTTAAACTGTAAAGTTTAAGTTGTTGAAAACAAACTAAATCATTTATCTGCAAGCGCTACGACGCCTATACTCTTAGTTTTTTCTATTTAACTTACTAAAACTCATTTGCCCTATTCAAAAATATCTAGTTTACCTCCGCCTTTAACCAAAACAAAGGTTTACTAGCCCTTATACTGATTATCCTTAATTCTCTCTAATTTCGGCGGAACTAAAGCATTTCGAGATAAGTCTCAATGCCCTTCGGGCTGTCATTATGACCAGCTGCGGCGAGCTACTGGCGCAAGCCACTGGCCCCAGCCACTGTGTCTATAGCTGGCTCGACCACCTGTAAGAATGTTGCCAGATTAAAGAGTTATGTGTAAAGTTGTAGGTGCAAGTTCGGGTCACGCGCCTCAATTTGTCATGATAATAATTTGTGATTTGTGTTTATTTTGTAATGATCCTCTTATATTTTTTGACATTTTTATTATTTTTTATGACATACCTTTGACGTTTGATTTATTTCTCGTTTTGTATAAAATAAATAATGACATGTTCAATGTTTATATTTAGTTTATTTCCGCTTAACCGTCGTTCCAGTTCCAACAGTGACGAGGAGACTTGGTTGTTGTTGTCTTGTTGACTAGTTAAATGTAAGTCTCCTCGTCACTGTTGGAACTGGAACGACGGTTAAGCGGAAATAAACTAAATATAAACATTGAACATTCAAAATGAACTTCCGCAAAGTAACGCCTGAATCAATCAATTAAATAATGACATTTTAATTATTTAGCATGCTACCATAAGTCCTAAAATTTGACATGTAATGTATTGCGAGGTAATTGTATTGGGTGTATCCGTTTTTTCCTCAATAATAAATAATTGTAATTGAGATTTTTTTTTATGTACCCAGTTTTTTACACCGGAATATAGTTTATTTTCGATAAAACTTATGCCATAACTACTGATTAGTTACTTTTTTTTTGTTGTAGTGCAATTCACCTTGTACTTAGATTTTGATTACATGAAACTTGAAACCGTTACACAGGCTGCTGTCTGACGCAGCCAGGGAGCTGTTCAGGTGTAAGTCGCCTCAAGTGACCCACCATTATGTTTAGTGTGTATGCGGGGGAGTGAATGTGTCAGTGAGAGTGTGTATATTTGTGTGGTGTGTAGATAATTTTTATTTTAGTTGTAACATGACAGAAAATACGATGGGACTGTCATGTAGCTACCACAAAAGTCCCCTAAATAAAATAGAACAAAAAAGAGCCATGACACTCCTTTGTTTTCGTAAAAACATGCTAATTTTATAGCAATAGGTAATTTTTTTTTAAATTTCAAAACCGATATAATTGGATTTAATTTTCTACATGTGCGCCGCGATTTTTAAGCTCAGGTAAATGTTACTTCTCTCACATATAATTAGACTGATGATCGCAATAACAAACTTGCTAAAACGTCGGAGTTTAGGGCCTTAATGCACTAACTGTATAAGTCATAAAGTTCGATGAAACCGTGAAGCATGACAACAAAGCGAGAACTTCGTGCTTTTTATGAACTTGTGATATGATAACCGTGAATTATACACAAAAACTCAATGATAAATACAGTTAAATATTATGAAATCGTCAAACTCCAGCGCCAGACGAAACCCTAAGAAAAGATTTTGCAAGACCGCGTCTAACCAATTTCAACCCACCTTGACTTACGACATTCAATTAAAGATACCATAAAACTTATCTTTGCAATCGAATGAAGGAGCCACTATACTAGTTTCTATATAAAATGGAGATGCTCCGTTCGAAGTTTTAGTTACAACACTTGACCACTTCCTCATATAATCTGGTCGCACTTTAAAGTAAGGGACTGCTGTTACCTGCCATTCCTATTGTTGTTCTATCTCGCTCCCTCATCTATTATCTCTTTCCTTATCGTTGCTTTCATTGTTCGAAAATTTGGGTGATTTTTTTTATCGAAAGGTGGCTCGTGTAGTTTGGCTATAATGCCAGAATATTTTTAAGATCCGTAAAATTGCTTAGGAAGTTGTTGATGCGATATTTTTCGGTTATAGGCGTGATTTTTTTTTAATTTGGATTTGCTTTGGTAGCATTCACGCGTGCTAATTTTGGGAATAAAAGTTTTTTTTTACGTTATGGGGCTTTCTGATGTTATACCTGTGTGAGATTACTAGATATTAATGGATAAGCGAAATAATACAGCAGTAGTGTGTAGACATTACTGAGTTCCGGTTTTTTTTGAAGAGTACTGCAGCTACCGAAATTACTGGGCTGTTGAGACTAACCATCGAAAGTCTCAAAGTAATGAGCGCCAAAGCAGTGATGCCCCGGGATTTGTTTTATTACTCAACGTTCTGTGTATCACTGCAATGGTCATGGGCAGGCGTTATCTCTTACCATATTTCCAAAAAGATAGGTAATTATGTGAAAGTGGCTTACCGACAGAAGTTAAAACTAAAAATACTACGCATTAGCATGTTGATGACGCACACCGCGAATAAAGTTTGAAAACAATTCTTCAAAAAAATATTTTCAACAAACTTTGTCTCTTCAGAATTCAGTTTGTAGCGATGATAGCTCAGTGGTTAGCGCGGTAGGTTCGCATGCCGAAGGGCGTGGGTTCAAACCCCAACAATGAGCTTGAGCTGCCGGTGAAGGAAAACATCGTGAGGAAACCATAGCATGGTGGTAGGGTACTTTCTAGTACTCGGTTGGCTAGCTACCACCCTCAAGTTGAAAATCTGCCGCCAAGCATCTAACGGTGTGTTCCGGCAGCCTCACTTGAGAGCCAGTTCCATTCCAGGCTAGGTGTGCTTTACCATCTTCGACCACACCTTCACTTAACATCAGGTGAGCTGTGGTCAAACAACTAGCCTGTCAACCATAAAAAAAAAAAAAAAAAAAAGTTTGAATTTATTACTTGGAAATGCAAGTAAATATTTCCCTTTTGACTGTACAATAATGTTGTTTCAAAACTCGCATTTTAGCTTGTCATTATAATTCTTGTTTTACAAATCGAATCGATACAATTTTAAATGCAACGCGATATTCGGCCAAAATGTAATCGATACTGGACGTTTATCGCGACAAAACAAAAGAGCAATAATTTACCACAAACTGGAGAATCGAACCGAGCCGACCTTCTGGTAATTTATTACCACAGATAATCAAGATTTGTAATCTACTGACCATTTTTGTCAAAAACTTTGTGACATGCACCCTGCCTATACTAAAAAAAAAAAAGGAAAAAGGAGTTTTTATTGCACGGCTTTCTTTTCTTCATTTGCCAAACGAACATCGATTTTATAATCGGCGTAATAAAAACCAGACTGATTCCATGGAATTCGATATTTCAAAATGTTCATCGACAAAAAATGATCGAAATTCGTTAACAACTTTTTAAAGTTTTTAGGGATGGACACTTGTAGATTAGGGCTGCATTTCGTTTTTGTTACGTTTTTTTTTCACAGTTTGGGGGACAGTGGTATAATTTTATTATATAACGTATAGCGTGAGTTAAAACTTCTGTTGTTCCGTAAAATTACTGTGTATCGACATATTCGACAGCCCTGTTGGCTCATTGGTAGCATGTCTGCTTCAAGAGCTGTGGGGCGTGGGTTCGATTCCCACCTAGGACAAGCATTTTGTGATATAAAACCAAATGTTTGTTCTGTGTCTGGGTGTACTGCATGTATTATAAGTATGTATTTACAAAAAAAAATATTTAAGTATGCTATCAGTTATCCGACTCCCATAGTACAAGCTTTGCTTAGTTTGGGGTCAGATGGCGCTGTGTGTAATGTCCTGCGATATTTATTTATATTTATTATTTATTTATCTCAAAGTGCTCATCTCGACAAAAGAATATAGAATGTACATTTTTTAATTGCCACTCATACACCGTCAACTAAACAACAACAACTGTTGTCAACTTAAAACAATATTTGTAGAACATTTTTAGATATTTTTTTTCGTTTTTTTTTATGGTTGGCAGGCTAGATATTTGACCACAGCTCACCTGATGTTAAGTGACGGTGTGTTTGAAGATGGTAAAACACACCTAGCCTGGAATGGAACTGTCAACTGTATTTGGCAGTGTCAAGGTTTTCGACATGATTGAAATCAAATTAAATAAGTCTAATTACCACAAAGTAATTTACGGTTTTAATAATTAACGATTTTACTATAAGCTTCTACAACTTATCACTCGTCTAGTGGTGTATGTATTAAAATAGTGTTTTATTCTTAAAATACCGAATTACAACAAGCGCCAGTATGGAAATGTGATATAATGTGGTGAAATATGAATTGCTTCCAAAACTCCATCGAAGCTTATAGTAAAGTCGCTCTACTTTACTAAAAAAACAAGAAGAATAATTTTTTAACATTTAACAACTTAAGTAGAATCCAAATCTCAAAAAAATATATTCGTAGAGATCGATAATGCTCCGAGTGCTCAGTACAAAATATTCAAGCTCGGGTAACAGTTTGCACTTTGCACGAAATCTTAGTAACTTGAATAGCGAAACTTCGCAGCACTTACTTGGTACTTCATTTTAAGCTAACGGTCTTCCTTGCTTGTGAACTATTTAACGGCATAGCAAAAACTGACATTAAAAATTCAAATTTCGATCACGTATACGTAACTTTTTGTTCAATCTACCTTCAAATGTTTTCAAAGTTTAAATATTTTTATCTATGAACCAAATATCGAACATTTTGTCGCATTAGGGGTGTGACAAAGTATTCCATTTTCAGTTTTTGTTTTATTTCAAAAAATGTTTTTTTTTTTTCGTTAATTTGCCCTTTCGGGCAGGCTAAAGCTATAAAGCCATACTGCCTCGTCTTCAGTGTTATTTCTGCTGTATCTTAACTATGGTTATCGTCAAAGTCGTCTTAGTCAAGTCCAGTTCGTGTCAGTTCGTTCCAGTCATGCTTTAGTAAAGTAGTGGCAACTTTACTATAAAGCTTCGATGGAGTTTTGGAAGTGGAGGGGCGTGTAAATAGTCCCTCCAGGGTGTGATTGCTCACGATGAAGCGAATTTAAATATAACGACTGCAATAAGTTTGAGGTGTCTTGGCAAATAAAGTGCATAAACCTGCTGACTGACCTGTAACAACCGCTTCCATCCACTCGTCATCCAGAAAGCGGCTGGAATCCTAGGTTATAGTATCCTTGGCAGCCTTCAATTAAGGCTAAGTTAGCCGGCCGGCTATTTCGCTGAAATCGCTGAAAATACGTGCACTTCACCACACAACAATCCCCTCGCGTGAGGGAAGAGAATTGTAAACCTTTTATATGCAAATTATAGTTTTTTAGGCGTAAAATTATATTCAGATAGTCACACGAGAAAAGTTCTACTACCACTCTCTGCAACGTCAGTCCAGACCGACGAAAAGTGCATGTCACATCACGTGACCTTTACATTTATGCCAATTAGCGAGCGTGTTTGCATCGCCTCTGAGGACAACCAACGCCATCTCTCGAGAGATTTGCGAATATCTGCGGCATCACAGGCAGAACAGACAAGCTAGCACCTCTTCACCAATGACACCTCAGACGCGGGTTATTTAAATGTTGAATGTCGAATTACACTGGCAAATTAAAGCGGAAAGGCGCTCCACCATGCACCCCACCTTGGAAGGTCGTCAGGACTTTCAAAACGAACAAACTTCATAGCTGGTCAGAATACATAGCGGAATTAAGAATAAATTATATTATCTACTATTAAATTTATAAAGCGTTAGGAATAATTATACACATAAAATTGAATTTAAGTAAAATTATTATTGCGTAGGAATGGGATATAACTTTGTGACGGCACGTTTGTAAACACCAAATTGGGTTTTCACGGTTGCCACACGGACGGTGTTATTAGAGCCCTTGAAAACTTCGGTGATTACTCCTAGAGGCCAACTCAACGGAGCTACATTGTCTTGTTCCACAAGAACTATCGTTCCTACCTCAACTGGTTTATCTGGAGTAGCCCATTTCTGTCTAACTTGCAACGTATGCAAATACTCAAGTCGCCATTTTTTCCAAAAGGATTGGACCATACTATCCAATAATTTTTTGCGCTCTAACAAAGTCACACGTTGTGCGGACATATCGGCTGCGGGTAAGTATTGCAACGGAGTGGACATCAGAAAATGCGCAGGAGTTAACACATCAGGGTGCGGATCTGATGACAGCACACACAAAGGGCGAGAGTTCAAGATACATTCTATCTGCGTCAGAACCGTTTGAAGTTCTTCATAAGTAAGAAGCTGATTTCCAATCACTCGATATAAGTGTGTTTTCATGCTCTTTATGTTCCCTTCCCAAAGACCTCCGAAGTTTGGAGCTCGGGGTGGTATCATCTTCCATTCGATGCGTCGAGACAACAGCTCATTTGAGAGCGTCGATTTAAAATTAGAGCTCTGCAGAAAACTGTAGAGCTCATCTAACTGCGCTTTTGCACCAACGTATGTTGTAGCGTTGTCCGAATAAAGGCACGAAACTGGTCCACGACGGGAGATAAACCGTTTGAATGCAGCCAAGAAGGTTTCAGATGTCAAATCTGAGACTAACTCTATGTGTAAAGCTCGTGTCTGCATACAAACAAATAAAGCAACCCATGCCTTCTGCGAGTGTTGGCCTCTACGTCGCGATAGCGTTACTCTGATCGGTCCTGCGTAGTCTAGGCCGGTATGAGAGAAGACTCTACTTTCAGAGACACGACACTCGGGCAGGTCGGCCATCAGTGGCGTAGGGTGCGTCGGATTTGACTTAAAACAAATGTTGCATTTCCGTAATTTTGATCTGATGACCGTTCTGGCATCTAATATCCAGTAGCGTTGTCGTATTAAGGACATGAGAAGTCCAGGCCCAGTATGACAGTTTACAACATGATGGTGTTGTATTATTAAATCCACAATATGATCGCGTTTTGGGAGAAGAACTGGATGTTTCACTTCAAATGGAAGGTCTGCTCGCGAAAGTCTTCCTCCAATTCGTAGAATACCTTCTTTATCTAGAAAAACTGCTAGGCTTTGCAGTTTCTTCGAAAGTAACTTTCCAGTGCTCAACAATTTAATGTCCTGGGCAAAGTGGACAGCTTGGACAGCACGCAGTACAGCTATCTCTGCTGCTGCCAATCCTGACACAGACCGGGGTGCAATCTTAGACTTCGGTCGCGCGAACTTCAGTACATATGCAATGATGCGAAGCAATTTTTCCCAGGAAGATATTCGTTGAGCTAGTTCACAAAGCAGCGGTGTCTCTGTGTGCGTAGTAACAGCCATCACAGTAGATTTGTGTTCAGGCAGCTCATTGCAGTCAGCGGGACAAAAAGGCTTTATCGGCCATTGCTCAGGAGAGCAGCGAATCCAAGGAGGACCATTCCACCACAAATCGTGTGATAAAAGCTGAGACGGAAGCATACCTCGTGATAGGCAGTCACTAGGATTGATGACGCCAGCTACATGATAGAAATGCTGAGCAGCCAAAT
The DNA here is from genome assembly GCA_905404145.2 of Biston betularia. Classification (NCBI taxonomy): domain Eukaryota; kingdom Metazoa; phylum Arthropoda; class Insecta; order Lepidoptera; family Geometridae; genus Biston; species Biston betularia. The sequence continues at coordinate 2,791,252 of FR989886.1, forward strand.
TTTCCTGACACTGCGCGACGCGGTTGCTCACAAAAATCGACCAACGATGTGGCGACGAATGTATCCACGAAAGAGCGATTGTGGAGTCTGAAAAGGCGTATATCCCAGCGATCGGAATGCGGGGTGCATAGGTATCTTGCACCGTTTTTACTAACTTTGCCATAAGCAAAGCGGCGCATAATTCAAGTCGAGCGAGTGTAGTGATTTTGATCGGCGAAACCTTTGACTTGGCACAGAGAAGGCGAGTTTGAATGCCAGTCGGGTATGTACAGTGAGCGTATACAACGCACCCTAAACCGTTCATGCTGGCATCGCAGAATGCTACAAGACGCAGTTCACAGCCGATTTCAACACCTACATGTCGCGGAATTCGCAAGGTGTCAAGCAGATGAAATTCTTGCGTGAGAGCAGCAAAACGAGCGCGTATATTTTCCGGCGCGATAGCATCCCAGTCAAAGTTGCCTAACCACAGTTCTTTAATGAGCAGCTTAGCGTAGAGTATCACTGGCGCGACCAATCCGAGAACATCAAACAACCGTGCAACCACAGAGAGTATGTTCCTCTTTGTGCACTTCTCGGTTATCGCGGCCGATGTGAAGAAGAAATTGTCTTCACACGGTTCCCATGAAAGGCCTAAAACCTTCGAGATATTATTGTCGACTTCAAAGGCTAGCGACTTGCGGTGTGAGACTGGTAGGCTGTCTAGAAGAGACGGAGAATTGCTTGACCATTTCACTAAGTCAAAGTCACCAGCCTTGAACAGTTTAACTAAATCCTGAGCTAACTGCATGGCAGTTTGTTCATTATGTACAGAATGAACTAAGTCGTCCATGTACAGGCTGCTTTCGGCTACCTTGGCGGCTTCAGGGTAGCGCGGACTCATGTCTGAAGCCAGCTGTCGCACAGTGCGCATAGCTATGTATGGGCTAGACTTGAGACCGAAAGGCTGCCTATTGAAGGCGAAAGTGCGAACTTCTTCGGTTTCATTAAACCGAAACAAAATGCGTAGGTATTTACGTTGGTCAACCGGTAGACCAATGCGTAAATAATGTTGTTTTATATCAGCGTTTATAGCGATCGGAAACAATCTGAAGTCTAGTAATAGTAAAAACAAATCAGCTTGCAGATTGGGGCCGATGTGTAGTACATCATTGAGCGAAATACCAGTATGTGTTTTCGCGCTAGCGTCTAACACGATCCGTGGCATCGGTTTGTCAGGCCGAACCACCGCGTGATGTGGTATGTAATAACCATCGGAAGACAACTCAGATTCGTTAACCGGACTGAGGTACCCGTTATCAATATAATCTTGTATTACTTTATTATAATTTTCGCGTAAAATTGGTGACTGACGAAATTTACGCTCGAGCGTTAAGAAGCGGCGATAAGCGGCAGCGTGTGAATTGCCTAACTCTGAAGGATCTCTGCAAAATGGCAAAGATACTGTATAGCGGCCCACAGCATCACGAGTCACGCTGGACGTAAAAATATTTTCACAAGCTGTCTCCTCGGGGGATAGAAATTGTTTCGAAGGCACTTCTTCGAGTTCCCAAAATTTCTGAACTAGATCGTTCAATGCCAACGCCGAGAAAGAAGTAGCAGGCGTAATGCCCTTACGTGGGTAGTCGCCCATCAAAATCCAGCCAAACGTCGTAGATAGCGCAGGAGGGGCATGTTGACCACACTCAACCTTCTTTCCTAAATATATATATGGAAAAAGTTGTGCTCCCAATATAATATCTATATCACCAGGTATATTCCAGGATAGATCAGCAAGTGGAAGTTCAGCGAAAATACTTATATCACACTCGACAAACTGAGCAGGCAACCGCTCCGCAATACACTCAACCACCAGCGCGTAGATTGTATACTTCTGCTCCGGGTACACACGAGATTGGATTTCGACATACACATATCCGATTATCGGACGTGAAGCCGCACCAACACCTTTAACGAACGAGTTATGTAGTGGCGTTATCGGCAAATTTAACTTTCGACAACAATCAGTAGTAATCAGGTTATTCTGTGAGCCGTTGTCGATCAAACATCTGACCACTGATGACGTCACACTACCTTTGGGGCACGCATATACTTGGGCTGTCGATAACAGGATCGTAGACTTCGATTTCGTTTCAGCTGAAAGTAGCACTGCAGTATTATAGGCAGAAGGCTGCGACTGCGGTGGCAGACTAACGCTCGTATCAGTGTGTGATGTCGAAGGCGTTGCAATATCGTCGTTACGACTATGCATATAAGGTTGAGAATGTAACGCAGCTGTGGAAGCGAGTGAAGGAGTGGAAATGCACGGCGTCGAGCGGGGGTTCGATTCCACGCACGGCGCGGCGGCGGGAGACGGCAAAAAGTGCACGTCTGTATGTACCATAGCGGTATGTGAATGACAATTATTTCTCTCATTCTTATCTTTACTAAAACAAAGCAAACTGTGATGTCGTTTTCCGCAGGTTTCGCAAACGGAACTGGAATTACACTTAGTAATATTATGTACTGTGCTCAGACAGTTTACACATCCATGCTTTGATTTGACAAACTGATACCTACTATGTGCATCACGTTTCTTAAATTGTGCACAATTATATAGTTGCACGTGATCACTACTACCACACAAAGCGCATCCACTACGTTGTATAGGGGGCGCGGAAGTATGCGCGGGCGGCGTAGCAGCAAATGTTTGTGGGTTTGACTCCGTCGCGACAAACGACTTGTAGGTATGTTGAGCGCGAGTATCGCGAGCCGATGTATTAGCGGCCGCTTTATTCGAAGTATAAGGTCGCGAACGTTCCAAAATCTTAACTTGATCTTGGACAAAATTTATCAGCTGTTTGGTAGTAGGTATTTCGGTATCTCTAACAGTCAGCTCGAAAGTCTGAATGGTATTCGTGTCCATCTTCCTAAGCGCGCACTGTACAAAAATAAAATCAGTAAGATCCTCGATCTCCAATTGTTTAAGCGCCAATATCGACGAAGAATATTTACTAATAAATGTATCGAGGTTGTTTGCACTATGCGAGCTCGCTTTCAAGTCGAGAATATTATTTAGATAAAAACTACCTAATGCGCGTTTATCCTGAAATTTCTTTACCAAACTATCCCATAAAATATTATATGTTTCACCAGTGGGAACAATACCCGCGGTGAACTTTAGCGCATCATGAGTGAGTTTCGAAATCAGGTATTGCACACGTTGCGAGTCAGACAGTTGCTCGTTCAAGTGTATATTTGCTTTGAACGACTGGTAGAACAAATTCCAGTTTTCAGGGCGTCCATCAAAGCTAGGAATCACTAAAGGTTGTAATTTAACTACTGGCATGGTCGAGTTACTCGCTCGATGTGAACATGCCTTAGGAGCGGTTAATTTGTTGCGCGCGCGTTTCACTCTCGCGTACAAATCTTCAAAAGATTCGAGACACGAGTAGTCGGGAATTGCGTCCGATTTTAATTGTAATCTAATTTTATTATATTTATCTATCACAGATTCAAATTTATCGCGTATATCATCTATAGTTTCTGACTCGGCCAGGAAGTTTTCATTCAATCGCGTAGATGAATCAAAAGAAATAATACCCTTTGACGCGGTATATAACCGATTCATACGTTGAAACAGTAATTCTTTCTTTTGATTCATTAAAACCAACATAACCTCCAGATCAGCTTGTTTTTCCGTCATTTTTACAAAAATAAATTATTAATAATAATACGTAAACACAAACTGCTGATAGCTGGTATGCAGGTAATATAAAATGCTAAGTCAGTTAGAACGACTTATAAATAAATAGTGGGAGGTAGGTGTAGCAAAAGACGACGAAATGTCGGTAGGTGCAATGGCGAAATGGCGAAAAAATATTGTTTCATATACAATTTGGCCCCAGCGTAATTAAAGAAGGTAGGATAAAATTGTTTGCTTAGAAATACTTTTACCAATTAATACGTAAGTTTCTAAGAAAATGTTATCTATTTAACCTATTGAGCGGGTAAAAAGTCGCCTACCAATGAATTACGTAGGTGACTCGGAGCGTTACGGATCAAAATTTACCAATAAGTTACGTAAAATCTGAGCCGTAAATAAAAGATTTTATCAGACAATCGGATTTACCAATATGACGTGAAAAATAAGCGTGGTATGAAGCGTATTCACCAATAAAATACGTGAATAGGTATGAAGAGGTGAGTAAATAATATGCAAGAATTCACCAAAATTACGTGATTCTGCTCTTTCACTGGACTATCCGGCTCGAAAAGGACCAAAATAATGGAGGGGCGTGTAAATAGTCCCTCCAGGGTGTGATTGCTCACGATGAAGCGAATTTAAATATAACGACTGCAATAAGTTTGAGGTGTCTTGGCAAATAAAGTGCATAAACCTGCTGACTGACCTGTAACAACCGCTTCCATCCACTCGTCATCCAGAAAGCGGCTGGAATCCTAGGTTATAGTATCCTTGGCAGCCTTCAATTAAGGCTAAGTTAGCCGGCCGGCTATTTCGCTGAAATCGCTGAAAATACGTGCACTTCACCACACAACAATCCCCTCGCGTGAGGGAAGAGAATTGTAAACCTTTTATATGCAAATTATAGTTTTTTAGGCGTAAAATTATATTCAGATAGTCACACGAGAAAAGTTCTACTACCACTCTCTGCAACGTCAGTCCAGACCGACGAAAAGTGCATGTCACATCACGTGACCTTTACATTTATGCCAATTAGCGAGCGTGTTTGCATCGCCTCTGAGGACAACCAACGCCATCTCTCGAGAGATTTGCGAATATCTGCGGCATCACAGGCAGAACAGACAAGCTAGCACCTCTTCACCAATGACACCTCAGACGCGGGTTATTTAAATGTTGAATGTCGAATTACACTGGCAAATTAAAGCGGAAAGGCGCTCCACCAGGAAGTAACACGAAAACTCATGTTTCACCACATTATATCATTTTCCCACACTCGCGCTTGTAATTCGGCACTTTATGAATAAAACACCACCATTTTTATGCATAAACACTCGACGAAACACTAGTTTTGGAAAAAAATACAACGAAGCGACACGACTCTTCCCGCGTTCCCGCCAAAACTCTCAAAAAATGAGGAAGTTGTCGATTCTTTTTTTTTTATATTTGTGATCTCAGAACTACGTCTCATAAACCAATTTGAAAAAATCTTTTTTATATAATACCCGAGGATAGTGTAGCTTCCCAACGGTGAAAGAATTTTTGAAATCGGTCCTCTAGTTTCGGAGCTTATTTAATACAAACAAACAAACAAATCTTTCCTCTTTGTAATAGTATAAATAGATGTAATAATAGATACGTATAAATAAAAAACAAATAAAAAAAAATATCGTAGGACTATACACACAGCGCCATCTGGCCCCAAACTAAGCAGAGCTTGTGTGATGGAAGTCAGATAACTGATACAATACATAAATACTTATTTTTTTGTAAATACATACTTATAATACATACAGAACACCCAGACACAGAACAAACATTTGTTTGTTCACAAAATGTTTGCCCTGAGTGGGAATCGAACACACGCCCTACAGCTCTCGAGGCAGATATACTACCAATGAGCCAACAGGGCTGTCAAATGTAAGTAATGCTTGCAATTAGTTATAAGTATCGTTTTAATTACAATAAAACTGCATTATCGACTTACAATAACTCAATGCAGTACTGATTGATTCTTTCTTCCCGCTGTAAGTTGTTATGACGTCTAACGTAAAGCGAAAACACTGTTGTCTGTTCAGAAACTGTATAAAATGCAACTTTAGCTATTTAACATTTTCCTGGTAGTCTTTCTAATAATAAAACTGCGTCGAATTCTTTATAAAAGTAAAATCTTTGATACAAAAGAACTCGGAGGAGGTAAAAAATTTGCATTTTCCGTTTCTCATTCAATCTTCATCATTATTTATGAACGCTAGTTCTTGTGGGTGGTAAAAAATATACTTTTGAGGGTTTTCGTCGGTTAAGGTGGTTCGATTTCCATACAAATAAATTTTTGCCATTTATGGACAAATGGAGCGTAATTTTACAGTGAAATCACAGCTACTAGCATTTATTTTGGTATTCATTTGCGGTAAAGTTTAGGGCATCACAGCTTTGGCGCTCATTACTTTGAGACTTTCGATAGTTGGTCTCAACAGTCTTGTAATTTCGTTAGCTGCAGCCCTTCAAACCAGTGATGTTAGACGTACCAATTAGACGTACCAACTTCTTGGTTTTAGTATCATGTACTATGTACCAAGGTTACCCGGTCCTGGTACGCAAAAATACCAAGATTTTCCGTAGACCGAAAAATGTCAAGACTAGCCGTTGGCCGACAAAAATACACTGAAAATACGTATAATATTCCAGGCTAGGTGTGCTTTACCAACTTCGACCACACCTTCACTTAACATCAGGTGAGCTGTGGTCAAACAACTAGCCTGTCAACCATTAAAAAAAAAAAAAAAATATAACCGACAAATTTTTAAGGTGCATATAAAAATAATTCCAATGTGAAAATGCGAAACAAAGTTTTTAAGCGATTTTTAACCTTTTTTTTTTAAATTTCGACATCTAGCAACCCAGCCAGCTGGTACAAGGATTTCAGAGTGGCCTATCTAACATCCCTGCTAAGGAGACCATACCAACAAGTAAAAATTGATTAAGATATAAAATTTTCCATTACAAAAATGTATTTAAGCGAAAGGAAAAACTCTTATAAATAGCTTCTTGCTTCTTGCGTATTGTATGAAATTCTGACGAAACTCCACCAATCAAAGAGGGCTTATTTTATTCATCAAAGTTCCCAGTATCCATTTGTGTTTCAAACAATAACAAGAGCAGATTCTAGACACAAAACAATAGACGTAATTAAAGCTACACTTGCTAAGAAGCTATGGTTGCTAGGTTGTCGTGTAGACTTTTAATTAGTACCTAACCCTATACCATCATTTTTTTAGATAACTTAATGAGGGTATTGACTTAAACCAGCGGACGGCAACATGCGGCGGATTTCCTGCTTGCGGCCCGTGTTTTTTTTTAATAGTTGACAGGCTAAGTGTTTGACCACAGCTCACCTGATGTTAACTGAAGGTGAGGTCGAAGATGGTAAATCACACCTAGCCTGGAATGGAACTGGCTCTCAAGTGAGGCTGCCGAAACACACCGTTAGGTGCTTGGCGGCAGATTTTCAACTTGAGGATGGTAGCTAGCCAGCCGAGTGCTAAAGTACCCTACCACCATGCTATGGTTTCCTCACGATGTTTTCCTTCACCGGCAGCTCAAGCTCATTGTTGGGGTTTGAACCCACGCCCTTCGGCATGCGAACCTACCGCGCTAACCACTGAGCTATCATCGCTACAAATCGCTTATTTGTATTGAATAGGCTCCGAAACAACTGTCCAGTAGTTTCGATCTGAATCATTATTAGTATGCTACATTATCCGTGACGAACATAAGTTATATTTTATTTAAAAACCAACAAGGGTTCCGTATGAAAACTTCAATGATGTAACCCAAGCTGTGAAAAATTTACCAATAAAATCTTTTACTTCGCGTGCGTTGCGAAAACTATTGACAATAAATCATTTGTAGAGCAAATTGATATACTACAAAAAAGTCCGCGATATCATAATAATATGTCTAACTATTAGAATTATGTCACAATGATAAAATATTGACTAATATCTACCCGTACGAAGCCGGGAGGGGGGCCGCTAGTTAGTTATAAATACCTAAAATATTATAGATTGTAAACAGAAAATATTATAATTTTAAATATTAAAATTAAATTGCCTACATTTAACAAATTTTAATAGCATTTTTGTTTTTTTAATCTATTCTATGGAATATGACGAATTAGTTACATTGAGTGAATAGATTTCTTCTCGATCGGCGTGCTTCATCCTCGGCCGCACCGTCGCATTCCATCGGGCTTTCCATTGGCCAAACGTAGATCTATTTAACATAATATAAAAGCTTCTAGGATTATCACTTATGAGGCCCGCCTTTATTTTATTTTGCTACCTTGTGACTCCTGCCTGCCAAAAGGTTGCCGACCGCTGACTTAAACAATTATTTATTTATTGCCCAGAAACTAATTTGACTGCTTAATTCAATAACGTTTTCAATTAACGTTCAAAATAGTCCTTAGGGGAAAAACGGGAACGAAACAATAAGTCTAGATTCCCCCCTTGATAATCCAAAAAAAAACAGGAATAAGGAATTAAAAAAAATGTCTTAAATTCCCCTTATTTTTTATATTATGTATTTATTATACATAATATTAAAAAACATTTTTTTTTATGGCTGATAAACTAGGTGTTTTACTACAGCGCACCTGATGTTAAGTGACGGTTTGGTAAATACACCTAGCCTGGAATGGTACAAGCTCTCAAGTAAAGCCGCCGGAACACTTATAGATGCTTGGCAGCAAATTTTCTGCTTGAAGATAGTAAGTAGCTCAAGCCAGCCGATTATTTATAAATACTCTACCATACTGTGGATTTCTCACGGCGTTTTTCAAGTTTATTCTTGGGATTTAAATCCACGCCCTACAGAATGTGATCCAACCGTGCTAACCACTGAGCATTATCGCTACGAAGTCATCGCCCGTAGATAACTCTACACAATCTGTACAACTTTTTCTAAATCTGTGTAGTTTAGGAGTAGAAGCTATTTACAATGTCACCGTGGTGATATCCTCATGTTTGCCAAGTCATGTCTAATGAGGTTGTTGCTCTACTTTTCTAGTTTTGGTACAGCTCTATATTTACGAAGTTTGAACTCTACTAGTATATAGATTTAGATAATATATTATCTCCGTTCCGTTCCGTTCCGATCAGACGTTGCTCAATTCGAATTCTACTTTAAAATGCGTTAAATTGGAAATGCGACACGGAATATAAAATTCTAAGTTTCGAAACCATCATAACTTTACATTGCACTCCGTAGGCCCCGGAGCGTTTACCTGTTTTTTTTCTTCTCCATTCGAAAGCTTTATAGAAAGAGATGGAACACAAAGATTGTTCCGAAAACGTACAGAATACGATTTGGAACAAGCAAGCCTGAGGGCGACGCCACCGACAATGCACGGCCGTCAGTCTGGTTATGTTAGCCGGGAAAGTTAGGGACGCATGGGATTATTGTAAATTAGGTGCTCAAGAATGCCTCTTCATTTCGGACGGGGTACGAGTCGAGAGCGGCCGGTGTGCCAACGATGCGCGGCGCATTCTTCACTTCACACCAGCTAACTTCACGCCAGTTGCGTCCCGACCGTCGTGCGTGACGGACTGCCGCCCGACGCTCTTCTAAAACTATCGGACAACAAACGTTATAACGAACTAAAGTGACTCAAATCGATTCAAAATTCGAATCGTTGTATCCGTCAAAATAAATAGTGATGGGAAGTGACGATAACTATCGTGTGAGTGTGGAAAACGTACGATGACCGAAACTTTAAGTTGTGAAGAAAAAGTTGTGGTTCCGAATGCAATCGGGTCCACAAAAAATATGTGCTCGTAAAATAGTGAAGGCCTGATGGGATCGCAGTGTGGCCAACTTAGTGTAGTTAGTGATGAATACTGTGATATGAAATTTCGGCAATCGCGTAGATGATTGCCGTATTTGTGTGTGATAAAAATATTAGGTTATTAGTTACCAAAGATTCCTGATGATCTTGTACATTAGTTTGTGTTTTATATTAGTAGTTTTAGGTGAGTACAGTGTTTACTATATCCCCAACTCTATAATTGCATCGCTGTAATCGTGACTGCATTATCTCGGAAGATTTATGAAGCCTCATTTGCATCCATAAGTAATAATGACAGTGCAATGATCAATCGTGATCATGATGCAACTGCAGTTATATAAATTTATGATGATTCATATTTTAAGCATAATAAAGTAAACGGGCAAACTGATAAATTTATAATGAGCCTTTATAAAATTACTAATGATTTTTAAGACTGCGATTGTGAAGCTTTGTTGAATGTAGAAATAGTAAACGGAAAACTGGAATCATAAAAAAATGTGAACAACCATGATCATAAGTTGAAGTCAAAAGATAAACTACAAAATTAAAAAATTACGATAAACATGCCTGGAACAAGATCACAAGAGAAAAGGACAGGAAGATATAAAACACAATTCTTTTAATAAAATACCAAAATTGAAACTTTAAAAGGACATAAATAAAGGAGATAACGTAAAGGAAGACCCGCATGCTACACTAAAATCTAAATAGATCTTCTAGTATAGAGCCCACAAATTCAGTTAACGCGACGTTATTACCGCTACCCAGTCCTCCATGTCAATTAGAACGTAGTTCATTAAATATCTCACTCTAGAAAGCGTAGGACCACACAAATTTTAAACAAATTCAAATTTATTTACATACAACATTAAAGTATTATGACATTTACGAAATTGAAACGACGATGATAAAAATGAATGGAGCAATAATGAATACTTAAAGTAAATCACTGTTCCGCAATTTTGATGCATCAGTGAGTTCATTTTGCAAGGCGTGTGTAGTTTAAATTAGTGGTCCACGAATCGTAAATATGATGACGAATTCTATATTTGCCATTAAAATACAGGTATTTAATACATCTTAGTAAATTAAAATAGACAATAAGGTAGCATAATAATTTAAAAAAAAATATTTTAGATCATATTGTGTGCAAAATTTGTAAAACTCAAGCAGAGATTGAAGCAAAATATTTTTCACAAATTAATGATTCAGAAAATAAAATAAATGTTCACACTTTTAGACAAGTTGTAAAAACATGTGTGTATACCTATAAAACTTCATAAAAAAAAGCTTGTAACAATACGTGATTTCAATTCTGTTCCATAAATCAAACAGTCCTATGAAAACAATACAAAGAAGATAGATGAAAGTCCAAATCATATAAAACTAATAAAATTGATTTTCCGAATTTTAGATAGACGAGCTAAATAGAATGTAGAATGAACGTAACGTCTTACATGGATCCAGCTTCAAGTGAAAATTTACATGACAAAGTTAGCATGAACATAATATAGAAATACAATATTGATACTCGCATCGCAAAAAGGTTGTAATTGAAGATATAAAGACTTTTTACATTACCTTTAAAAGTTAATTGATAACAAATCCTGTGTATTTAAACTACCTAAATGCTTGAGATAACGCGTCAAATATAATAATTAATCAACTTTTAAAGGTTGCAACGGCAAATAATTTTGGTAGTTTTTTATTTTTTTGTGATTACTCAAAACTCGTAAAATTGTGTTATGAGCAATTAAAATAACAGCACAATAGATAAAGTTAAAATTGAAATTGCCCGTATTGACAGGAGTAATTTGTCTATCGATGTCCCAAAGGGGGTTTAACTTAAAATATCGTGTCACTTAAACGTTCAAACTAAGTTACGGGTAAGGTTTGAGAAAGTTATCCTTTCTAAACATAACTAGCAGATTTGTCGTCGTCCCTAATTCAAGTTTACTGTAATGTCGGGCGTTTGTCCTTTGTAATGAGAATGAAATTCCAAGCGTTTGTTATACATTGTATAGTAACTGTGCCCCGAGGGGGGACTTGAAAATGGTAGCCACTATCTCAAGACAGAGTTGAAAGCGTCACAGCGATTTTTCTTTAGGGATTTCATCCCACCTGAAGTCAGAGACAGTAATATTAACTTTAACTAACGAAGTGTTTTTAGATGTAGAGAATTTAAGACATAAAGCATTGCCCCATTGAATGGCTTTAATTAATATCTAAACGAAATACATTTGAGTTCCACGAGGCTTTTTAACGTTTTTTTTTTTTGTGTTTAACGACCACGGAATTAAATTTTCCACTGCACGTGCAACAAATTTATAATTAAATAAAACTTCTTTGTGAAGTTTTTTAAAAGACAATTCTAATTTCCCAAGTGCTTCCTAAGTCAATTGACGTAGTTATTATATTTGAATAGGCAATATACACGCACAATAAGACGATGAGTAAAAATGTAAAGTGTATTGACATAGAAAAGGAAAAGAAATGTTAAAATTAAAAAGAAAAGTAAAAAGCCCGACTAACGACACTGGTTTGTTATCTGTTGGGTTGTCCAGAAGCCTCCGATGTAAGTGTTTTTTTTGTGTATCAACAACATGAAAACTCGTTGAAAAAAGAGTACCACACAATGTTAAATTAGATTTTTTTTTGGAAACAAACAAGTTATAGATTAAAATAAAAAGATTATTTCAACAGCATTTACTAAACAAATAACTAACGCAGCACATATAAATAAAAGAGCTCTGAATATAGCATGTGTTAAAATAAGGGAAAGAAAGGATACCCATTCTTAAAAGTAGCGGTACTTTTTAAATCAAAGCCAAACAATAACAATAATTTAAAAATGAACTTGTCCAATACCGTTTACTCAATAAATAATTACCCCAGCACATGTAAGAAAAGAGCTTAGAATATATCACGTGTTATTAAAAAGCTAATAAACGTGTTTTAAAAAGCTAATAAAAGCATACTCATTTTTTAAATTCTTATTATTAAACCAAATTAGTAGCAGTATTATTTAATAAAATTCATCCAAACAATAACAACTAGGTACAATAGAAACATGAACTTAGAAAGTCCTCTAATAATGAAATCAAATTTTCTGAAACGACCAAAAAGATTAAATTGCTTCAAAATTTTGTATTTAAATTTTTCGACTGAGACGTAAAAGTGAAATGTAACATCGAAGAAAAAAACATCAAACCAATTCCAGTATCTAATCGATTTCCTGTCTCATGATTGAGATTATATCTCGCTATAAATTCTTCTCATAAACAACTTTAACTAATCTTCATTTCGAAATGATTGCGTTTTATAATATCTTAATAAAATATATTCTGTTCTGTTTTGGTCGGATAAAAACTCTTGGGTAATATTAGTAAAAAAAATAAAAATACATTTTGCACGTGTTCGCTTCTTCGAAACTACGCAATGGATTTTAATACAGCTTTCACTGTTGTTAAGAAGTAGAAACTAGAGGAATACTAGCAAAAATATCTATAACAAGCGGGCCGTCCCGGCTTCGCACGGAAAAACAAAACTCGATTAACAATATAGCGTATGTCACTCAATGATCATGTAGCATTCTAATGATGAAAGAATAATTCAGATCGGTCCTGTAGTTTCGTAGCATATTCATTACAAACAAACAAAAAATCAAATCTTTCCCCTTTATAATGAGTAGTTATAGATATATTAAGTATGTATTAAAAGACTCCAGACATCCCAAGAATAACCATAAGTATCCAAAGAGTACCATACAAATGGTTAGGTAGGGATAAGAACACGAGCAGTAAATTTAAGTTTAAAAAAAAGCTAAGAATTGATGCGTATTGAAAAAAGTCCCGTAAAGATTACAACCGGGTCCCAAGTCCTAATAACTACGGTCCTAACAACAAGATGAAAACCACACGCAAGGCGATGTCAATCAATGGTAGTTAGCTAAGTTTCGTTTCTGGAAGGTTTAAATTATCAGTACAAAGCTGGTTCGCAAACAATATAATAAAATTTAATTAACGAAGCTATTTAATAAAGCCGTAGTCTATAGTGTAATATTAGGTATCTTTCAAAAGACTGAACAATTTGCGTTTATAGAATATCTTAAAAACAACGTCGTTAAATATGTCAGGTTTAGAAGCCTAAGGCAATTACTGCTCTTTGATAATTCGTTTGAAAGTTTTGTAGATAAATCGAATTTTATACCCAGTCTTTGGGTTTACTCTAAAATTTATTTTATTTTTATTATCAACAACTTTATTAACAATATATCTTTAAATAAGCTAGAAATTTGGTTAGATGAACTACTAGTTTCAAAATATTTTCAAAGAAAATTGTGTCTTTATATATTTTATAAGTTTGCAGCTGGAATTTATCTTTATAATGATTTTATTTCTATTATTTACATTGCAGTACTGAAATCTAACATGCTAAAGAAATTGAAATTTTGAAGTGAGTCTAAATTTGTTGCCATTCCGTAAAAATAGGATAACAAAAACGATACAGTTTGGTATTGCAGCCATCTATCATGTAAGTACATCCAACATTTTAATACACAACTCGAAAGCGAAAGAATCAAAGAACACGTTTAATGAGCACTTGAAACAAGTAAACCCTTTTTAACTGTTAACTAAGTTAAATAATTCTTGCCATCAGGAGAGAGTCGTTCCTCCCATTACTTAAAAAAAAACAAGTAGGTAAAAAAAACATTAATTCAAACTACATGTATGTATTATCCGTTGGGGTTGCCATATTCCACATTGAACACCACAGATCAGCAATGTGGAACACTACAAAACTCGATGCACTAATAAAATTAAAAAAGAAAAACTTTTTTTATTAGACACTAGATACTACATCGAATAATTACAGACAAAACTCATAAATGAAAAGATGCTTATGAAAGCTAATAAAGTAAATATAAACACGCAAATAGATAAAGATTTACCTGGCTATAATGATGATAAAATGATTCTATGCTTAGTATTGGAAGGTTATAAAATTCACGCAGATTAAACGTTAAAAGCATCTCTATGCCAAAAATATCCGAAATATCTAAGGCAGTAGATGACATCCTATCTATGAAATTTATAATGAAAAGTCTAATTCTACTTCCAATATTTTCTATAAATCAATTTTTAAAGTGCTTTTTTTAGAAAGTGGTCCGACAAACCGTAGCGAACAAAATTAAGGGGACGTGACTTTCAAGCACGATTCCAGTTTTCCTTTTTGGAACGGTTCATTTTGTTTTTATTCGATGTGAACTTGTTGGACTATATCTGGCTTTTGCGTACGCCATATTGATTTATGATTTTTTAATTTCGTACTAAACTTTTATGTTATGTTATTTCTACTAGTTTTTCGCTAGCTTCATATCTAAACTCGCGTCACATGTCTAAATTTCAATTTCGTCCACAAAGCTTTTGCTAAACATTTGTAACAGACGTCCCAAAATTAATCTGTGTAGGTATCATATTAAATTTCCAATAATTCTCTCAACCCAAACATTTCAAGCGCAATTTCTGAGAGATATTATATACATTAAGTACCTTTGTGTGTTTACCTACGTGTTCTTTGAAAATACGCTTAAGGATATATATGTTTTTGTAAGGAAATTCAATTTGGGAGCTCTATTATGCTTCATGCGTGGTATAACAAATTTATTACTCTTTGAACGAGAAAATAAAGTGACTTTCATGGTACGCACGCGACTAGTAGCGCCATCTCTGGACGAGTAGCTGAACTAGACTCGCATAAACAGCATAATTATTATTATCATAACAAAAATTATATAGTGTGAATAATAAAGGAAATAAAATTTTAATAAAATAATGTTTAATTTTCGTGTACAAATCTCATAATTTATTATTTTTTATAAATAACTTACAAATATATATTCGAGTACTTAGTTTTGTTATATATAGTAATTATGAAGGTACAATCATAATTATAACCATTACGTAGGCGATGCGACACGGATAATACTCAAGTTTGTTTTTATTTGAGGAGGTATCTATTGTTTATAGAGCGTTTAGAAGAAATTGTGGTGTGATGTTACCATTACGTAGAAGCGTGTGTTGACATAATGTAATGAGACAGGCAGGAAATTGGAATATACGAGTATGTATATACATTGTACATATAATTATCATAGTACTAACGTAATTTGAACACCACAACCAAACTGCAGAGCTATTGTTATTTTTTTTAGTAAGTAAATTAAGATTTTCGTAACGGCACAATACAAAACCGATTTAGCCAATTTTTTTTTCAAATTTAAAAACAGTCCTTAGTTTTGGCGGGAACGCGGAGAGAGTCGTGTCACATCGTTGTATTTTTTTCCAAAACTAGTGTTTTGTAGAGTGTTTATGCATAAAAATTATGGTGTTTTATTCATAAAGTGCCGAATCACAAGCGCGAGCGTGGGGAAATGATATATAAGTAGTGAAACATGACTTTTCGTGCTGCTTCCTAAACTCTATCGAAGCTTGCCTATAGTAAAGCCCCCACTACTTTACTAAGGCATGACTGAACTTAACTAACACGGACTGTACTTGACCAAGACTAGCCTGATTAAAACTATAGCTACGACGCAAGTTATTTAATTTTTAAAACTTGAAAATATAAAATATTTGACACTGGCAAATGCTCAAAACGTGACGCCAAAACCAAAGAAAAAAACAGTCCTGGTTGACAACCACGCAGATTGGCCGTTTTGCACAAACTTCTTTGTAAATTAGTTAACGTAGAAGATAATGCAAGCTAATAAAAAAAAAAACTATTTAATCGGGGACCACTATTTAAGGAGGATGTGGCTATATTATTAACTTATTGTTTTTGTCTTTTATGACAGATTAGTGTAAAACTTTCTAAATGGTAAATACCTACTTAAAATACTTCTTAATTATTATTTTTTAAACCACGCTTAAGTAACGTGAAACTTGTGAAGTTGCTGGATTGAGTGTTAATGAACGAAAATTTATTTTAAAGCCAAATATTTTAAAGAAACGCTAAGAAAATAAATATCACGTTTTTTTTTTTTTTTTTTCTTTAGTTTTGGCGTCGCGTTTTAGCATTTGCCAGTGTCAAGTATTTATATATTTTCAAGTTTCAAAAGATAAATAAGTGTTCTCGTAGCTAGTTATAGTCAAAGTCCAGTCTTAGTCAAGTCCTGTCTGTGTCAGTCAACTCCAGTCATGCTTTAGTAAAGTAGTGGCGACTTTACTATAAAGCTTCGATGGAGATTTGGAAGCAACACGAAAAGTCATGTTTCACCACATTTTATCATTTTCCCACACTCGCGCTTGTAATTCGGCACTTTATGAATAAAACTCCACCATTTTTATGCATAAACACTCGACAAAACACTAGTTTTGGAAAAAAATACAACGGAGCGACACGACTCTTCCCGCGTTCCCGCCAAAAACCCAAATATCACGTTAAGAATAACGAAAATCTTCTAGGTAACAGTTATTAAATAATATTCATATTTCCGTGAACAAAAATTCATGAATAAGCCAATAATTGGACAAATTGTCACAAATAAAATAATCAACTAAATATAAGGATATGATTTATCATTCCATTCCCCTTTTCCGTGTATTGATGGCGAAAGGGAAACATAAAAATAACAAGATTAATGTGCCTTGCGTGGCTTGCCACAAATTTCTTTTTTCTTCTTCTACTAAAGATTGAGGAGTTTTTGTTTTCTTGGCCATGACACTGAATTGTATTAAGTCGTCTGTTCTACTACCATAGAGTATACAAAATCAGTTTTTTTCTTCATCGTTTTTGGCATAGCACTTTGTACATTTGACAATGTCAAGTTTTTTTCTTTAAATAAATATGCCAAGTAAAATCATTCTAAATCAAAGTAAGTCAAGGTCAAGTCTAGAGTCGTCTGCTCTGCTACCACAGAGTATACCAAAACAGTTCTTTCTCTTCATCGTTTTTGGCATGGCACTTTGTGCATTTGCCAGTGTCAAATATTTTTTTAAAATAAATGTAGTAAAATAATTCTAAACCAAAGTAAGTCAAGGTCAAGTCTAGTCATGCTCTAGTAAAGTAGTGGCGAATTTACTACAAGATTTAAAGGACAGCAACACGGCACGTCATGTTTCGTTACATTATATCGCTTTTGCATACAAATGCAATCGCGTATTTGTAAAATAAATAAAAATTATGTTTTAGTTTCTAATTACTTTAAGCTGTATCTGTTTGTTCTTAGTCAAGCTATGTATAATATAAGCAGCTAACCAGCATTGCGTCAAACATTAAAATATAACAATGGAACGTACGTAACAGTCTTAAATAAACAGCAAAAACAAAAGCCAAAAGTTTGTACAGAAACGCCTGAAATATCTTCAGAGATCTTTTCATATCTCCTTTTATTGTGGTCCTCGTTCGTTCTAGAAGTTTAGTAATTAACATACACACGGAAAGTGGAACGTTACGAGTTTTCGTGTCGCAAGCGTATCTTTTGGACGAATTGTGATGTGGCGTGTAGTATGTAGTCACGTAAAATGGAATGTGACAGTCAAGTCAGAACATTGGGTTTATGTCATTTGTTAACCGACTTCGCAGAAAGCTTGCCTGTATTATTATTTATTTTAATTTTGAATTTTATTTATTAACTATTATTATTTTTAAATTAATGTACTTTTTAGATAGATAGATAGATAGATAGATAGATATGACTCTTTATTGTGCACATCATTATACAGTAAATAGTACAGAGAACAAAAAACCTTATTATCTAGTGACACAAGTGGCGGCCTTATCGCTAACAGCGATCTCTTCCAGGCAACCAAGAAAAGAAAAATACGATAGAAAGCTTAAGAAACAGACGGGAGATGTAACACTAATAAGAAATAAGAATAAAATAAAAATTAAACATAATATAGTAAGTATATAAAAAATAACTTTTACTACTAACTTTTTACTACTTTTTACCGATTGTTTTTTTTTTGTATTTAGTTAAATAATTATGGGTCCTAGTAACCTGAAATAAATTGAGTTTTACTTCTCAGCTCTTTGGCTGGTTTTAAACTACAGTAAATGTAGCGTGTGGTGTGCTTAAGTTAAGGGTGCGTTGTGATGAATGCCTGTATCATTTTCTTCAATCTGCATGAACTTTCGTACAATTCGACACGTATTTAAAATTGCAGCTTTTTGTAGGGTTATGTAGAGGGTTTCCTTTAAATTTAGTAACTTGAGGCTATGAAGGAGATGATTGGGGGTAACGCCTGTTGTTGAGAGGACTATAGGAACTACATACACTTTTTCTTGTCGCCAGATTCTAGTCACTTCGTGTTTGAGTTCTGCATATTTACTCATTTTTTCAGTTACTGTCTTCAAATATAGTAGATAATGTCAACATAATGAAATGTCAAAAAATCATAATTTAAGCAATTATATTTTTTTTGTCATTTTATTAATAGTAATAATTTAACAGCACACAACCACAGCCACACCCCGATTCTTTTCGATATTTTAAACTTTCAACTGTCATGGGATGAGCAACAATGACAGGCTTTTAGTTCGAACAACTCTCAAGCCCAACATAAACTACTTACGAATATTGCTCTGCTTATAGAAAATAATGAAATTCGCCAACTTTGCTATCGTTCCAAAGCAGATTTCAGTGAATTCTACCCAAGGGAACACTCAAACTTTTACAAGACTGTTTTTGAGCGAAATTAATTTTTCATCCAGCTCAGAGGACACAAAATATTTCTTTGTTTTAAAATATAACATTAGACGTTAGAAAAATATTTTGAAGAAATGCACGTACATAAAATAAATTAAAAATTAATATCGAAGGGCTATACACAGCGCCAAACTAAGCAGAGCTTGTGTGATGGAAGTCAAATAACTGATAGAATACATAAATACTTTTTTTTGTAAATACATACAGAACACCCAGACACAGAACAAACATTTGTTTGTTCACAAAATGTTTGCCCTGAGTGGGAATCGAACCCACGCCCTACAGCTTTCAAGGCAGATATACTACCAATGAGCCAACGGGGCTGTCAATACTATACAATAACAATTATTTGTTGCGCTTGAAAATAGTCCTACATATAAAAATACTAGCTGCGCCTCGCGGTGTTACTCGCTACATGTTTTCGGGATGAAAAGTAGCCTATGTGTTAATCCAGGGTCTCAGCTACCTCCATACCAAATTTCATCCAAATCCGTTCAGTAGTTTTTGCGTAAAAAAGTAACAAACATCCAAACTTTTACATTTATAATATTAGTGAGATTATTTTATTTTACACAGTGCAATGTAGCCTGAAACTACACTGTACTAAACGGTAGCGATGATAACTCAGTGGTTAGCGCGGTCGATTTGCACGCCGAAGGGCGTGGGTTCAAGACCTAACGATGAGCTTGAGCTGCGGGTAAAGAATCGCGAGGAAACCATAGCATGGTTGTAGGGTACTTAGTACTCGGCTGGGTAGCTACCGTCAAGTTGGAAACCTGCCACAAAGCATCTAACAGTATGTTCCGGCAGCCTCACTCGAGAGCCAGTTCCATTCCAGTCTTGGTGGTTCCATATTTGATCTTTGAACACACCGTCACTTAACATCAGGTGAGCTGTGGTTAAACACCTAGCCTGTTAACAATTTAAAAAATAACCCAAAAGTTAACCCCTTAAAAAAAGTATTTAATGTATTCTATCAGATAACTGACTTCTATCACACAAGCTCTGCTTAGTTTGGGGCCAGATGGCGCTGTGTGTATTGTATAGTCCTACGATATTTATTTATTTATTTTTTAATTTGTAGCAAAGTAACTCAGATGGTATGAAGTGGTTATAAAAGCGCGGAAGTAACTTAGAATACAGTTATTCCGTTCAAGATGTTACGAACTATTTTTAGAGTGGGAAAGTGTGTTTTTACGCGTGTAAGTGGTAGGAAGTAAGGTAAATAAATAAATTGTCTATGAATTAGGGGAATGGTTTATTATAGCTTTTGATCCTTATTGGATGGTTTATAGTGGTTGGTAAACTTTGAAAACACTTTTTAAATGCACTCGTCGGATAGAGTATAGTGTATTGCCTGATGTTAAGCGAAGATGCGGTCTACAATGCAGCACGGTTGTCTAGAAGAAACCGATTAACTCGTGACTTGAAGACACCCAGATTGTATCTATCAGGGAACACCCTATGTGTTAATCCAGGGTGTTAATCTATCTCCATACCGAATTTCTACAAAATTGGTCAAGCTGTTTATCGTGAAGTATAAGAGTTAAATGTTATAATAATAATAATTTATTTATTTCACGTTAAAAATTAATAATAATTCAAATACAATATTAATAAACCTTAAAATGTCAAAAAAAAAAACCTAGACATAGAGCGTGTGCCACAAATGTCAGTTAGGAAACTACTGTTTCTGGTGGTACGAACATAACACTCCTTTTATTTGTCGTGTAAAAATAAAACAATCACCCATTTCACTTTCAGTTTCTTTCAACTATAATAACATTACGCAAAAAATCCTTTGTAAATATTGTAAAAAAAAAATTGAGAAAATTAAATTAATAACTTAGGGTTACGTTTGCTCAGACTGATCCCTTTAATCAACTCGCCCGTAATCACAAGATGGAAGTTTACCAACGCTTTGATGTTCCAAATTCAAAATTATTTTTTTAATATTTAAAAGAATCTTAAAAACTCTAATCCTTACTCTTTGATCTACATTGACGGAGGCCGAAATTAAAAAGCAATCATTAAAAACTTTTTTAACTGAACTCTTTTTTTTAAAGCAACATTGACGTGCATTAGAGTTTTTTTTCTTTGGTTTAGGCGTTGCGATTTAAGCATTTGCCAATGTCAAGTATTTATATATTTTCGAGTTTGAAAAGTTAAATAAGTGTCCTCGTACCTAAAGATATAGTCAAAGTCTAGTCTTGCTTTAGTAAAGTACCTAGTGGTGACTTTACTATAAAGCTTCGGTGAAGTTTTGGAAGCAACACAAAAAGTCGCCACATTATATCATTTTCCCACACTCGCGCTTGTGATTCGGCACTTTATGAATAAAACACGACCATTTTTATGCATAAACACTCGACAAAACACTAGTTTCGGAAAAAAATACTACAGGGCGACACGACTCTTTCTGCGTTCCCGCCAAAACCGTGCATTAGAGTTGTTTCTACATCTATATAAATACAAATCTTTTATAGATAACCAAAGTTACAAGTATTAGCCTATGTCACCCGGAATTGCGTAGCTTCCCAACGGTAAAAGAGTTTTTGAAATCGGTCCAGTAGTTTCGGAGCCTATTCAATAAATACAAACAATCAAATATTTCCTCTTTATAATACCTAGTATGGATTTTGTTTTTATTCATTGACTTAATGTAATGCAATCAGTGTTTTATAACTTTTTTTAATGATATACATATTTGAAATGATTTTATGAAATTTGACTTGTAACATTGGTTGTTATCAATGAAATATTTGTAATTGGGTCCTGGCATCTTACGATGTATTCTGACAGCCTCATCTGAGAACCAGTTCCATTCCAGGCTAAGTGTGTTTACAATCTACGACCACACCGTCACTTAACATCAGGTGAGCTGTGGTCAAACACATAGCCTGTCAAACATAAAAGAAATTATTATTAAAAAGTAGTTCTCATTTGTCTAATTTGTTGCTACGATTAAACAGTACTTATATTAATATTACCAATTACTCTCGATTACTATTAAAACATTTCACTAAAATTAAAACTCGATATTAACGTGTAATAAATCGGCACAATTAAACGGGCCGTCAATTAACCGTAGTTTTATTAATCGCCTGTTGAACCAAAAGTTAAGGCGCGGTTAAATTTAACAACCGGTTTAACTCTTTAACTGCTATAGTAAAACAGAATTAGCTGAAACAACTATCCTTAACCGCCGTAAAATATTTATTGAGCTCTAAAAATACGAGAAAAAGTGATTAAAACCTTCGATGCGTTGAAAAAAAATTCTCTAATAAGGTTTTCAAGTAAAGTCGCTACTACTTTACTAAAGCACGACTAAACTTGACTCACACGGACTGTACTTGACCAAGACTGGACTTCTTAACTTTTGAAACTTGAAAATGTAAAATACTTGACACTGGCAAATGCTCAAAATGCTACGCCAAAACCAAAGAAATAAAACTGTGAAGAGACTTCGGTTATATTTTTATTTTTTATCCCTGTATCCCCACGGGAACGGGAACTACGCGGGTGAAACCGCGAGGCGTCCGCAAGTATTAAATAAATTAGGTACATTATATGTCGATTTAAAAACATCTCAATACAAAAAAATGTTGTCAAATAAAAAATATCTTAATAGAAAAATAATTATGTCAAAAAGTATTATCGTAACCCATAAATCCAACCACATAAATTACAGAAAACTTACACGAAAATCGATAAAAAAAATCCTAAAATAGATGTTGTTTATCCTCTTTATGTAACATTCCTAGTAACCGGTAGCCGGAAAACTGCCTATCTCAGAAAACACATAAAAGTGTTAGAAAAGATATAACCGTGTTTAAAACACGTCTTAACACTTTACCATGTGTTCAAAGTAAACAATGTTGGAACTTTAATTACTTTTACAAGTTATTTACGGTTTGTTGTGTAATGTAACTAAGAACATGGGTTGCTATTCTCGCCCTAATCACCTCTTATTCTTTACTCAACAGGCTTAAGGTGGTTCGATTTCCATACTAATAAATTTTTAAAATTCATGGACAAATGGAGCATAATTTTACAGTGAAATCACAACTAATGACATTTATTTTGGTCTTTATTTGCGGTAAATCACAAGTGCTTGCAAAAAATCATAAATTCATAAATTTGATTTTATGCAAATAAATCTACTGTTTTATGCGAGCAATTGTGAATTACCGCAAATAAAGACCAAAATAAATGCAAGTAGCCGTGATTTCACTGTAAAATTGTGCTTCATTTGTCCATAAATGGTAAAAATTTATTTGTATGGACATTGAAACACCGTAAAACGTTAAAATGAGGACAACTTAACCGGAGAATCATCTTGAACAAATATTCCGGGACCCTAATAAAGGAAGAAGTAATAATTCTGTTCTCCCTTGTTTCGCTATTGGGAAACATACGAGTAACACAACATCGAAAAAAAAAATCACATTTCCACTACATTACAATAATGTCACCGGCACATAACTGAAATAAGGAAAACACGTTATTACCCATTTTTCTATAAACAAAAGGGAAAGGAAGACACATTACTCCGCCCAGTAAAGCGTTTGACGTCTCTTTGATGTATGGCACGAACAAAAAAATGCCTCTGGTTTGAAGAGAATAATAAAAATAAGCTTTCCTCGTTCTGTTTTCGCTTTCTACGGTTTCTATGTGCTTTTTACCGATTTCCTCGTGTGTATTTTTAATTTGTTAAACGATGAGTAATTGAATAAAATATCGCGTACTTCAAATACAATGGGAACGGAGTACAAAAGAATGGAGCAACGTACATAATAAAAAGCTCTTTGTTATTCAGATTACAAATCAATTATCCGTTTGTATGTCTAGCGTTTGAAGTTTCTGCAGCCTAGTTGGGAGACCGTCTGGCTTCCAATCTGGAAGTCCTGGGTTCGAATCTCACGGCACCTGTCTTTTCTAATTGAGTTTGTATTGCAGCTGATTTTAAACGATGAAGGAAATCATCGTAAGGAAACCTACATATCCGAGAGTTCGAAAATATGTGAAGTCTACCAACCTGCACTTGGCCAGCGAGGCACTGCACTGGGACAGTTTATAACAACAGGGCTGATTCGGAATTCGAGATGTGACGTCTACGCTGGCGAAGCGACATACCTAGCCCGAAAATTAAAAAAATACGAATGCCCACATTTTTTTTTTATTTCAACCGTTTGTGTCACTAGAATGATGTAAGGATTCTAACGATACCCCATCCTATACATCTATACATCCTAATGCGGCATTTAAAAGTTATGGTGAAATAGAGAAACACACTGGAACAACACACTCCTCTTTCGGGCAGTCGTGTAAAAAGATTCGACAATCGAAATTCAAAAACAATACCAGCCGTTACAAAGTTCAAAAGTGGAAATAGAATTTTATTATAGGGCCCAGTATTACAATAACGTTAATTCAGGAAAGTTCGGAAGACTGAAGGAGGGAATTTTTGACCTGAATGTTTGTACGTTTTGCGTACGAAACTGGGCCGCAGATAAAAACTTGAATAATTAAGGTTTGATTAGATTCCCGTGCTCAATTAGGGATACGTTGGTTTCCCTTCAATTATAAAGTTCATTAAAATTAATACGGTATCGTATTGTATGTTATATAAAAATAAGAATGGTTATTTAGAATATTTAATTTTACGGTTAACATGATATTTGTATTATAAATAACACAAAAAAGTATAGTTAACGCCTAACGAGTAACATTATTTTTACCCGACTGCCCAAAATTCTTACATCATCCCGTGTGATACTGGGGATAAACTAAAAAAAAGACATTTATTGGATCATACGTGTTTTTTTTTTGTGGTTGACAGGACAAGTTTTTGACCACAGCTCACCTGATGTCAAGTGAAGGTGCGGTCGAAGATGGTAAAGCACAAAAAGCCTGGTAAAGCCTGGAATGCAACTGGCTCTCAAGTGAGGCTGCCGGAACACACCGTTAGATGCTTGGCGGCAGATTTTTCAACTTGAAGGTGGTAGCTAGCCAGCCGAGTACTAAAGTACCCTACCACCATGCTATGGTTTCCTCACGATGTTTTCCTACACCGGCAGCTCAAGCTCATTGTTGGGGTTTGAACCCACGCCCTTCGGCATGCGAATCTACCGCGCTAACCACTGAGCTATCATCGCTACAAGATTATATTTCTCTATCCCTCTTAAAGATTTCTTTACCAGGAGATCGTCTTAGCTCTATCAAAGCTCTAGAATCCAAACGAACTAAAAACGCATCGGGTGCTAAGAGGCGAGTTCTATTAAGATCAGAGAATTTTCAGCTTCATGAAAATGTTCAGGGAAAAATCTTGTGCCGACAATGGCTTTGTTATACCACCTCGTTGGTCTTTTGTCTAATCTTTTTAAAAGAAATAATAAAATAATGTAGATTGAGGAATTGTCAGGGGCGGGAATATTGCTGTATTGTAGTGTCGTAAAGGATTTTTAAATTTTATTAAATGAATAATAATAATAAATCTTTATTTGACAACAGACATTGATTTCATTACAAACAATATATTTTTACAGAATAATATTTTACAGACAATACATTACATTTACAGATTTTTATTTTACAATTTTTTTTTTTTTTTTTGCAAATGACATGGCGTTATACTTCGGGCCCCAAACTAGGCTTAGCCTGTATCTTGGTGAATAGCCGTTGATTTCTTTTAAACAATGCTAGGTAATAGATTTTAACACCTAATTGTATAACATCGGTCTTATATATATAAGAGCCAGCACATAACCCAGACGAGGCGAAATTTAATTTATAAAAAATAAAATAAAAAATAATTATTAAATATTTAATTATTTATTAATATTTTTTTTATTGTGTAACTGTTTGTTTGTATTTGTTACAAAATTATTATTGTTATTTTTGGTTAGTTAGTTATACTTTTTTGTTACTATAAGTTCTGGGTACCGTTTCAATGGTCACGGACAGCCGTAATCTATTATCTATTTAGCAGCGATGATAGCTCAGTGACTAGCGCGGTCGGTTCACACGCTGAAAGGCGTGTTCAAATTGTGTTCCCCCCCTTCGACCAAACTGTCATTTGACATCCGGTGAGTTGTGGTCAAACACCTAGCCTGTTAACCATAAAAAAAACAAAGTAGCAGCTCGCATCTATCTCTTTATTCAAAAGTAAGCGAAACATCACGTAACTGATTTAACTATCTATTATTTACAAGACATTTAGATTTTTTTTCTGGAAATTTTGTCTATAAATAAATTTCAACAATCTTTAAAATAGACAGAGAAATCAATGTTTTGTAATCAAGTCTGCACTCGTGCGAAGCCGGGTCATATCCCTAGTATAGTACACCTAGCCTGTCGACCATAAAAAAACAAGGATGTCAGTTTTTTAATATTATGTATAACGGCGACCCAGCAGGCACAGAGTTTTTAGAAACGGTGATCTCCAACCCCCGGTTCACTCATCAAATACAAAAACAACAATTCAAATAATTTATTAGTGATTTAAGATTTAAACATAAACTTGGTACAAAATACTCACAAGAGCTCCGTTCTCCGCCGTAGCTCGATACCGAATGTGCCTTCACAACGGCCGCCCCTATAACCTAGCGTACTCGTTGTGAAGTCATTTTACACTTTATTAACAACTAAATAATAACAAGTGAATACACATGGAACCATATCTAAGTCTAAATTACTTAAACTTATTTTAAGCCCTTTAATTTAATGTTAACAACATTAAATCTGCTATCTAATAGTTAAATGGGATTTAACAATTGAGTTGAGAAGACACGCGCGCCACGCCTTGCGCGCGAACTTCACTTTGAACATAGTTGAAGTCTTTTAAAATTAAACTTAGTTAATCCTAGTTTTAAATGTAACCAGTACCGCTTATAAATTATGAAATGAATTTAGAAATCAATTACATGACATTAAATAGGAGTTCAAAGATAGAAGCTTGAGGCACAGTCTTTATTTGCAGTCATCATGACAGCAAACTGAACTCGACATTTTAGTGTGAATTTAAGTATCTTAACCACAAGTATTCTAATCATCCGTAAACACATTCTATTGATTACTTGTACTTAATAATATTTATGTTGGCTGTTGCGCCGACATGTATTTGGCTACACCATCTGACAATGCAGTAATTTTGATAAAAAATAAAAAGTAAGTATTTATCTATGTAAACAGGAAATTTTGATATTTTTATGCAATTTCGGCACTATCTGTAGATACACGCCGTGCCTCGCTCTTTCGAAGAAAAAAATTGACCGTCGCGTATTCTGAATTTAAAGTAGCGGTTGCGTATTCCAAATACAAAACTAGCGCTGTGTTTCGTTTCATTTCGAATTTGGAATACGGTCACATTCTCACGATTTTTTAGTTATGTTGGTAGCCATGCTACGCTGTTTTTTTTATGTTATTGCGTTTCTAGCGACTTAATAGATATAAAGGCATGTACACACCGGAAAATAAAGATTATTTCTGTATTTTAAGTATTTAAGAAAAATCAATATTTTTAATACTTTAAATTTAGCTTTACTCGCATTTTTTTTCGAAATATCAATAATTAGCCTACGAAGTTTTAAATGAAAAATTATGCTACCGCAAAACGTTTGTTTGTGTGGTGTTTTATTCATAAATTACCGTATTACGTGCGTAAGTATGAGAAAGTGATACAATGTCGTGAAACGTAACTTTTCGTTTTGCTTCCAAAACTATATAAAAAAATACTTTGTATGATTTAGATTATAACTTACACTGGCAAATGCACGAATTGCGACGCCAAACACAAAAAAAAAATAGCCTAATGAATGAGTGAACGTTAGTCCAAAAATTAAATACATTTCTCGCATTGTCACCATCTGTCAAACTTTTTTAAAATAAATAATGTCTTGTACTTACCCGAGTACATTGTCAAAGGCGCCGTTTTGAACACAAAGACAAAATTTGTCATAAACAACAAAACGTTCTTACCAAATATAAAATTTCCACTTCATAAAATTCAAGCACTAAAACTAGAACCTGCAAAGTTCTTAGGAGCTTCAACGCCAAGTACCTACTTTATGTGATACTTCAGAAAAAAACGAGAGAAGGATATAAATTATTACCATTATTACCGTCTATCTCGTTCCCGCGAACGGTCCGAGAATATTTTACTATGTTCGCATCGACCTTGGCGAGAATTCGAATTTCGAACCTAACATTTGCTTCAGACCACAGAGTATAAAAAAGTTTAACATAGTACCTAACTGCTCCACGCTTAGCTATCGTTACTTATTCACAGTTGAATTATCTGTGACTCTTTGACACTTTAAAACCTTTTCTTTTTTTTTTTTGCTTTTGGCGTCGCGTTTTAGCATTTGCCAGTGTCAAGTATTTATATATGTATTTTCAAGTTTTAAAGGTTAAATAAGTGTCCTCGTAGCTAAAGTTATAGTCAAAGTCCAGTCTAGCTCAAGTACAGTCCGTGTCAGTCAGTCCAGTCATGCTTTATTAAAGTAGCGGTGACTTTACTATAAAGCTTCGATGGAGTTTTGGAAGCAACACAAAAAGTCATGTTTCACCACATTATATCATTTTCCCACACTCGCGCTTGTGATTCGGCACTTTATGAATAAACCACCACCATTTTTATGCATAAACACTCGACAAAACACTAGTTATGGAAAAAAATACAACGGAGCGACACGACTCTTCCCGCGTTCCCGCCAAAACTCCTTTAAAACCTTTAGCTATAGTGGGTTTATTTTTTAAGGTAGTTACAGAAGGTGACTTTAAATTTCATGTTTTTTTTTTCTAAATAAATCCTATCGCTCACGGCAATTGCTATAAAATAATTGCTATAATAGCTATAATTTCACTTGGTGGTAGATCTCCTTAGCAGGAGGTCGTTTAGGTAGAAACCACCGCAGTACCAGATATTCTGCCGCCAAGTACCTAGTAGTGTTTCAAGCATTATTGTGTTTCGGTTTGAAGTGTACTGCAGCTAGCGAAATTACTGGGCTGTTGAGACTAACCATCTAAAGTATCAAAGTAATGAGCGCCAAAACAGCGATGCCCTGGACTTTGTTTTGCTACTCAAAGTTCTGTTTCGCTTCAATGGTCATGGACAGGCGTTATCTCTTACCATCATAAGAGCGTCTAGTTCGTCTCATTACTATTTACAAAAAAATTGGAAACTGGTTTTTTTAATATCAATTTGGTTGTCGTTTAAACACAACATAATTCTCGTAAATTAATATGGCTGAACCACAGTAGCGCGGTCTTATATAAAACAAGCTTACCTAGAAATAACCTAAATACTTTTTTTTTTTCTTTGGTTTTGGCGTCGCGTTTTAGCATTTGCCAGTGTCAAGTAATTATATATTTTCAAGTTTCAAAAGTTAAATAAGTGCCATCGTAGCTAGTTTTAGTCAAAGTCGTCTTTGTCAAGTCCAGTTCGTGTCAGTTAATTCCAGTCATGCTTTAGTAAAGTAGTGGCAACTTTACTACAAAGCTTCGTTGAAGTTTTGGAAGCAACACGAAAACTCATGTTTCACCACATTATATCATTTTCCCACACTCGCGCTTGTAATTCGGCACTTTATAAATAAAACACCACCATTTTTATGCATAAACACTCGACAAAACACTAGTTTTGGAAAAAAATACAACGGAGCGACACGACTCTTCCCACGTTCCCGCCAAAACTCCACCTAAATACTTTCTATCTGATATCTAAAATTTAGCTTTCGGGGAACACAGACTCCGGTAAGGAGGTCCACGACCTCTAATCGAATAAAAATATGAAATCGAAACTCTTTCTACGTATGTGGGGAATATCTGCCGTTTACGGATGACGTTTTGGTCGCGTTTTCTGGTTGTCTGTTAGTAAAAAGGGGCAGGAATCAAATTGTGCAGTTTTAGAGTACCTACGTATTTCTAACGATACCGTCGCATTGCAAATGTGACTTAGGCGTAGTATACGATGTGTATATAAATAAATATAATTAACTAATTTATGTTTAAAAAGTTAAAAAAAATTGCCATATCTCGATTGACTCAGTTGGTCAGATAATTATTTTTCCGCCAGGCAGTAGTGTGTAAATATAATTGAGTATCGGTTTGAAGGGTATTGCAGCTAGTGACGTTATAGGGCTGAGACTAACCATCGAAAGTTTTAAAGTAATGAGCGACAAAGCAGCGATGCTCTATACTTTGTTTTGCTTTTTTTTTTTTTTTTATAGCTGACAGGCTAGGTGTTTGACCACAGCTCACCTGATGTTAAGTGACGGTGTGGTCGAAGATGGTAAAGCACACCTAGCCTGGAATGGAACTGGCTCTCAAGTGAGGCTGCCGGAACACACCGTTAGATGCTTGGCGACAGATTTTCAACTTGAGGGTGGTAGCTAGCCAGCCGAGTACTAGAAAGTACCCTACCACCATGCACAAAGCTACACAAAGTTCTGTGTGTCGCTGCAATGGTCCTGGACAGGCGTTATCTCTTACTATCAGGAGAGTGGCTCGTTTCACTAATTAGTACTTTTACATAAAAAATATATTGATAATTTGGAATTAATTTTTTTATTAAAATCTACATATTTTTATTATTTTATCTCGCTTTACTAAAACTGTCACGTGTTTGTGGTTCCTATAAAAAATGGTTGAGTATTTCTGCCCTGGATTAAAACGTAGGCTATTTTTGGTTTCGTAAAAAAACTAAATGAAACCACGGGGCGCAACTAGTATTTTTATAAAAGTATTTCATTTGTGTAACTATTAAAGATAAAAAAGTCACTTAAAGAGCTGTAAAGCTGTACCTAGACTACTTTAAGCTCAACCTTTAAAACCTTTTTGCAGGATTTGCGGTTTTGTACACTTTTTTTTTTAAATTACGGATCGAAAAGTTTGTTCATTTGCCTTCGATTTTTTTGTGTAAAAAGTCTGAAAATTTTTAAGTTATGAAAAGCTCGTAGATTTTTAAAAATACAGTCGTATGAAACTTGTCACGTCAATAGTGGTTGGCTTTTCTTCAAAAGCCAGCACATATATATATATATATACATATATATTTGTAATAGTGGTTGGCTTTTGAAGAAATACTTTTTTCTTTATTTCGGCACTGCACTTTGTACATATTACCAGTTTCAAGTTCACATTTAGATATTTTTATGTATTTGATGACTCTGAAATGAATTACAACGTTACACAAAATAAGTAAAGTTGAGTCATGTCTTAGTAAAGTAGTACTAACATTATTAGAAGTTTCGACGGAACACTAAAATACACGTGTCGCCACATATCACTCTCTCATTTTTGTGTACGTAATTTGGCACTTTTGAATAAAGCAATCCTATGTTTATGCATAAACACTAGAAAAAACACAACTTTTACAAAATAATACAATGCGGTGACAAAATTCCTACAAGCTCCAAAGCTTTTTTCTACATTTTAACACGCTGCATACAACAGTCGTGAAGTAATTAAAAAGTTTTCATTAAAAAAAAGTCAACAAATTGTTTTTAAACTGCAAACGATTAAGGTTGTGAAAAAATAAATCGATTCAATAGAAAATCGATTGAAATCGTTAAACGCCATCGGTGATTCAGCTGTCATTAGTGCGTAATGGCGGGCCGATGTGAGTCAGTCTCGATTGTGATTCAATCTTGAGATAGTAAACCACAGAGAAACAACTCCGCTGAACTGTTATTCACCTATGTCATAAAGACGTTGTTCACTTTGACATTGATCAATTGTGACATAAATTATACGATGAGTTTATTGATGAATAATCTGTGAAGTAATACAAAAATACAAAATACAAATATTTTACTGATAACACCAATGTTACAAGTCACTTCAAAATTTTAAACATGTCATTACATGTCAAAATTAGGTATGTTAATACACAAACATGTCAATACAAAAAAAAAATGTTGTCAATATAATAAAATGACATGACGAAAAAATCATAATTAATTACTAGTAGGTAATTCAATAATCTTTAAGTTTGAAATACTCGTCAATGTCATAAAACAAGGTCATAATATTTTTTAATAGGATTGCGCATGATAATGCCTAATGAAAATTCCGATAATGCATCCTTAACCGCATCCAAAAGGTCTAGTCTGACAATATACTAAATATACGTCGAGTCTTACGTTAAATTCAGCTTTTTTTATACCCGCTGATCAAAGTTTCACACATCTTGGTATCGAAAAAGGTTTTATTCTCCACTTTTCTTACTAAAACCAATAGAGACACATCATGTCCAAAAAAAAATGTATTTATGTATTCTATCAGTTATCTGAGTTCCATCACACAAGCTTTGCTTAATTTGGGGTCAGATGGCGCTGTGTGACTTTTATCTACGATAATTTACTACACACGTATTGAAAGCTCTTAATTTGAGCTGTATATCTGTGTATGAAATTACTCAGTGCGTGTACAGAATGTGCGCCCTCCTTGCAGTTTGAGTTTCAAATGCGATACTTTTCCCTTTTATTGAGGAACATTTGGAGAGCGAGAGATGTTTCTCTTTATAGATTAGGGTTATTGTCTTTTAAGAACGCTTTCCGTGATTACAATTTGCGAGTCTGCATGCTATCTTTTTTCGTGGACTAAATAAGTAGGGAGAGTGGTGCCGATATTTAAAAAAAACCTTTCTGTCAATTCTATTTGTTTTTTGTTTTGGTGTCGCGTTTTAAGCATTTCCCAGTGTCAAGTATTTATATGTTTTCAAGTTTCAGTAGTTAAATAATTATCCTCGTAGCTAAAGTTATAGTTAAAGTCCCATCTTGGTCAAGTCCAGTCCGTATCAGTCAAGTCTAGTCATGCTTTAGTAAAGTAGTGGCGACTTTACCTACTATAAAGCTTCGATAGAGTTTTGGAAGCAACACGAAAAGTCATGTTTCACCACATTAGGGATATCATTTTCCCACACTCGCGCTTGTGATTTGGCATTTTATGAACAAAACACCACCATTTTTATACATAAACACTCGAAAAAACACTAGTTTTGGAAGAAAATACAACGGGGCGACACTACTCTTTCCGCGTTCCCACCAAAACTCTGTCAATTCTATGGGCCGCCTTACACGTTCAATCATGATCACGATCCGCGATCCGCGATCCGCGATCCGCGATCATGATTTCAAAATTTCTAGATATTATGCGATCCGGAGCATCAGTCCGTCAATCCGCTTCGTACACGATCAGTCTGGATCGCGATCATTGATCGCGGATCGCGCGGAACGTGTACGGGCTGCCTATATCGCGTAATACAAAAAAGTATATATTCTTATTTTAAAATTATAAAACAGAACGAAACGAAAAATCGAGAAAAAAAATAACCACAGACAATCGAACCGCAATGAACGAATTGCATAGTGCGGGCGAAAAAAAGACGGAACACTTCAATTAATATTGGACGGACGGGACCCGCAATTGGCAGTCTGCAGTTAGGGCTCGGGCAGACCGATTGAACAAAACAATTTTGTAGTTTTATGAAACTTGTTTATATTTTCGGAACAAACATACCTGGTAAGAAACTGGCTCTCAAGTGAGGCTGCCGGAACACATCGTTAGGTGCTTGGCAGATTTTCAACTTGAAGAGGTAGCTAGCCAGCCGACAACCCAACCACCATGCTATGATCTCCTTCACCGGCAGCTCAAGCTCATTGTTGGAGTTTGAACCCACGCCCTTCGGCGTGTGTACCATCCGCGTAGTTAGCGCGGATGGTACATTATGAAGAGGAAAGATTTGTATTTTTGTATGTTTATAATAAGCAAACTTTCAAAAATTCTTTCACCATTATAATGCTATATTCTCCCCGAGTAACAGGCTATATTTATTACAAGAATTTAATTAAAAAATAAATATCCACCAGTACGAAGCCAGGACGGGCCGCTAGTTATTAAATAATATTAGTTTTATTTAATCAAAGTCTCGATAGTAATGACAGCCCTGTTGGCTCATTGGTAGTACCTATACCTGCCTTGGAACCTGTAGGGCGTGGGTTCGATTCCCACTCAGGGCAAACATTTTGTGAATAAACAAATTTTTGTTCTGTGTCTGGGTATTCTGTATGTATTAAAAAAAAAGTATTTATATATTCTATCAGTTATCTGACTTCCATCACACACGCTCTGCTTAGTTTGGGGCCAGATGGCGCTGTGTGTATAGTCCTACGATATTTATTTATTTATTTTTTATAGTACGTTTATTTTCAAGACTGAAAAATATCACGTCTCGCGAAAATTCATTGCGTAGGTACATTAAGTCGCGCAGCGTTGTGTCGATTGAATTCGTGTGCACCGCCGTTCCTGTTATTAATTGGAAACAAATGGGCCCGGTTCAATGGTTCACGAACGAGATACACTATGATTCATGGGTGTTCCACTAACAATGGAATCAGGAATGTTCGGAAACTGATAAGGGTTACATTCGTTATAATAGTTGAGGCGTCGCTTTGTACAAAGTAAATACCTACGTATTGACACCGGCGACAGCGACTAGCGACCAGCCCCTCTACTCTGAACTTGTGCGATATCTGTTAGGTAAGCTATGCGATTGTGAACCTTATTGTCTGAGTGCCTAACAAGAATCGCAATTAGTAGCTCAAAATATTGGGCTAAGGGCCTAGACAAAGAAACATTCGATTAGCAATAACGTCAACACAAAAGTCTAAAAATGTACGGGATGCATTTTATTTCGATATGTCTCGTCACAGCTTATGTTAATCCTGTATATTTTTGACTTTTTTCCCCCGTACATCTTAACCCTTATTCTCAAGTAGCGGATGCCTCGCGGTTTCACCCGTGTAGTTCCCGTTCCATACAGAATACAGGGATAAAAAATAGCTTATGTCACGCGGGGATAGTGTAGCTTCGCAACGGTGAATGAATTTTTGAAATCGGTCCAGTAGTTTCGGAGCCTATTCAATACAAACAAACAATCAAATCTTTCCTCTTTATAATAGTACTAGTGACCCGCCCCGGCTTCGCACAGATGCAATGTAGATACTATTGTGGTGCATATGCAAGTATTATACATATAAACCTTTCTCTTGAACCACTCTATCTATTAAAAAAATCTCTAACTAAGCATACATAAGGACAGAGGGGGGCGACTTTGTTTTATACTAAGTAGTTATGATAGATAAGCGAGAAACGCGTCACATTTGCTGTAAAAAATTATACAACAAATATAGAAACAACCCATTTTGACAAATTACGAAGATTATACATAAGTCGATAACAATTTAGTAAAAAAAAAAAAACTTATTTTTCACTCCACATGTAATTGCAAAAACTCGATAGATGTACATTTAATACAACTACGTACCAATCTATAAATTATAATAATTCTCGAAATTTACGAATAGACCACGGATCATGTATTTCTACCTTCCAAGTTCCAAATCATTACACAAATTTCCAGCCAAACAGGCTGTATAAGTAATTCCAAAAATTCATTTCAAGAGAGTTAAATTGTCCGAAATTCTAACTTTATTTCCCCGCATTCATTAATTTCGGATTCTCAAAATTCGATACAATGAAACCACATCGTGACTCAGCTACCACATCCCTATAAATTGGGCATAAAATTAAAAAATATGACACGCAACTCTCTGGATGTGACTCCCACTTGACACTTAGCTTTTTTTTTTGGCTTAGCACGTCTCACAATAATAGGCGGCTGAATAATAGCAATCGTGAAGTTCGTGGCATTGAGTCAGGCCTTTTTTACCTGAGCAATGAAAAAGATGATTTTTACCCTACGTGACGCGGTATTCGTGTTTTCCTAGTTCATTGTTTTGGTAATATTTGCCGTATCTCCATAATTGAATCAGTCCAAAAATAGATGTATCTGTCCTCACGCTTGCATTATTTTCCAACAAATAAGTAAACACTCAGTAATCTAGCGTACTTAGTTTAATAATTTTGTCTAACTGTATTCTGAGGAAATATTTAAAAGATAACGGTACAAAGTACGAACCCATTTTACTACCAATCATTCCAATCAGTTCACTACTGCTGCAACAGCAATACTAATGTTCTTAAAATTCAAAACAATCAAAAATGGAAGCCGACCTCATTCTTAGCGCATAGCTTGTCAGTGGCAATTAAAAAGAATAAATACGCGTCAGTGCTTTCTCTACGCCAACTCTACGCACATTCGAATATTCGTTATTCAAAAGTGGGTTCGTTCTCTTTTATACGTCAAAATCGGAAAGTAGGTCGACGAACAAAGAGCGTAGTTGTGATAAACACTATTTGACCCGACGTTTTAAGAACAATGCCTTTTATCTCGTTCCAATGAACTTTGAATTTGATAACCTGTGGGAACCGTAAATACCTACATCATTTCAATTTGATATGAATATGATACTGGCCGTTATTGTTTTCTATTAGTGACATTTTGTGTGACCTTTAAAAATGAAAATTGGAATCACGATTCTTTTTTTAATTCGATTGTCGTTGCGGAATTGCTTTTTAATTTTATTTTTGAACTTTAACTGCTGCCCATACGGTTTTATGTTTAATTAACTTTAGTATCTATTAATTTTTACTACCCAGGGCTTACTCTTTCAATTTTATTTTAATTAAGTAGAAATTGCCCTCTGTCGCAAACTCACTGCGTAAAAAAGAAAAAAAAAAGTATCTGTGCCTTCGCTTTATGGAAATAATTGGGTTTTTGTTTTTGTTCGGCACAATGTAATTTTATTAACTTTTTATGATGTTTTAATTAGGTTTTAATTTGGTTATTGAAGCACATAATTACACTGATAAAATCTGTTTTAGGAGATTACAATCGACTGAGGAGATGAGTATGGGCATCAATTTGCGAGATTTACGTACTAGATATATAAATGATAGGAATTTGTATGAAAAGTTAGGTAGCGCTTCTGACGGGAGTAAATTGAATATTATACTTTTTTCATGCATTTAACTACTGTTAAAGTAATGAAAATTGATATGCTAGGGCTACTAATGCTGAGAGTTTAGACTTGAGTGTCCTTAATTTGAATATTGATATTATACGTGGTTTATAATTAATGAGATTATTCGGCTTGGCGTAGAATGCCTAGTTCTCAAAAACCATACGCATTTAAGACTAAAAATAATTTCTATGACACTAATAAAATTATAAGGAAGTAAGAAGTATACATGTACTACGCAGTACATGACGTGATTCGATCATTTGTTTCGTTCAACTCAATTGCAGAGCAGTGTATACACCTTGTGTACTATTCCGGAAAAAATAGTAAAACTTAGTAAATAAATTATTAATTTCACAACATCACAAGGAAATAATTTACTCTAAAAATATTTTTTCGATCACAAAAAACATAGATCATTCACGGAACGAACCCGCAGTTTGGTTGGCCTCTTGTCAAATACATATTTTTTGAAATTATTTCCTAGATACATACTCGTAGAGTCAATAAATCTACATATCATCTTAAAGGTACAAAGATGAAATCTGCTGAATAAGCTCCCTTGCATTTCATAAACTTGAAAAAGTCATACGCACATAGAATCCAATCAGCACTGACCCGACCAAAAACGATGCTTCAAATATGGCGAGTCAGCATTGAAGAGTTTACAAGTGACAAATAAATAGCGTGGTATCAGTCAATGTTCTTGTTCATAATTTTTTTTCTTTTATTCAAAATAGGTTCGCGTTTGACCACACTCTGCCTGATGTAAATTTCACATATCAGGATACTTCTTTTTATGATGATGCGGTGTAAGATAGACCACTTATGCCTAGAAGATGCTTATTCACTCTCGACTTGAAGACACCCTGATTATGTACATCGCACCCACCCAGCGCATTCCACTGTCTAGCAGTCAGCACAATGAACCCTGAGGCTTAGGTATATGACAAAAATTGAATCTGATTGATCATACAAAACACCACTAATTCTACCTTCACTCTCTTCTTTATAAAAAGTTCCTATTTATCGACGAGTATCTGCCCCTTTAATATCTGGTCACAAAAGTTGAACCAAAAATTTAACTTTGGTCGATGTTCTGTCAATCAAATGAGCGATAACCTTAGGACTACCATTGTTTACGTTCCGTTACTCCAAATTGTTTACACTACCGAAAATTCAACCTCTAGAATCATAAATAATGTAAACAGAGTCGGTTTAGTTCATCATAATATTTAGTTAAAGCAATTCAGCTTATCGGGCCGTTAAGACTTTTAGAGGCTTTTGTACTTCGACACTTTAAGTAAACATTAAACATTAGACAGTGAATCTACTTTTTCAATCCAAACTGACTAGTTTCGAGTCAGATGACGCTGTGTGTAATGTCTTACGATGTTTATTTATTTATAAAAAAAAATTCACTTCCCGCCGTCTGTACGCTTAGAACTTAGTACCAGTGGTTACCACGTAGTACCACAAAAACAACTTTGTGTAATCTAACCTTTGAAAAGTTAAACTGAGATTAAGCGAAACGTAAATGATTTGTCTTGGCGTGGCCGTGACTTTTTATAAAGGTAATGAAATGATTGTTTAATTGTAGAAGCTGATAACAGTAACGCGTTTTTTTAAATGGTGTTGGGTCAAAAGTCAAAGTCAAATGGTATTTAGTAGGTCTAGGTCGAAAAAAACTTGACGTTCTATATATTTTTTATTGGAATCGCATAGAAAACGTTAAAATAACGCAATGCATTAAAAAAATTAAGCTTTTTTTGGTAAGATGGTAAGAGATAACGCATGTTCATGAACATTACAGCGATACACAGAACTTTGACATAATATACAAATTTAAAAATAAAAAAAAAATCGATTGCATGACCCTTAAGCCAACTAAATGCACTGCTCCAATGAAACAGTGAGGTTTCGGAGTAAACGAAAATATCATCCATGTATAAAATTTTTAGATTTTTTTAAAACTGCATTCGAATTCGATAAAATTGATATGGGACCTCTGAAGTATGATCTACCAAGCAAAAAAAGAATCATCAAAATCGATTCATAAATAAAATTGGCGGAATTATCGCGTAACAAACATAAAAAAAAACATACAGTCGAAATGAGAACCTCCTCCTATCTTAAGTCAGTTAAAAACAAAGCTCGACAGCCCTGTTGGCGCATTGGTAGTAGGTCTGCCTTAATAGCTGTAGGGCGTGACTTCGATTCCCACCCAGGGCAAACATTTTGTGGGATAAACAAATGTTTGATCTGTGTGAATGTGTGCGTATACGTGTACTTGTACATTCATAATTTTATTACATCTAAGTCAGTAAGCATATGTTCTAAACTATCTCATAGTCAAATTTATTTAAATTAATGAAATGTACGATAAACAGACTAAATGCTTAAACTATTTTCTTCCATTTTCTTTCTTTGTTTTATGCATTATTAATTGATTGTTTCCTTGTTACAGCTGATCCTCTGCCGGGCAAGCACGTGCCACTGGAAAGCTATGAGAGCGAGCTGGAGCGAGAGCACGCGTTGCCCACGTCGGTGCCCAACGCAGACATACTCAAGACTAACAGCAATCCGACCTATCACAAGCCT
Source organism: Biston betularia (assembly GCA_905404145.2). Lineage (NCBI taxonomy): Eukaryota > Metazoa > Arthropoda > Insecta > Lepidoptera > Geometridae > Biston > Biston betularia. The sequence goes on from FR989886.1 coordinate 2,831,025, forward strand.
AGGTAAGCTAAACCATAGACAAAGCGATTATAAACGATATAACATAGTTTTACAATGCATATATATATTGATTTAGTGATTTGCTTGGATTTTTTAAAAATTTCATATAAGTTTGCGTTTGGGTCCCGTTTTACCCTTTAGGTACGGAACCCTAAAAATGAGATAGGACTTGTTTTAGTATTAAAAAGTTAAGCGGGGTAATTTAGAAGTTAATATCACTGCGCCTACGTTCATAATACGGAAATACGACTTTACTACCAGAAAATACAGAAACCTTCGTCTAATTCTACACGATTTCGTATCAAGTGTGGAATTTACGCGAATCTACGTACGTTTTACGACTTTTTACATGCGAGTAGAAAATGCGTAGAGAAACAGCTCAAACATTAGAGGCATAGTGAAATTGTATGATTTTTTTTTAAGTAATGAGACGTACGAAATGCACTCCTGGTGAAATGAAATTCATTCGCAATGAAATGAAATATCTTCACAAAAAAATAGGGTTTAATTTGATGTTATTAAAATTATTGAATAAGTTCTCCTATTTTGCCGTAACTCGGCATGTGAATTTGGTCAAGAAAGGTTTTTTGGCGGGAACGCGGGAAGAGTCGTGTCGCTCCGTTGTATTTTTTTCCAAAACCAGTGTTTTGTCGAGTGTTTATGCATAAAAATGGTGGTGTTTTATTCATAAAGTGCCGAATTACAAGCGCGAGTGTGGGAAAATGATATAATGTGGTGAAACATGAGTTTTCGTGTTGCTTCCAAAACTTCATCGAAGCTTTGTAGTAAAGTCGCCACTACTTTACTAAAGCATGACTGGAATTAACTGACACGAACTGGACTTGACAAAGACGACTTTGACGATAACTATAGCTAAGATACAGCAGAAATAACACTTAAGACAAGGCAGTATGGCTCTATAGCTTTAGCCTGCCCGAAAGGGCAAATTATTAAAAAAAAAAAAATTGGTCAAGAAAAAATTGCAGAAAATATTATAAATTAAAAAAAACAATGTCAAGTTTGTTATAGATAAATAAACGTATAGCTAATTTAAAAATAATAATAGGTAGGTCATATATTTTTTTTTAATAATTAGGAAGATAAATGAGACGAATTGTTTTGTACGTTAATTTTAAAACTTTAACCTGCAAACTTGGGAAGCGCTAAGCAAAACAGTTTTCAATTTATAGACAAAAAAATACGGTACAACTGATATCGTATTAAATAAAAAAATGTCGTAGGACATTTCATACAGCTTCAACTAGCCCCAAACTAAGCAAAGTTTGTACTGTGAGACATAACTGACGGAATACTTGTTTTTTGTAAATAAGTATATAATTACTTATAATACATACAGTACGAGTAAAACAAACATTTAAGTGACAATCAATGTTTGTACCGTGCCTGGATTTTATTTATTTATTTATGTATAATAATAAGAACGGCACAACAACCACTTACACTTTATATCAGTTGCGATGTCCGGTAATAATATTTTAACAATAATAAATTAAGAATAGCATACATCAGAAACATTATTTTTTTCACGTTCGCCTTTAACTTCGTATGGTTTCATTGTTCTGGTGAGAATCGAACCCACACCCTACAGCTCTTGAAGCAGATATTTTACTAATTGAGCTAACAGCGCAATCAAGTGTATTGGTGGAATGCTTCTATTGTTTTGAGCTCTGGACGCTTTTGGTACATTCACGCGTACTATTTCTTTGTACATTATCTATTCTGCGTTTCTACTGCCGAATAGCGTCAAAGGCGTGTTGAACTTTTTACGCGATAAATAAACTTTTACACGATAAAAGGACGGTTAAATTTTAACGTGCGTTTAAATCGCCGGTTTAACGTCGAGATTTCAGTTGGAGAATTACTCTTCAGTGTTTTAAGATACTTTACCCTATATTTAGGTAATTGTCCTTTGCAGATGGTAAACCACAAAAGCCTTTGTCACTCGACAAAGGTTTAGTCGACTGCTTTTTTAGTTAATTCGGCAGTAGCTCTGCTTTATGAGGTGTTCAATTTTAATCCAAGACAATTTTTTTATTTAGCGTATGTTGTGTCTGAGAAGAAAAGAGAAATTGGTAAACAAACAGAAAATAAAAACAGAACCTCCTTCTTTTGTGAAGTCCGTCAAAAATATTAACAGTGATAATTAACTGTCTCACTACACTGGATCGGCTTTAAAATTAAATTGAAAACGGACTGCGCTGACTGTCTAAGTTTTTTTTAGATATTACGTGAAAAGCCCAGGATAAAACTATTTTATAATTGAATGGCCCACTGATAATCTAATCAAGTCTGCGAATTTTTTAATAGGATGAACTTTTTTTTTTTTCGTTGGTTTTGGTGTCGCGTTTTGAGCTTTGCCAGTATCAATTATTTATATATTTTCTAGTTAAATAAGTGTCTTTGAAGCTAAAGTTATATTCAAAGTCCAGTCAGCATTACAGTCCGCGTCAGTCAAGTCCAGTCATGCTTTAATAAAGTAGTGAGAACTTTACTATAAAGCTTCGATGGAGTTTTGGAAGCAACACAAAAATCATGTTTCACCATATTATATCATTTTCCCACACTCGCGCTAGTGACTCGATACTTTATGAATAAAACACCATCATTTTTATGCATAAACACTCGATAAAACACTAGTTTTGGAAAAAAATACAACGGGGCGACACGATTCTTTCCGTGTTACCGCCAAAACTCCTAGGATGAACTTTTTAAGGTATTCAGGGACTTCTTTTTTTTTTAATAAGACATGTAACTATTTTGCTTAATTCTACATCACAATTTAGTTTTTGCTCTTCATTGGCAAATTATATCAAATGTTTCAACTAATATTATAAATTGAAAAAAAACAATTTTTGTGACGGCCTAAATTGATGAATAAAATTATTTCTTTTTAACATACAATATTCGGTTTATTTATCTAAGACGGAAGAAAAATTTTTTTTTTTATAAATTTGAAATTTTATGTGTTTGTTATCTACTACTTTACATTGAAATGGCTGAACGGATTTAGATGAAATTCGTAACGCTTATACTTTCGATTTTTTACGCGGTTAAAACCGCAGGGCACCGTTAATTGAGTATAAAATAAAATTATAATATTCATTCAATCCAAAACTTACCCCATAATTTTAATTAAAGCCAACCAAAGCTGATGTAGTCTGAATTACAAACGATCAAATCCGTTCGCACTTCGAGCAACAAAAGTAATTAAAAATCGCTCGACCGCCATCAATTTAGATGGAAATCGGACCCCGAAGAGTTGGATCAGAATTCAAACATGCCAAATTGGCGCGAAAAAACTTTTATGCCTATTCAGGTGTACGTAAAAACGTTGGCAACATGAAAAGCGAAATATATTTAAGGGCTCACAAAACCAAAACTCCAATCGAAATTTTCAAATACACATTTAAAAGAACTTATTTTTTGTAGATACTAACGTGGTCCATTATTTTGATCTCTCTCGTAAGGTTTAGCCAGCGTTTGCTATGTAAGCGCACAAAACATGTTTTTGATATTTTCGGATTTTCTGTACTGTAATATGCATGTATTATACAAACACACCTTCCTCTTGAATCACTCTGTCTATTGATGGAAACCGCATTAAAATCCGTTGCGTAGTTTAAAAGATCTAGGCGTACAAACGGCGTGATGCGGCTGTTTTACACATGTGGGGGTAAAAGTAGATTTTTAGGGTTCCGCACCCAAAGGGTAAAAACGGGACCCTATTACTGAGACTTCGCTGTCCGTCCGTCCGTCTGTCACCAGGCTGTATCTCAAGAACGGCGATAGCTAGACAGTTGAAATTTTCACGGAAGATGTATTTTTATTGCCGCTATAACAACAAATTTGACAAATTTGACAGCCCTGTTGGCTCATTGGTAGCATGTCTGCTTCAAGAGCTGTGGGCGTGGGTTCGATTCCCACCCAGGACAAGCATTTTGTGATATAAAACCAAATGTTTGTTCTGTGTCTGGGTGTACTGTATGTATTATAAGTATGTATTTACAAAAAAAAAAAATATTTAAGTATTCTATCAGTTATCTGACTTCCATAGTACAAGCTTTGCTTAGTTTGGGGTCAGATGGCGCTGTGTGTAATGTCCTACGATATTAAAAAAAAAAATACTAAAAATAAAATAAAATAAATATTTAAGGGAGGCTCCCGTACAACAAACTTGATTTTTATAGATAATGGTACGGAACCCTTCGTGCGCGAGTCCGACTCACACTTGGCCGGTTTTTTACCAAAAAGACTGAAAAACATGGTAAAGGTATTCAAGGTATTTCACTACCTAAACATTTAAGTATTACCACGTAAATCTGAACAGATCTGAAAGCCGAGAAAACAAATCAGAATCCAATTGGCAAATTGGCATAGAAAAAACTTTTTCATTAGTAAAGGTTACGATAATGTAATCAATGTTCGTGTTTAATATTTTGGGGGTCCTTGGTTGTTTTTTTTGAGTGAAGGTGTGGTCGAAGGTGGTAAAGCACATCTAGCCTGGAATGGAACTGGCTCTTAAGTAAGGCTGCCGGAACACACCGTTAGATGCTTGGCGGCAGATTTTCAACTTGAGGGTGGTAGCTAGCCAGCCGAGTACTAAAGTACCCTACCACCATGCTATGGTTTCCTCACGATGTTTTCCTTCATCGGCAGCTCAAGCTCATTGTTGGTGTTTGAACCCACGGCCTTCGGCATGCAAACCGACCGCGCTAACCACTGACCTATCATCGCTACATAATTAAAGCTACATTGTGTTGAGGGGGAAAGTATGTGAGTGTTTAAATAGGACTTAACTTCTAATGCCATACATTTCTCATATTATATACGTTTTTGCCGCTTCCGTCCACTACAATGAGCAAACGGCGATGGTAGCTGAGTGGTTAGCGCGGTTGATTCACACACCGAAGGGCGTGGGTTCAAACCACAACAATGTGCTTAAGAAATATATTATTTTTTTGAGGAATAATTTCAAGATATTTTTTTAAGTTGTTATTACGTGATGGTAGATTTCCTTAGTAGAAGGTAATTTGGATAGGTACCACCGCAGCACCCAGATATTCTGCCTGCAAGCAGTAGTGTATAAACAGTACTGTGTTCCGGTTTGAAGGGTACTGCAGCTAGCGAAATTACTGGGCTGTTCAGACTAACCATTACAGTCTTAAAGTAATGAGCACCAAAGCAGCAATGCCCTGGACTTTGTTCGGCTACTCAAAGTTCTGTGTATCGCTGCAATGGTCATGGGCACGCGTTATCTCTTACCATCAGGAGAGCGTCTCGTTCGTCTCATTACCTTTACACATTAAAATAAAAAAAATTACATAAAAAAACATACATTGTGTACATTTGCATTATAATAGTATTGTAAATATTTACTTTTATGACGGAACTGCCATCATAAAACAGAACAAGCAGTAGTGCCGTCAAAGCCAAATATTCCTGAAACAGAACCATTATAAGTATACGAACACTCAATAACATCTCAATAATAAATCAAATTCAAATCATTCTTTGTCCCCAACTTCCATATACGGAACACTTGGCCCGTCTCCCGTTCACACTTGACCTGTTTTCAAGTTTGTTTTCAAGCAAAAGTTGTGCAACGATGACATTGATTGATCGTCGTCCAAGTGAAAAGTACGATCGAGAAAATAAACATTGTTTTCTGTAGATTCCTCTGTCATATTTCGGATATTGAAATCTGTTTGTCAGGGATATCATTTTCTGTTTTGATGGTTCCAGAATTTAGATCAAGTTAGGCGGTTGATTTGACTTTTTTTTTAATACGTAATAGGTTCAAGTTTGACTACATCCTGGTTTTTGAATCGGCATTATTTTTTCTTTTTTTTTCGGCTCTGTCCCCCGAATATTTCAAGTTCAACCCCCAACAGTGAACTTGAACAGCTTGTGAAGAAAAACATTTTCAAAACAAAAAACAAGATTTGTGTTTGTATTCATCTGACTAGCTAAACAACCTAACGGTGTGTTCCGGCAACCTTACATGAGAGCCAGTTTAATTCTAGGTTAGGTGTTTTTACGACCACTCCGTCACTTTACATCAGATGAGCTATGGTCAAATAAAAAAACCTATCTATCTTTACTATTATGAAGAGGAAAGATTTGATTGTTTGTTTGTTTGTAATGAATAGGCTCCGAAACTACTGGATCGATTTCAAAAATTCTTTCACTTGGGAAGCTACACTAACTCTGGGTGACATAGGCTACTTTTTATCCCTGTATTCCCACGGGAACGGGAACTACGCTGGTGAAACCGCGAGGCGTCCGCTAGACAACTATAAAAATAATAGAACTATTTTTTTATTGTACACCTTAGAAAGCGCTTTAGATTCGTAGGACCGCCTATTGTTTAACGCTAGAGCGATGAAAAATCGATGCCCAAGTAATTACTCCAACTAAAAGTAATAACAGGACGGGGCCAGTTATTATATAACCTTTCTCCTAAATAACGGAGACAAATTCAGTAATAGCACTGAGTAGGAAATGTACAGAAGTGCAATCGGAAGCTTAAGTTAACACTTTACTATTGAAACTGACGTGGTTTTGACAGGTTTTTGTTTTACTTATGCGACTGCGACTACGACTGCGATAGTTTCACTAAAAAGTGTTTACTTAGTTTGATTCGTGATCTTAGTTTTGAATACTAAGTAGTCGTATCGTTCACGATCAAGCAAGATTTTTTTTTAAATTAAAAGACCTAAGTCATTTCAGACTTCACCTAATTGCGTAAATAAGTTCATATAAAAATAAATGTATTGTTTAGGGAGTTGTAAGTATTTCCGATTAAATATTAATTAGACTATATTTAATTTTTATGTTAGCGTTGTACCAGTACGTAGTTTTGCGGTAACAAATGTTCTTACGTAATAATTTGTGAAAAAACTACTAAAACATTTGCAAAATGGCTGCCGTTAGTAACAGTTTCTGTTTACGTCCGCTAGGCGCGCTGATCTATTTTTTTATAAACATATTGCTGTTGAAAACATGAATTGATTTTTTACAAATTGAGACGCGGGATGCTCTCAATGCAAAGTTACATTTGTTATTTTAGCCCATCTTGTCCCACTGCTGGGCATAGGCCACTCTTCCTCTTTAAAACTGTTTCTCTGAAAATGTTTTACTACTGATTCGAACGTAGATTCCCTAGGGTAGTGACGTCACGTTCACACCAGTGTAATTATTTACGAAGTCTAATATATCATCATTAAAGTACCTATCACTTACGAGGCAGTAATGAGAGAAGAGGGTATCAACAGTTTTGCTGTTGTAGCTTTTCGTGAAGTTTTTTCTCTCTCTGTTTGTTTCTGGCATCGCATTTTGTACATTTCCCAGTGTCAAGTATTTCGATATGTTTTCACGTGTTTGATGAAAATTCAAGTAAAACATTTTAAACACAAAGCACGGAGTTTTGGATGCAACACGCAAAAAATAAAACCTATTTTAACTCTGGCTAAATGCACAAACCGAGCGCAGCCATAAACCAAAACAAAAAAGACTTCTACTTCATATAATATTTTTCATTCTGGCTGAATGCATAAACCATGCGAAGTCATAAACGTATCATAAAAGAGTAAAATATAAAGCTTGCCATTCGCGATACGACGGCCATTCTTGTTGAAATGAGGATCGCCTTGTGTAAATTCACTACCTTAATTTCTCGATAGTAACTACGTTAGTAATCTGGTTTAATTATAAATTTTACCATGAGAATCAATGAGTCTCTAAGTAACCTTTGAGAACATTAACGTCCTAAGTTGTTAATTGTTTCCGTTGAAATACTTGCTAATCACATTTGCGTAAAAAAAAAGAGAAAAATATGACTCTCAAGTGTTAAGGCCATATTTAGGAAGGTATTAGCTTTTACTCATGGTTTTGAGAGTGTAAATAAAAAAAAACAAGTATTTAGTCTCACATTCAAGTATCATAACTTGCTATCTGAGTTTTGGCGGGAACGCGGAAACAGTCGTGTCGCCCCAATTGTATTTTTTTAAACTAGTATTTTTTCGAGTGTTTATGCATAAAAATTGTGGTCTTTTAATCATAAAGTGCCGAATTACAAGCGCGAGTGTGGGAAAATGATATAATGTGGTGAAACATTACTTTTAGAGTTGCTTCCAAAACTCCATCTATGCTTATAGTAAAGTCGCCGCATGACTGGACTTGACGAAGACTTGACTTTGACTACGTTTTTAACATAAAAAACTTGAAAATATCAAAACACTTGACACGGGCAAATGGTCAAAATGCGACGCCAAAATGAAAGAAGAACTTCCTGTGTTTCCTCTGATTAATATTCTTGACTGCTGGAAAAGTTTTTTTTTCATTTTTGGCTAGGTTATTTTAACACTATATAATTTGGTATGTAAAGTTTTTTTTTGTATTTATTTTATATTTTTTACTGATAGTAAACTTTATTTTATGAAACTAATTTGAATATTTTGGCTTTCTATGCGGTAGTTTAATTCTAATACATTTTCAAACTTTTTATAGTTATGACGTCATAACATTGGCTGAATATGTAAAATATGTGCACCTTTTTTAGGCACTGAAAGAATCCTTATACAGCCAAGGACATGACGTCATTAGAAGTTAATTGAAAGTCAAATTTATTTTATGTATTTTATTAAAATAAACCCCGTCTCATAGTTTAAAGAGTTTTAAACGGAAAAAAGATGTACAGGAATGTAATATTTCGAAATGGTTTTGGAATCAGCAAAGTATTTTTTTTCTTTACATACCGAATTGTGAAAATTGAACTACCAATGGTAACAAGCTAACTGCCTGATTGACGCTTGGAACGATTAATTTATAATTGATGTAATTATTTTAAGTATAATCACTATAATTCTTATTGTGTTTAGCGTAAATAAACCTAATTAAATGAATCAGTTTCTGAAAAGTGCTTTAGGTGGTTAGACAAAGTCCGAGAGGCATATCGAAAAAATCAGGGCACAAAATGTCGTTTTGCCTTTCATTTTTTGTGCTCATCAATTTCACTGTGTTCTTATACCCTTAGTAAAAACACTGCGCGTTATAAATGACACCTTTATAAAAACTTTAATATTTCTCATACGAACATAGCCTACCCGTGAAATTTTCATACACTTAGGCCATAATGTCCTATTGCTCTTAGGTTTAGTTAAGGTGTTTGCAATAAATCCTCTTTATTGCGTAATATCTCGACCCTGGAACATACCGTCAAGACAAAACTCTCATCAAGACGTGACTGTCGTTACGACGTCAGTGCTTAACTCTTTGCGAAACCGTACTTTGTAATTATGTAAATCGTTACAGAGCTCAAACACGGCTCACGAATAAACGTGTTTATAATCTCTTTTAAAAATTATGTTTCGTCTAAGCAGAATGGCTTAACTTTACCACTTAGCGGCAGGGTCTGGAGAAAATTTAAATAATCTAAGTGGGGTAAAGTGGATGAAGTTATGAAACTTCGTAGATTTAGTTTCGGAATTAGACTTGAGGTCTAACATAGAAATTAATTTCATTTTATTGCCTAAAACTTTAACAAATTTTTCATTCATTTTATCTAATAAAATAATCACAAAAAACTTTAGTCTAAATCTTATTCAATATTTCTGAATTTAATTAAGTCTGTATAAATAGAGGAATGTTTGAAATTAAATACTTTCGTATTTGTGTAAATTCTGCTAAAGATAAATCATGTTATCGGTCTTCACATCAACAGACAGCTTTATTAAACACGCCAACAAAAAAACAAAATGGCCGACCCGCCTTAATTTCCTAACCCTACATATTTTACGTAGTAAAAACAATCAAATACCGATATATTTGGCGTGTCACACCAATTGTGCCGGATTTGCGTATTCTGCCGGTTTTAAAGCTCGGCTAAGCGTGATTGAAGCATTAATTCGCGTTGTCAAAATGAATAAATTCGATTTTAATGCGGTTCGAGCGGCAAAGCTATGTTTTTTTTTCCTGATGCCTGTCTATTTAGATACCTGGTGCGCGAGTTATTTTACTGAAATAAGCTTTTATTGGCGGCTGAAAGCGTTTACGTTTTAGTGCCTAGATAATAACTGCCTAAGTAGTTTGTGATGTGTGATTTATTTAAAGCAGCAATGTTTTTATTTTTAAATCGCATTCATGTTTATTTTTTATTAGGTTATATTAATGTTTTTTATTCATTTTGGCTTTAAACTATTAATGTTAATAGCCAGTGTCAACTTGTCAAGATATCTAGATATGACGGATCTAGTGTTTAATGGTTAGATGAAATAAGTACTCTTAAGGCGCTATAGTTACACAAAATGGTTTCGCAATACATTTTTTTTTCTTCTAATATGTGTATTTTAATGCGCAAATTATGATATTTTTGAGGGACTATTGTTCTCAAAACACGTTCTCGATAAATGTTCTCAATAGAAAAAACCTAAAATACGTTTTCTGTGTTAATTTTATATACAAAATTAGACAATACTTTATGTAATGGCACTGTTGTCTTCCTTTATTAAATAACGTAATAGTTTTAATACAATTAATTATTTTCCAAGAAATGGTTACGAATCACATGCGACATTGCTGAATAAGTTAATTAATCAATTGAGCTACCAGAATACATCCATTGCTACTTAAATGTATTATATTATAATTACCTATTCTTTTATAATTTTTTGTAAGGATTCAATATTCAAAATATTTATTGCTTCCGTACAGTACAGTATGTAATAATTATTAATATTCACATTTAATCATATTGACATATTTGTTATGATTTTGATATTTTCAATATATTTTTTATAATTATGTGAATGGAAAAATGACTTGTAACTTTAGTGTTACCAATAAAACGTTTATTTGTACTGGGAGCGCTTTAAGTGTTTTGCAATGTTAAGCGTTGCAATGAACGATCTTGCGGCACTTAAGAAACTAAAAGTAAATTAATACCTATTTTAATTCTTATCATTGTAATACCTGATTGGGAGACGTTTGAAATGTCAGACAATGTTTTTTACGACAGTTTGCTTAAAAAGTTCTGAGTCTTGGCAAATCCAAGCTAGATTATTTTTATTTTCGTTTCAAGCAAAAACAATGTAATTTCTAGTAAGAACATCTGTTAATTACGAGCATAAACGACCAATCTCTGCACAATATTCCCACTAATCCCAGAAGTAGTTCACGGCCTTTACTTCTTATTTATTTTTGGCATCGCACTTTGTGCATTTTGCCATTTTCATGTGCTCGATAATTTTAAATATTTAATGGCTAATCATGTGATAAAAGTTTAAGTTACTAAAAGTAAGACAAGTCATCGGACGTGGTCAAGGCCATGTTTTTAGTAAAGTAGTTTACTAAAAGTTTCAATCGGGTTTTAGAAGCAACATGAGAAGTTACGATTTACCATAATATTATAACACTTTCCCACACACGTGCATGTAACTCAGCACTTCATTAATAAAACACGACTAAAAATTAACACTCGAAATAGTATAAGTTTTGTAAATTTGTAAAATAACGCAATGCTATTTCCGCGTTCCCGCCAAAAACCATTACCGCCTTTTTCGACAATGTACTACAGAAATGGCCACAGAGTATACCACTGAGATAATCATTCATCTGAAGCTTCATTGTTCAAACCGCTGTTGCAACGTAGTTAGTATCATAGTTTTAAATTTAATCGCGCCAACGTCGGTTTCGAGGCTATTAAAGCTATGCAGTTGTTATTAATTTTATTATTTATGCAGTTGTTATTATTTTGACAGCCCCGTTGGCTCATTGGTAGTATATCTGCCTTGAGAGCTGTAGGGCGTGGGTTCGATTCCCACTCAGGGCAAAACATTTTGTGAATGAACAAAATGTTTGTTCCGTGTCTGGGTGTTCTGTATGTATTATAAGTATGTATTTACAAAAAAAAAAGTATTTATGTATTCTATCAGTTATCTGACTTCCATCACACACGCTCTGCTTAGTTTGGGGCCAGATGGCGCTGTGTGTATAGTCCTACGATATTCATTCATTTATTCATTATGAAATTTATCATAGAATACGGAAACACAGATGTAACATTTTTTAAACACGTAATCGAAATGACGTTACAGTTTTTTTTAGTTTGTGGACTGCATAATATTTGCATTTTGCTACAAAATAATTTTATCTATAAAATGTCGTTATCGTCGCAGTTTAAACTGTTTGTAATTTTTTTTTATGGTTGACCAGCTATGTATTTGACTACAGCTCACATGACATTAAATGACGGTGTGATCGAAGAATGTTCTTACATTTGAATGGGTCTTGTATACACTACTTGGATATAGATTTTGTAGTAGGTAATCATTTCTTAATGATTCCAATGTTTTAGTTTAATTATCTATGTAACTATTTGCAATCGTAGATTTACGATAATATCTTTGGTCGTAAGTTAACCGTGTACATGCATTATTAATTAATTTCATCAGAACTATCTGGTATTAAATCTATGCAGATGTAACTTAGTTGTCTATTCATCATTCTATCACGAATATCATTAGTTATTCAAATATTCCAAACGCGTGTTATGTTTCTAAACATAGTCTGTGCTTATAGCTTGTAAGCTTACATTGCGTATGAATGGCGCCATCTAGCGTCGAGTAGTGGAAGCGTAAGTTGCATAAATGTTGAAATTATGCTAATTTTTCAATCATTACAATCCAAATAGCTTAAATAACAATTCGATTTCGAATGATAATGTGTGAATAAAATATTTTATAGCTAAAGATAACAGGTTACACGTGGATGAAATCATGCTTTACGACGTGAGGCGCCATCTAAGGTGAAGTAGGTGCGTAATGGCTTAGACATACGGTATAATTTGCCTGTGGTTAATAAAAAAAGTATTTGTTTTTGATAATAATTATTGAAAAGAAAGATACTTATTTAACCACAATTATAATGTTGGAATAATATATTTACTACTGGTTGTTTTGGTACTTGATAGTCAGCAAAAAAAAACGATACAATTTCATTAGAATGTTTGTAAGTAATTAGTATTTATATTTAATTTATATTGCATGTACCTACTATAATAATATTTTTAGCTAGCGCTGTGTTTTGTATCAAAACAAACTGAATTGGTTTTCAATTAAAAAAAAATAGATTTATAAGACTAAACAACTTTAATACTACGCGTAAGACGACTAATTATAGTTTTCAAACGTGAGTCATAAACTGATCTACTGATGTAAATCACATACCTAACAGAGGTCGAGACATTTGGAAACGTTCGACTTGGTCTAGCAACGAGAATTTAGGTCGTACACAAGAATACGTATTCATAATTACCGTAGCTCTATAACCCAGTCGAATTACATGAACTGAGGGCAATTGGCAAAAACACTTCAGCCGAATTTTCCATACCACTATGTGAATATGAAAAAAATATTTTGGCGGGAACGCGGAAAAAACATGGAGTACGTACATTTTCCAAAACTTGTATTTTTGACGGGCTTTGCTTAAAATATAGCGGGTATTTTAATCATGAAGTGTCGAATTATATGCACAAGTGCGGGTTCGACTATGATTAATACTTATTTTACTTGATTTTTATGCAAAGTGGAACAGCGCCTCTAGCGGGACTAAATGGAAACTGTACTTTTTTTTTTCTTTTTTGTTCTACGGCCATGGCACTTTCGTGCATTGCGCCAATTCTCATAATTTATTGGTAATTAATGCACTAAAGTGTTAAATAGGCGGTATTTTTTTTTGTAATCGCCCCCTAGAGCTAGTCCGTAAATAACCAATTACTAAATCTTGTTATCGTTGTCACTACTTCAAAGACAACCAGAAAATAGAGCCACTTCAGACTTGAGAGCCAGTTCCATTCCAGGCTAGGTGTGCTTTACCATCTTCGACCACACCGTCACTTAACATCAGGTGAGCTGTGGTCAAACACCTAGCCTGTCAGCTAGAAAAAAAAAAAATTACTTCTAGGAAGTCATTTTGGCTTCGCGTCTTTCTATTTGATAGCAAGCAAACGACATCCACTTTGGCACTCATTACTTTGTGACATTCGATGCTTAGTCTCAATAGCTCTGTAATATCGCTGCAATATTTACACGTTAATGCTTGGCGGTAAAATATCTGACATTCCGGACCCACCTTGACGACCTCCTGCTAAAAAGATCTAATACTTAGTATGATAGCATAATTAGTGTTAATTTTAACGGGAGTGTGTGTATGTACATATGCAAAATAGTACTTAAGCCTATAGAATAAAAAAAATATAACACCTTAAGTTCCGTAAGTGATGTAATCAATAATATGGTAAACTATTTATTGTCCACAGCAATAACTAGATACCTACGAAAGGTACCAGGTACAACCAATTAGGTAATAACAATAAATATTGTATACAAACTTTTTCGTTGAAAAACGGTGTACTTTTTAATCGTTTTCCCGCGCTTTTGTTTTTTTTTTACTGCGGTGCGGCTCATTAAAATGCGGTTTGCGTACCGAAAATACAGCTAACTGAATGGAACGGTTGGAGTTTTGCCAATTTTTGTCATTTCCATACCAGCTTGCGAACTGCCGCGCTGATCTATGTACCGCTTCTAGCGTTGCGGCAACAGAGGTCTAGGTTTTCTGGTCGTACTACAAGTGCCATTGTAGTGAAAAATCTGTAGAGATGTAACTTCTGAGAATAAATTAAATTACATAGGTACTTATTTTACAGAGTGCGTTTTTTGTCATGCACTCTCCAGTGTCATCTACGTTCATGTCACTGACAAAAAATCTCTAATACATCCGTACTTTACCGTGACATTTTTTTTTACTTGAAGATTGGCTTAGGTTTGACTGCCATCTTGCCATTATAATGAAAATGCGCTCTACTAAGGAATATGTAAATGTAATACTTTTCATTTTGGTTCGATAGTATGTTATTTTATCTGAATTTTGATACAAAATACGTACCTAATACTTAAGTCTTCCATCGATGCCCTTTTTTTTCTTTTGTTTTCGGCCATCGCACGTTCGTGTATTGTGCCAATTCTCATGTTAACATCGAGCCCACCACATTAATTTGGCACCATAAGCTGTTTCTCTGTTTTTTATCTGTGTTAAAGCGATAAGTTTACTGGCATTAGGAAAAATATTCGCAGTGTAGGGCGAGCTCGTTATATTGTGTTTATCGGATTATTTATGTAAAAAAAGAGATTTTGGCGGAATAAAGCGAAATGCGTGGGTCTAGGTGTTTTAGTATTTTTGTCACGATTTCTTCTATATGTTACAGGTAGAGCGAAACGGTTTGTTTGTATCATCACATTTTTTTTCTATTAAACGACGTCTTAAGTTTTAACTATAGATAGATGTAAATTCTTTAGTATGCACAAAAACCTTAAGAGCTAGTGCCACAAGTGACGGTGTTATCGCTTGCAGCGATCTCTTCCATATAATTATGGAGTGAAAAACAGATAATACACTACTAGGGATACGACTCGGCTTCGCACGAGTGCAGACTTGATTACAAAACATTGAATTCTCTGCATATTTTAAAGTTTGTTGAAATTTATTTATAGACAAAATTTCCGCAAAAAAAATCTAAATACATTGAAATAACAGTGAAATCCGTTACGTGGTGTTTCGCTTACTTCTGAAGCGAAGAAACAGATGCAAACTGCAACTTTGATTTTTTTTATTGTTAGCGGGCTAGGTGTTTGACCTTAAACCAGTTCCAGTGTTTGACCAGCTCTTCTGATGTTAAGTGCCGGTGTGGTTAGGGATGGTAAGCATACCTTGCCTGGAAAGAATGGCTCTCGAGTGAGGCTGCCGAAACACACTAATGCTTGGCGGCAGATTTTCTAGTTGAAGGTGGGAGCTAGCCAGCCGAGTACTAAGAAAGTACCCTACCACCATGCTATGGTTTCCTCACGATGGTTGGTATGGTTTCCATGCTATACTTGTATACTATTTAGAGATGAACGTTATTTTTAGAAGTAAATTGCGCCTATTACCCAAACGTATTTCCAAATGTAGTAGTCATAAACGCTTTTAAACAATTCACGAAACCATTTAAATTTTAAAACCGAAGATTTTGCCAAGTTTTCGAGCTAACTACCTCACAAATCCGGAAAAATCCGGTTAAATCCAGATTCAATCGCCATATTGGAAAATGGCGGAATAAATTTGAACATTCCAGTAATACGCGCACTGCAAGCTGCACAGATTGTGAGATGTATGGCTTTGCTGCATTTTACGCTGCTATTTCGCGATTCAGGGTTTTCTGAAGACAATAATAGTTATTGTAAAGTTGATACGATAGAGATGAGAAGGCAATGCCTGTTTTGTTTTTATGTGGATGGATAGTTCTTCTCTTTTAATTTTGGCGTCGCATTTTGAGCATTTGCCAGTGTCAAGTGTTTTGATACGTGAAAATTTAAACCTTCTTAAAAACGCCTCTTAATCTAGCTAAAATGTATTTGTCATCTTTAGCAGCTCTTTCTTTACCTTCAACGTCAACATCGTTAAAGTGTTCCATAGAATAATGTGTCTTATAAAGTCTTTGTCTTTCCCCAGACCTCCACAGCACCACGGTGCGGCCCTGCTCGCGGGGGTGGGGGGAGCGGCGGTGCCCTCGTACGCTCCCCCCGGCCGGGCCTTCTTCACACCCCCACTGCCGCCCGAGTATAGGAACCCCTTCGCAGACAAGCCTACACTTAGAGGTAAGAATTTAGACATGACAGCTCGAAGGACCAAAATCATAATATTACTTTGTTCTACATATACGTGGTCCTTCGAGTCAAAGAACGATCACAATCTGTTACTGTCAGTGATCGTTCTTTAAACAGTAAAAACTCTTTCTATCATAGACATAAGAATTACAGCATTATAACTAATTACGTATTATAGAGTAAGTATTATAGGAGTAATGTCTATCATGAGCCAATTAAAGACTTCATCACCGAGTACCAACTTACTGATTCCATTTGATCACCACCCTTTGTCACAAAGGGAGGTGATCAAATAAAACAAACTTCGTTCAGCTATCTTTCTGCTGGGCCAAAATAAATAATGTTCTTGTTTAATTTTCAGGCACAAACACAGATGGGAACAACTATCTCAACCGGAGGCCAATCCCTCCACCCTCTCTGGGACCGGGCCATGACAGGATACCTATCAGACCTCCTGGACAGGTAATCACAAACTAAGAATGTTACGTCTTCATATTTTGTATTTTTATCTACTCACACATCTCATGTCTAGAATTTAGCGGTAATAGCTCAGTGGTTAGCGCGGTAGGTTCGCATGCCGAAGGGCATGCGTTCAACCCCCAACAATGAGCTTGAGCTGTCGGTGAAGAAAAACATCGCGAGGAACCCATAGCATGGTGGTAGGGTACTTTCTAGTACTCGGCTGGCTACCACCCTCAAGTTGAAAATCTGCCGCCAAGCATCTAACAGTGTGTTCCGGCAGCCTCACTTGAGAGCCAATTCCATTCCAGGCTAGGTGTGCTTTACCATCTTCGACCACGCCTTCACTTACCATCAGGTGAGCTGTGGTCAAACACCTAGCCTGTCAACCATAAGAGAAAAAAAAACTTTCTGTTCCCGTTCTAGGCTAAGCGATTAATCATCTACATGAACACACAGTCACTTAACATTAGGTGAGATGTGGTCAAACACCTAACCTGTCAACCATAAAAAAAGTTGACTATTTTATTATATTGGCAATATTTTTTGTATTGACATAATTTTGATATTGGCATACTTTATTTTGACATTTTGGTTTTTATCCATCGACATGTTTCAGAGTTGTAACATTGTGCTATCAATAAAATATTTGTATTTGTGTGCAACAAAGCCGTAAAGCGATGCAGTGCGATAAAACCGAAATCATTAGGTAAACAATAGCTTCGTCTATTAGTTTCTACATGGTCGTGAAGTTTTGGGCGGTCCCGTCATTCAGGAAGGACAATGGGTAACAATAAAAGACAGATGTCTAAATACCTTTTTGTTTTTCAGGAAACGTCGTCCCCTCAGGTACCTGCGCCACCACCAGCACCGCCAATGCCGCCTGCTGGCCTCGAGCCACAGAAGAAGAAAGCGCTCAACACGCCTAGCCATAAGGTAATCTTCTTATTCTTTGCATTAGGTACTTTGCACATTTTCCAGTTTTTTTGCATATCGACATAAATACTACAAATTTTATAGTATTATTACATAATTATCTAATCTAAATATCCTATAATAATTATCGGAATCAAGTAATGATCAATAGTTCATCAAGTTCATCAATCAAGTAATGATCAATAATTAGTTAAATTTACATTTCCGGTATGTAATTCAATTGGCAAATACAAATACAATTATTATATATAATTGTAGCAATGATAGCCCAGTGGTAAGCGCGGTCGGTTCAAACGCCGAAGGTCGTGGATTCAAATCCAACAATGAGCTTGAGCTTCCGGTGATGTAAATCGTTAGGAAAACTTATATTAGACTAGCTGCGCCCCGCGGTGTTACCCGCTACATGTTTTAGGGATAAAAGTAGTCTATGTGTTAATCCAGGGTCTCAGCTACCTCCATACTAAATTTCATCCAAATCCGTTCTATAATTTTTGCGTAAAAGAGTAACGTACATCCTTCCATCCATCCATCTAAACTTTCACGTTTGTAATAATTACTTCTTTTTTTCTTACTAAAAGACTAAAAAACAGTGTTTTGAGTGATTCCTAAAATTATACCAAACTAGTC
Source organism: Biston betularia (assembly GCA_905404145.2). Classification (NCBI taxonomy): domain Eukaryota; kingdom Metazoa; phylum Arthropoda; class Insecta; order Lepidoptera; family Geometridae; genus Biston; species Biston betularia. The sequence goes on from FR989886.1 coordinate 2,849,765, forward strand.
CAAACTAGATGGGTTGACTAATAAATAATCATTAACGAGATCTTCTATCTGCCTAGCTACAAAACCAAATCAGCTCGATGTTACCGAATTATTGTATACCTTCATTTACTTATACTATATTGTTGTATACATAGATACACATACCTGAAAAATTTCTGATAATTTTAGTAAATTTAAAAACCACAAAATACCTATGGATCCCTAGAAAGTTAATTGTAAACAAAATGTATACTCCGCAGAATTTGTGCATGACTATTGCAATTTGCAGTAAAAAAATATGAAGGTGACTCATACAAAAGAAAACGCAGTTCAGGAAACTGTTAACATATTCTTGATATGAGCAATAAAGTTCTGACTGTAGACAGCCGTAAAAATTTTAAACTAACTAACTATGACTGGACAAAAGTAAGCAGAATTTGCGGTTTAAAAACACTTGAAAAACCTTTTCAAGTGTGTACCAACAACGCAATTGAAAAGTGAATCACAACAGGTCAACGTGAGAATGTATAGAAAACATGATTCAAGATAGATGAGTCAATATATGAAAGTAGGCCTGAGAACAGGAATAAGCAATATGCTAATTAATGCTAATGCGGGTGCTAATATCAAAAGAATAGCTAGAACAAAAGCCGTTAGATAGCTTACTACTATACTCGTCTACATATACCAAGTGCCATGCAATGGAAGATACCTATGTCCAGAAGTAGACTAAGGCTGATGATAATAATGATGACATTAGAAACATAGCGTTTTATTAATAGTTAGTTATCTAAAACTTGTGAAATTAAACTAGTTATTTTTCTCTCTTTCCAGCCGGAGGAATTAGACAGTGACGTGAAGACCGACCAAGCGAACTTCACCGATTTCGTGCCCAATTCACTCAATATTCCGACCATCTCTCGTATCCTATCGGGCTCCAATGGTCGCAAAGAAGACATCCCTGACGTCTTACTCAGAACTGTCACAGCAAAACCCCAACACAGCCAAGAGAAGACTTCGAAAAGTGACGTGTTTATTACTAAAGAAACTGGTGTCACGCTTTCAGATTCTACAAAAGACACTTCAACTGAAGGTGTTCTGGCAGTTCTAGATCCAGAAATGAATAATCTAGATAGGCCGCTTATTGTAGATCAAAATGGGGAAACGAATACTAGAAGAAATTTACAGTATTCGACGAAAATTAATGATAGTAGAAAGGAGGATATAATGCCTGCTACGACTGTAGGCTTTGAATTGAAAGATCCTGAGATGTCTACCGAAAGATATCACAATCTAGCTAATGTTAACTCTGATAAGAAAGTTCTAAAGCATGATAAGGGTAATGAACCTATTCAAAGGTCTGGAGCGAATTGGTCTTTCGCATGGAACGTTCATATTTATTTAGCGACTATTATGTTTACTATCCTTGCAGTATATTCTATATTTAAGATAATTTGTTATAATAAATTTACGCATTTATTTACGCAATACTATTTTATAATATTGCACCTGATTCTGGTGTTAGTTTGTCTCATGAGGATATTCTATATGTGCTACGATCCGTATAACATTAACAACTCGTTGCCAATTTTCTTAAGTGAAATTCTTCTCCATATCCCAGAGATTTTCCTTAGTATTGCGTTCGCTTGTACTATATTATTCCTTCTAAATAATAGTATAAACTTTAAAAACACGTGTTGCTCATTCCTTATACGTCCTAGAACAGTTATAGTGGGAGGTGGGATACATCTACTTTCGTGTTTAATGTTACATATCTTTGAAAATAGTAATACTATTTACAGAACTTCGTACGGAGTCGAAAAAAGGGTATTAGGTCTAACATGTCAAATTATATTCATTATAGCATGCCTAATATTAGGCCTGTGTTACGTATATGTGTACAAAACACTGAAATCAGTGTTGCAAAAGAAAAGCCACACGTATATAAATGGTTTCCAAAATTTATACCAAGCGATACATATAAATTTGGCGACAGCCTTGCTGTTTGTCTTGATGGCTGCTCTACAAATTTTTGGTATCTTTGGTATAAAGAACCAAGTAAATATGACGAAATTTAACTGGCTGCAGTGGGGCTACCAGTTTTCTCTTAGACTGATCGAGATCAGTATAGTAGCTCTCATTTCCTGGGTGATAAGTCTGAAAGTCAGTATCGTCGCCGTGCCGCACGAAAAAGCTGACGGTCACAAGATTCCCGGAATGGGTCTTTTTGCTTGCGGAGCTGGTTCTAGCAATGAGCAGTTCGATCCTGACTACCCAGCTATTTGCAACACTAATACAAATTTACGTACATACACTTTGAGAACTGGCATGCCAATCTATGAAGGCACAGGCCATCACCCCAACATGACTGATCCTTGTGGTCCTGTGATGGATCACCAGAGATTCCAACTCAATACTTTGACAGGAAACTGTGACAATAACTCCGGTACCGAGAATTATTCTGGACACAGTTCAATAGCAAATGCTGGTCATAGTAGCTCTACTGAGTCGTCCAATGCCGCTTCCAGTCAGGGCGTGACCAATCATTTGATCAAACACCATCCAAACCTTGGCTATAACGGCATCGAAACAGCATCGGATGATCACTATTCGAACTGCGACCCAGCCATCCAATCTTTACAAGGCGACGATCCTTTAGACCACGAATACAACGTCATCCAATACGGCAGTAACAGCGACTTTATTCGAGACATAAAGAATCAAAACTACAACGGGGGATCCAATCGTAGTTCCCACAATTTCAAGCACATGTCTTACGATAGGGCTTCTTCTAGAACGAACAGCAATCCTAGAAAAAAACATCGACCCAAAAACAAGAACGTTCAAAACTGTATGACGATGGGTTACGACTCGATGGGACATCATTACCATCAGCCTCATTTGCCTGATGAATATGGGAACTATGATACGGAAAATGCGTCTTATCACGCGTCAGGAATTCAGACGCTGAACCCGAACAGGAGTTACAGCAATGAATGTCCAATCAGAGGATCTCAAAGACGAAATTCTCCTTTGACAATCAATTCTAGTGGGAGTCAAAAGCGTGGAAAGGGGAATGGCTTCCCTGATAGGCCGATATCGACGGATTTGTATGGGTTTTCTGAAGAACCAAGTGAAAGGCCGTACCCTACGCCAGCTCCAAGGACTTGTGGCTTTGAGGCATCGTACTCACAGCCTCAGGATGGGATTCCAAATGAGCAGGACGGGAATAATAGTATGTTAGTCGACCAAGACGGTTTTGTTAGAATTCGAAATTTTGAGGATTCCTCTACTTGATTCACTATCACGCTGTCCCGAACAGCAGATTTATATTTCTAAAAATATTGCTCGGCAGAGCATCACGTTACGTTTTCAAGAATCCGCCATTAGGAAACGTGCGAAAGTGTGGATATAAATTGACTAGTGCAGGTTTTCTATTAAATATTGATTTTTAAGAGCCGACATATAAATGTGTTAAAATAGACATAATACATATTTATATTGGAAATAAAATATGCTATTTACAGTTACTGTGAATGTTATATGTAATAAATATTATTAAAAAAAAAAACAATTACGGAACTTTTGCAAGCGATAAAATGTGTGTATTAAAATTCTGAAAACGTAATTTTAAGAACATAAATAGTTAAAATAATTATATCATTATTATGTATCATTTTTTTTAAGGATATGTAAAATTGTAAATGTTTTAAAATTATGGTAAAAAATAAACATAAATTCACGGCCTTTTGTACATAGCGTTCTCTTTTAATTTATAAGTCATACGTAAAAACTTAATTATTCTGGACAATTTAATGTAATCCCCCTATAGATTCATGCCATTTAGTTTTAACAGAATGTTGACAATTTTAGTGTTAAATTTTATGATAATTTAATTGTGATATAATGAAGAAATTGTTTTAACAAGTCTGTCCATAGCTTAATGATAATGAGAATTTTTAAATCCGTCTTACTGCTCGTGTGGGTCTATTGACAGTAAGGGCGCGTTTCACAATCTCTGTTTAAAATAACAACAAGGTAGGTAAATATTAGTTTACAGTTTCCTAAAAATGTTTCTGTATTTTTCATTGCAGTCGTAATTACGATAATGGTTAAGTAAATTGAGATATTTTATGACAACCTTTCAAAATTAGCCTCAATGTTTGTGTGTTCAGTGATTGTGAAACCGTATCTAGCAGTTACGTACCGAATTTATTTAAACTGACATTGACATCTGTCAAAATAATTAATAACGTTCAATGTGAAATTAATATTTTAATTAGAACAATATCGAATATGTTAAACAGGAATACAATTACAAACTTACAAGAATCAAAGTGACAATTACCTACTTATCTAATTTACATCGGTATTTATAAGGTCACATTTTATTTGTAATTCTTATCGCTTTTTATGTTATTAGGCAGCTATATTTTTAACACAATCATCATTAGAAACTTTTTTGTTATGTTACTTTTTTTTTTTTTTAATTTGTAGTCTATTATTTATCATGTAAACATTCTAAGCTGCTAAATGGGGTTTTTGGCGGGAACGCGGGAAGAGTCGTGTCGCTCCGTTGTATTTTTTTCCAAAACTTGTGTTTTGTCGAGTGTTTATGCATAAAAATGGTGGTGTTTTATTCATAAAGTGCCGAATTACAAGCGTGAGTGTGGGAAAATGATATAATGTGGTGAAACATGACTTTTCGTGGTGCTTCCAAAACTCCATCGAAGCTTTATAGTAAAGTCACCACTACTTTACTAAAGCATGACTGGAATTAACTGACACGAACTGGACTTGACAAAGACGACTTTGACGATAACTATAGCTAAGATACAGCAGAAATAACACTTAAGACAAGGCAGTATGGCTCTATAGCTTTAGCCTGCCCGAAAGGGCAAATTATTAAAAAAATCATGTAAACATTCTAAGCTGCTAAAGTAATTTCTTAGCCCTTTTTTTTAATCTGCAGCTATCGAATATCGACTACCATATATTAATTTCAAAAGACAATAGATATTTCTTATGTTCCACTTCATTTGTTTATCAGAAACAAACAGTAATAATTTTTTTCTATGTTTCAATTTACGTATAAATGATCTATAAATTATTTGTTAAAGCTAAATAGATAGGCGAAATTGTTAAAATGAATGTAACAATAGAAAATGCGATCACGGCATTGAAAAAACTGTTATATCTACATATAAAATATTTAATATACACAACATAAAACACATAGTCTTTACCTATCTTATAATTGTATGAAAAAATGTTTTCAAAAACTGAATTTTAAATATGTATAATTTTCAATAAAATGCCATATGGGATAATTTGATATACATGTGTTTTAGTTGCCATTTCACATCTACATAACATTTCTAATTAAAATTCCTATGTACATAGAACTAATAATTAAGCATTAGTTGTGGTAGGTATGCAAATAACTACCTAAGCGTTTTAATTTAAAAAAAATTGTACATAAATATGGGATACTCAGGTACCCGGGGACTTGCGTCCATCTTGTTTGTAAAATACGATTTTCTTTTATAATTAAAGACTGTACCTATATCGTTTAGGTATTATTTTAATAAAACAATTAAAATGTATGATAAATAAAAACTGGTATTAAAATGCGTGGTGTTTTATTTTTTTACGAGTAGTTTGCTTATACCTTCTTTGTTTTTGGCATCGTACTGTATCAATTAATTCGCAATTACAAAATACACTGGTAAATGTATCATTTTTAAGTATTTTATGATACATTAACTCAGTTATATTTAACTTATTTGTTAATTAGTCAAGGTCAAATACGATCTAGTGGTGTCTACTACAAGCTACTACATTTCGCATTAGCGAAAAGAAATTAGACAAAAAATCAGTACAGAAACGATATATTCTATTTTTGAGATTCACTTACTATGATATAAAAAATATGGATAGTAGAAGTGGAACAGCGATCTTGGCAGTAGTAGGGAGTTTTGGCGGGAACGCGGGAAGAGTCGTGTCGCTCCGTTGTATTTTTTTCCAAAACTAGTGTTTTGTCGAGTGTTTATGCATAAAAATGGTGGTGTTTTATTCATAAAGTGCCGAATTACAAGCGCGAGTATGGGAAAATAATATAATGTGGTGAAACATGAGTTTTCGTGTTGCTGCCTAAACTCCATCGAAGCTTTATAGTAAAGTCGCCACTACTTTACTAAAGCATGACTGGAATTAACTGACACGAACTGGACTTGACTAAGACGACTTTGACGATAACTATAGCTAAGATACAGCAGAAATAACACTTAAGACAAGGCGGTATGGCTTTATAGCTTTAGCCTGCCCGAAGGGGCAAACTATTAAAAAAAAAAAATGGCAGTTGTAGAAATTGCTTTTTTATACAATTGACTATCGTTAGATAGGTATTTTACGAGCAGGTTTAAGTAGGCTGCAAGCATGATCTCGCTGTACGTATGTACAACCTATATACATATTTCGTTAAATAAATTTAATTGCTTGCCGCTCAGATAGGTATAATGTTGCGTAGAAAATGCGTGAAGACACCTTGGTCCTACTGTTTTAATGCTATAACTACACGCACACAGATACGGCTTTACGTTTCACCAATAAATGCATCAAGGTGCAGCAGTTATAGCAATGTTTTAAGTTACAACTGTATTACCAACTGTACCTACTACTTTTTAATCTATAGATGTTGCCTCTTTGGGGTCTTTGGCCCTTTTTAGTCTTGGCTTCGCACCATGTATATTCACCAGTGTTTCGATATTTTATAAAAAATCAAGTTCAATGAGTCGAGAAAGATCATGATCTAGTGTAAGAAATAATGACTTGACTACAGGCTTCGATGAAGATTTGGAAGTTACATGTGTATGGCACAAAAAACTACTACGCTTAGCTCTCAGACTGCCTTAGTTCGCGCATTGAGAATACATACAATGTACGTCAAGACACGTTTCACCAAATTAAAATTTACGTACCTACGAATATATATGTATAGATAATACAATACATAACAATATTGTTCCGAAGTAAGCACAAATTACATCTAGGTAGCACCTATAGTGTTGAATCTACTCGACGCTAGAAATCGCGAAACCAGAAATACAAAACATAATCTGGTATTTTTTTGGAGTTGCATTATAAAATTGTGACGTGCTTTGCTGTAAAGTGTTTTGATGTTTACAAGTATTTTTTGTTGTGAAACTTTTTCAGCCAAAGACATGTTTAGCCATAAACCAAGAATTGAATTAATTTAAGTAATTCTCAACTTTCAAGTTAAATAAAGTTAGTCGGATCCAGTCGCATTAAAAGTATCTAATGGTTATACTACAAGCTATTATGGAGTTTTAGAAGCAACAAGAAAAGTCTTGTTACGCCTCATAATACCTACATTGTATCATTTTTCCACACTCATGCGCGTCACCGGGTGTATAGTGTATTATCTATGCGCGTCACCCGGCAGCTAACGAATAAAAATCCTTATTATTAAATACATAATAATTATTACTCGTACAAACACAAGTTTTGGAAAATATTACAATGCGGTGACATACATTTTTCGTGTTACACGTAAACTAATTTTTAAAGAATTGTCATCTCGTTTGGTCGACGCCACACGTGAACAAAACGCTGGCCTTTATTTTGCTCAGCGTTTGAGTATTGCCATACAACGCGGCAATGGGGCCAGCGTTTTGGGAACTATTCCCATTGATAGCGGTCTTTTAGAGTAGTTATTATTTTAAGTTATTTTGTTTTGTTTAATTGAAGATATTTATTATACTTTTTTTCATAATTTAGCTTGATAGTCGAATTAAACTGTTATTTATTTAATAATTGTGAGTGTGACATGTAAATACAATTTACGAAATAAATGAATATATTTTTAAATGTATTGTGTTTAGTGCTGTCAATGTCATACTGCTGTCATTATTCTGTCATACTCCTAAGTCCTAACGGCTCGTGGTTTTTGAAAGTTTTAGTTTTGTATCATTTGTCGTCATTTGATAAAAGCAACAGAAAACTATTAAATACTACTAAAATAATACATCGCCAATGATTAGTTAAAAAATACCATGAACTCAAAATATAAACTCGACAGTAATAATACACGTAAGTGCTAATAATTTGAGGCTACGAATTTACCACTACAACGCTTCAATAAATTTTCGTAATTTCAGGATATTCAAAGCTTTCATTAAAGAAAAACCAGTTAAAGAAAGACGTGGAATGTAGGAAACTTAGTCGCAGCTCCGATGTTATCATACTAGATGAATCCTTTGGAAGAATTAGACTGGATATTCCCAACAAGGTAAGTTTTGTTTTCTATCGAAACAAAAGGTAGGTAGGTGCCTTATTTTTTTTAATGGTTAACAAGCTAGGTGACTACATCCCACCTGATGTTAAGGGAGTGTGTGGTTGAAGATGATAAAGTTACCTAGACTGGAATGGATTTGGCTCTTAAATGAGGCTGCTGGAAGACACTGTTAGGTGCTTAGTGGTAGATTTTCGGTGTGCCAGTCAAGTATTTGAAAGTACTATAATGTTTCCTCACATTATTTTCCTTGAATAGCTTTACAAGTTCAGAAAATGGATTGATAGGCATATCTATTAGCTAGCATTCACTGTTACAAATAATACTCTGCCCAATCTCTGACTTAAATTTTCCCCACTTATGTTTGAATGCATTTCTTTTTGTGACACTTGTTAAACTAAATTTCAACTAGTCTTTTTATCATGACTTGCTAGATACAATTCTTAAAAAGTAAGGTGGGTGAATGGAGTGATAAGTCTTGTAAGAATTATGACAGGTGCAGCATTAAGGTAGAGCCTTGGTAGGTGTAAGAATTACATTTAGAATAAAATTAACACCAGGTGTGTCTAAAAATACATTCTATGTAAATGTATAGAAAATGAAAGATAGCTTTGTTTATCATAATTTTTTATAATATTAAGTAGGTTTAATTTAGACCCTGCTTGATTTTAAATAGTAGTGCAGTCTAGAATGAAGTCTTGTCTAACTACAAACTAGTACAAACTCTTGTATAACTACAGACTAGTAGAGACGAAAGTTACTAAACAAATAAAACAATAACATAAAATGTATTGAAATCATTATTGGTATTTTTCCAGTTTTCTGCTAAACCAAAGACATCTTCACCAGTAGTACTGAGTGATTCCAGTATCTTGTCTGATGATGATTTACCCAAGGTAATAGTGCCTGAGGAGACCCCTAGCGTAAGCGGCAATGTAAGTAACCACACATGCTTATACAAAGATGTTCTTTGCCACCAGATGTCATCTTTGTAGCCTCATAAATCGGTCGTTGAAACTTGAATAGTCACACCTTTAAACTGAAGCCACGTAGAGTCCACTATGCCGTGGCTGCTTGCAAGAGAATGAACCTGTACAGTGTGTGCTTGCAATGCAAAGCCACAGAACGTACTAGAATTGCTATTAGGCTGCATTAAGCTGCTTTGTTATCATTCATGTCACTGCAACACCTTAAATGCTGCTCTGCGTCAATGTCATTAAAAATAATACCCAAGTCACTGGAGCTTCTAAGCCCGCGGCCCAGAACTTCGCTATGATACTTCATTGGGCTGGGATGCCTTGGGTAGATGCTAGTAGGGGAAATACTCAAAAGACCCCAAGCAGGACATCAGTATAGAACTTACCTGTAATGCTATGACAGCTGCTATAATTATTATAAATATTCATTTGTTTCAGGTCTCATTCAATTGTTCTAGTAATACACCATCACCAACAAAAGAAACCCAACCAAGTGAAATAGGATGGTCGCCAGCCCAACAAATAATAACAGCCGACCCAAAAAACAACTCAATACCATCAACTCCAAAAGATGTAGCTAATGAATCATACAAACAATGCACAATGAAGACTATTGAACGTTCACAAAGGAAAATCCTAAGAGAATTATACGGAGAACGTTGGAAATCAATCCCAGCGTTATTTAAAACTATATCACGTAAATATGACAATTTTGATGGTGTCACAAAGAAGTTATTCACAGATGAAGAAGATGACAATATTAGACAAGACTTGAAAAAGAACAAAGAGCTTTATTTGACTAGTTCTGGTGTTAAAAGGAATGATGCTAATTTTGGGACAGAAAAGAAATGTAAGATAAAATTATATACGGAAAAAGTTCCTTGCACACCGGAAGTGCCGAAGCAGAAAGTAGCTCGAAATGTAAACAGTACAACGAAAAAAGCTAAAATCAAGAAAGGTATGTCCGTTACGGAAATAGTCCAGGTGATGAAAAGTGATGCCGATGATAAAGGGGATACTGCAGACTCTATCCCTAAAATCGAAAATGATATTTTCACAAATACAGGTAAAAATCTAGACAGTAAAGGAAGGATGAAACATGTTGATGTCTTGTTAAAAGAAAAAGAAAATCATGGGCTGTTAAAAGATTCCGATTTGGAAAAGAGTAGAGTTGTTGAGAATCAAACAACGATGAAAGACATTAATATTTTGAATGAAATCAAAAATACTGAAAGAAAAAAGGAAAATAAAAATGTTGATAAATTGACGAAGAGAATTGAAAATGTGGCGTTAAGTCCAAAGAGTGATGTAAAAAGATTAAGTTTCATGGGGTCTTTGGCAGGTAATTTTCGTTTATGTACATTATAATAATAACGAAATAAATAAATATCTTAGGACTATACACACAGCGCCATCTGGCCCCAAACTAAGCAGAGCTTGTGCGATGGAAGTCAGATAACTGATAGAATACATAAATACTTTTTTTTGTAAATACATACTTATAATACATACAGAACACCCAGACACAAAACAAACATTTGTTAATTCACAAAATATTTGCCCTGAGTGGGAATCGAACCCGGTGTGGCAACCAAGAAAAGAAAAACACTACAGATAACATAACAAACAGACGGTACAATGTTTACTATTTATTTATATAGCACTAAATATGCAATATAATTGACAGCCCTGTTGGCTCATTGGTAGCATATCTGCCTTAAGAGCTGAAGGGCGTGGCTTCGATTCCCGCTCAGGACAAACATTTTATGTATCAACAAATGTTTTGTTCTGTGTCTTCGTGTTCTGTATGTATTATAAGTATGCATTTACAAAAAAAAAGTATTTATGTATTCTATCAGTTATCTGACTTCCATCACACAAGCTCTGCTTAGTTTGGGGCCAGATGGCGCTGTGTGTAATGTCCAACGATATTTATATTTATTTAATATGACATGATGATGTGATTTGGTGCTAAAATACATCACAATGGGTTGTTTCGCATTTCAGACAATGTTCCCACATGGAGGTGTCACCCAGAGGCTTTCCAATACCAAGACAACTTCAAACAACTGAAGGAACAACTGTCTCAACGACTGTACAAGGAGTTTAATAGAGATGTGTTTGGAAATTCTTTGGACGCTGACCTTCCTATACTATGGGATACCAAACTTCGGAGTACTGCTGGGTAAGTCAAATCAGTTCCCTTTTTACGTGACAAAATGAAAAAAGAGAGGATAGCAAGTGGTTACTGCAGAGAGAGGAGGATTTTAAGTTTTGTTTTGGTTATTTTAATTAGATTTTTTGTTATTTTTTTTTTTAATGGTTGACAAGCTAGGTGTTTGACCACAGCTCACCTGATGTCAAGTGAAGGTGTGGCCGAAGATGGTAAACCACACCTAGCCTGGAATGCAACTGGCTCTCAAGTGAGGCTGCCGGATCACACCGTTAGATGCTTGGCGGCAGATTCTCAACTTGATGGTGATGGATGGTGGTAGCTAGCCAGCCGAGTACTAAAGTACCCTACCACCATGCTATGGTATCCTCACGATGTTTTCCTTCACCGGCAGCTCAAGCTCATTGTTGGGGTTTGAACCCACGCCCTTCGGCATGCGAACCTACCGCGCTAACCACTGAGCTATCATCGCTACAAATTTAATCAAATTTTTGTCAAATTATATTTTTAAGTTTACGTCAAATTGGTTTTAGATTTTAAGTAAGATAAAGGTTTTTAATTAATAAGCTGTGTCAATTTAGTTTAATTTAAGTCCTCATCACTGTTGGAACTGGAACGACTGTTAAGCGGAAACTAGATATATACCTTGAACATCCTGCAGTCATTACTAGGTCGTCTGTCCACCTTGTGGGTGGACGTCCTACGCTGTGCTTGCCAGTCCGTGGTCTCCACTCCAGCACTTTGCAGCCCCAAAGAGCCCTTTGAGCTGTATTTGTTTATATTTTATTTCAGTACAACGACAAATTGTCAAATAAGGAACGCTCGAGGTGACCGTATCCGCTCGTCCAAGATAAAGCTGTCGACCAAAGTGGTGGACACACCTCAGCGACTGCGGGACACGCTGGTCCACGAGCTATGTCACGCCGCCACCTGGCTCATCGACGCAGAGATGAGAGCTGGCCATGGTCCGCTGTGGAAGAAATGGTGAAAACACACACCACAAAGCAATAACACACTTAAAACACTCGTTTTTTAGGGTTCCGCACCCAAGGGATATAACGCGGGACCCTGTTACTAAGACTCCGCTGTCTGTCTGTCACTAGGCTGTCTCATTAACCGTGATAGTTAGACATTTGAAATTTTCACAGATGATGTATTTCTGTTGGCGCTATAACAGCAAATACTAAAAAACATGATAAAATAAATATTTAAGGGCGCACCCATACAACAAACGTGATTTTTTTGCTGTTTTAATAGATACGGAACCCTTCGTGTGCGTGTCCGACTCGCACTTAACCGTTTTTTTTAAAATGGCTAAGGATGCTAAGTGACACTGTGGTCGAAGATGGTAATGCTCATCTAGCCTGGTAGCAGGAAAGGTGTTTTTAATAAAATAATTATAATTATGTAAAATAAGTTACAAAATAATATATTTACTAATTCTTGATTTTAAACGAATAATTAAACAAACATCAATTCATCCTACTAATATTATAAATACGAAAATTTGTGAGTATGTTTGTTACTGTTTCACGCAAAAACTACTGAATGGATTTTGATGAAATTTGGTATGGAGATAGCCTACACCCTGGATTAACACATAGGCTACTTTTTATCCCGAAAACATGAAGCGGGTAACACCACAGGGCGCAGCTAGTTTTATATTTGTAGCGATGATAGCTCAGTGGTTAGCGCGGTAGGTTCGCATGCTGAAGGGCGTGGGTTCAAACCCCAACAATGAGCTTGAGCTGCCGGTGAAGGAAAACATCGTGAGGAAACCATAGCATGGTGGTAGCGTACTCTCTAGTACTCGGCTGGCTAGCTACCACCCTCAAGTTGAAAATCTGCCGCCAAGCATCTAACGGTGTGTTCCGGCAGCCTCACTTGAGAGCCAGTTCCTTTCCAGGCTAGATGTGCTTTACAATCTTCGACCACGCCTTCACTTAACATCAGGTGAGCTGTGGTCAAAACACCTGGCTTGTGAACCATAAAAAAAAATATATATATATACAGTAGATTATTTACATTAAAAAATAAATTATTCTTTTTAATTTGGTCGCGATATAAGTGTGTAACTATCGACTTACAGGGCAGCACGAGCGCTCCGTGTGTTCCCTGAACTTGGCGAGATATCGCGATGTCACGATCTGGAAATACACTTCAAATACTCATACAAATGCATCAAATGTGGATATACGTAAGTAACAAATTGAAATTACTAGATACCGATTACTGTGTTCCGGTTTGAAGGGTACTGCAGCTAGCGAAATTACTGGACTGTTGAGACTAACCATCGAAAGTCGCAAAGTAATGAGCGCCAAAGCAGCGATGCCCTGGACTTTGTTTCGTCACTCAAAGTTCTGTGTATCGCTGCAATGGTCATGGGCAGGCGTTATCTCTTACCATCAGGAGAGCGTCTAGTTGGTTATCATTATCATTACTTTTAAAATAAAAATAAAATAAAAAATATTGCAATCGCCTTGTGGCATTGCAATATCTAGTAATTACAATTTGTATTTCTAAAAATAGAATTTTTAGAAATAGACTTTAAATACTCGTACAATTGCGTCAAATGTAGAAATACGTAAGTAATAAATTGAAATCATAGATTTTTAATTTATAGCTGACAGGCTTGGTGTTTGACCACAGCTCACCTGATGTTAAGTGACGGTGTGGTCGAAGATGGTAAAGCACACCTAGCCTGGAATGGAACTGGCTCTCAAGTGAGGCTGCCGGAACACACCGTTAGATGTTTGGCGGCAGATTTTCAACTTGAGGGTGGTAGCTAGCCAGCCGAGTACTAGAAAGTCACTTGGTGGTAGATCTCCTTAGCAGGAGGTCGTCTAGGTAGGTACCGCCGCAGTACCAGATATTTGCCGCCAAGCAGTAGTGTGCAAACATTACTGTGTTCCGGTTTGAAGGGTACTGCAGCTAGCGAAATTACTGGGCTGTTGAGACTAACCATCTAGTCTCAAAGTAATGAGCGCCAAAGCAGCGATGCCCTGGACTTTGTTTTGTTACTCAAAGTTCTTTGTATCGCTGCAATGGTCATGGACAGGCGTTATCTCTTACCATCAGGAGAGCGTCTCGTTCGTCTCATTACTTTTTCACATGCCCCACCATGCAATAAATAAAAAGGTTATTTTATTGTTTCCAGCATCCAACGCCACTCGAAATCCATAGATATAACAAGAAAAGCATGCGGATACTGTCGCGGTACGTTCGAAATAATTGTCAACAAGAAAAACAAAGATGGCGTCGTAGTTACCACACCAGCCAGGAAAGTTGTCAACGGGTTTGCCTTGTACGTGAAGGAAAACTATGCGAGCGTTAAAGATTCAAGCAAAACTCACGCGCAAGTCATGAAGTTACTAGGCGAACACTATTCCGCGAAAAAAAATAACTTAAATGATTTTAGTGATGAATAATTAAGAGGACTTCATTTCATAGAGGAGAAAAATGTAACGTATAGAGAAGAAAGGGAGTATGTTCTTTTAAATTTAGAATGTTAGTTTTCGTTTAAAAAAAGTCCTGCTACAAAATCTGACACCATGCAGGTTTTATTTATTTTTTTAGATTTTTAGCCTCGTACAGAGGTTGATTATGGACTGTTGAATGTATTTACGCATTTGCTCTACAAGGTAAGTTTTTTTTTTAAATTATGTTGTTTATTAACGAATCTTATAATGTTGTATAGATTTTTCAATTTGAGTTTGTTTTAAAACTGATTATTTTCTACAATAATCATTTTATTACCAAGAATATTATTTTTAGTGTAAATAATTATATGAAAGGCTGGTTTCTCAGAGGACAGTGGCGCCAGTGGCGACAAAAGGGAACTACGTAACGAGTTATTGTTTATAGTAGTGCTAGTACTAAGATCTAGATGGCGCTCTCAAATATGCTGGCGCGGAACTCAATTAGTACTGCTACGTACGTCAAGATGGCGTTATTATAAATCTTGCCAATTTGATATATAAATTTTAGCTAGAGTATACAAAAATAAATTTCCTAAGATTTTAGCCATCTGGAACGAAATTTAAAAATATATTATTATATTAATATGACTGTACATTTATTTGTATATTGACGTAATACACAATTGTAATATTTTTAGAAATAATAACTTTACATGATGTTACTTATTTCTAGAGTTAATTGTACGAAATTAATATAAGTTTATTTTATAATATGTATATACGTAACTGTAATGTATTAAATTTTTATAAAATCAATGAATTTATTGTTTTAATATATTACCGGATAATAAGTCGATTTTAAAATATAAACTAGTATAAAAGTCACGCACAACCCTATACAGGATTATAAGCGTAGGGTGTACCTACTAAGCGAAAAGGGGGTCATTGTAATCAATATTTTATTATGACTAAAATTGTTGCTCTATACATTTAAGTAGGGGTCAAAACACTATTTCTAGCTTCATTCTAGCTATAATTATATTCTAGCTTATATTGGAGGTATTACTTACAGAACCGATTTGTATTAAATTTCTATGGGGTCAATCTAAAAAAAAACATTTTACAGAGTTTTGAGGTAACAAACAAAGAAAATAACAACCGAATTGCCTAAAAATAGGCCTCGAGTACGCTTACGCGTACGACCCCCTTTCAGCTTAGTATACCCTAAGCTTATATACAGTGGTAGCCTATCACATTCACAGTGTATAAAAAACCTACTTTTTAATGGAAATAATATGTAATCATCTTGACCTGGTTCTGAATCCATTCTAAAGATGATTACGCAAAATGAAAGGTACTCTGAGTTTCTTGAAGGCTTCAACAACACAATTTAACTAAAAATTACTCGATGTTTACGTTGTTTTCCGAACTGAACAAGCACGATTTTGAAGTGTCTACCATCTGTTTTTTAATTTTAGATTTCTAACTTAGTATAGTAAATAACTTTTTTGCCCACGACGGAACGGAGACGGTATATGGGTTTTGGGGCGAGAGGATGTTTGTTTGTGCAAATACATGTTGCCATTTTTCTACAAAATTACTAGTCCGATTTTGATGCAGTTTTCAGTTATGGGTTCGGGGGTTTTTAAATATAGGCACATACTTAGTTGGTCAATTCAATTCGTTTTATTTAATATTCTAATATAGGTACAATATCAAACACATGAAGCACTTACCAAAATTATTGAATATTTTAAGTTTTTAACTGTCCGTTAGAATAAAAAATATCACAGATGATAATATTAACTATCCTACTAATATTATAAATGCGAAAGTTTGTGAGTATGTTTGTTACCCTTTCACACAAAAACTACTGAACGGATTTGGATGAAATTTTGGTGACCTTGGCTATAGACTACTTTTTATCCCGAAAATATGTAGCGGATAACACCGCGGGGCGCAGCTAGTATTAAATAATTAAAATAGAATGTTCAAAAAACCATACGTTATAATAACAATAACTTACAGTAAAATTGGCTACTTTAGTACCTATTTAGCGAAAAAATGTTTACACCCTTTTATAACCCTTTGTAATAGAGGTCGCATCAAAGTTCAAGATCGCAAGTTTAATGCAGCGACAGTGTGCTATTGCCGTTATTCGATTAATGTGTCTGGCGAAATACGAAATGGTTAATTTCACCCTTGCCCTTAAAGAAACGCGCATGCGCCAAATGCTGAAACCAAGATGGCGTTTATGTCTTCGATAATTCTAAAACTATATCATTTTTACAATAAAACTTAGAATATATAAAATGAACGAACATTATTAGGTAAATATTGGATATAAAAATTTGCTAAATTAAATTTTTTGATCATGACCTCTGAAGATACATTGTCCATTGAATGTAGAGCTGTCTTTCTCTGTAGCCAACCGTGAAATGTAGGTCTTGAATATTTTGGTCTCAGCTGTTTTCAAAAATCGAATGTCGGCAATTTCATTCAGCCAGTCTGACGTCACGTGTCGTGGAGTGCACACGGGTTTTTCGTTAGCCATGTAATGGTGAGTGGTAGAAAATCGTGAAAAATTCATTAGTGAATAAAAAATTATCTAAATGTGTAGATTTTGTGTTTTAGAGAAAATATTTGCGAAAAATAGTGCCTGAACATGTAGACTAGGAAAGTGCATTAGTGAATGTGCCTACTTTTAAAGCACGATTTGTGTTTAGTTTTGTCTAGTTTATATTTTTCTAGAAGTATACTTGTTCGTTCTAGATTTTATCTAAATGTGTTTCCCATCGATTATTTTGAACCACGTGGTTGACCGAACGCATCGTTATAGAATTATGCACCTTATACCTTAAAGTGGACAGCTCAATATTGTGTGATTAAAGTTAACTCTATTAAGATTAACTCTACTGATTTTTTTGCTCTATATAAAAAAAATACTAATTTTTATGCAATTTACCATAATAAAATCTGTTAATCTAGATTTTAATCATTTTTCCCCCCTTCTAATGATGTATCTGTTTGTTGTTAGATACCTCGTCGTTATTACAATCTAGCCTAGTTGAGACTAAAAAGTAATTTAAATATAACTTAAATTGCTAAGTAGAGTATACACGAAGAATGCGTCCATCGACACTTTTCTTACTTCTTATAATTATTTGCATAACATATATAGGTAATCGAAATCTATTTAAAATGATATGAAACATAGTAATTTGTTTAAACACAACACCCACACACAAAATTGTGTATAAAACGGTCTTTAGTAATCGGCAAATTAACAACTTGAATTTAACGAGAAAAAAAGCAACTGTTCCACCATAAAATGTTAATTTATCTTCGGCAATATAATAATAATAAACTTTATTGATCATAAATATAAAGTTAATTTTATTTTTACACGAGTAATACCTATTGGTACGATATAAATAGATAAATTACAATGAAATTATGTCCTATTAATCATCGTACTTTGCCTGCAGACGTACAAAACATAAGGTATGCCGATAAATCAATTACACAAATTAAAATGCACATAATAAATTTATTTTTTTAATATTTTAAGTGACAATAAAATAAAATAAATAAACAATAAAATGTCAAAATTGTAAATTTTGACATTTTATTGTGACATGTTTGATATTTAATGACATATTAATAAAATTATTGGCATTATTGACAAAAAGCACTAAAAACTGTGAGCAATGCCCCATGGTTTATACGAAACACGGAAGTGCATGAATACATGCAGATCTATACAACCAAAGAGGAAATAGTAAGGTCTTCTGAGGCCTATAAACAAAGACTTAAGACTGCATAGAAACCATTTAGCTTCATCACTACTGGACACCAGTGACTACCTCTTTCGGCTAACAAGAACGCGACTAGCCACAATCTAGTCGCTGAGTTTCACAGAATGAGATGACACATCACAGGATGTGCATATCCCAAAACAAATAAGATTTATTTAATTTATAAAATTTGATTATGGCTTCCGGGCTGATTGCAGATAGATAAAAAAAAGTCATTAAAATAATGTCAAAAAATTAATAATACAATCAATATTGATATTAAGCATAAGTACAGCAACATAACATACATAATAAATTACGTACATTTTAATAATTATGATGAATAGTATTTAGGTATCAATAAAAGTTTGAAAAATTAATACCCGACTACCATAAATCGACAGCCCCGTTGGCTCATTGGTAGTATATCTGCCTTGAGAGCTGTAGGGCGTGGGTTCGAGTCCCACTCAGGGCAAACATTTTGTGAATAAACAAATGTTTGTTCTGTGTCTGGCTGTTCTGTATGTATTATAAGTATGTATTTACAAAAAAAAAGTATTTATGTTTTCTACCAGTTATATGACTTCCATCGCACAAGCTTTGCTAGGTTTGGGGTTAGATGGCGCTTTGTGTAATGTCCTACGATATTTTATTTATTTATTTATAAATATCATAAAATAAATTAATATACTTCGTTAAAGGAAAATATATAGGCTATAACTTATCTATATATCTATACTATTATAAAGAGGATAGATTTAATTGTTTGTTTGTATTGAATAACTACTGGACCGATTTCAAAAGTTCTTTCACCGTTGGGAAGCTACGCTATCCTCGGGTGACGCTCATTACTTTGACTTCCGTAATCAGTTCTGTTTACACTACTGCTTGGTGGCAGAATATCTGGTACAGCGGTGGTATCATCTATACGGCGTCCTGCTAAGGAGATCTACTTCCAAGTAGGTTCGACGCTACGCTGGAACACGGAACACACGTAAATATACTTTTTTTATTGTTGTCAGGCTAGGTGTTTGACCACAGCACACCTGATGTTAAATGATGGTGTGGTCGAAGCCTCATAAACATTATAGATTGTTAAAAACCTAATCTTTGGCTTTGCTGTAATCGGGTAAAAATTAATCTTATTTTTCTCGTGAATTTTGAATTTTAGAGCAAAAGTAGTCTGATTACCGTGTTAGCTTATTGGCAGAATTTTTACTTCATGAGCTGTCGTGGGTTCAATTCTCACTCAGGACAAACATGTGAGGTACTAGATGTTTGTTCTTATCTGGGTATATAAGTACTTATTATAAGTAAAGTAAAAAAAAATATACAAAAGTATTCTATTTAATTTATATAGTACAAGCTTTACTTAGTATTTGGCTAGATGGCGCTGTTAAAATGTCTTCAATTGTTTATTTATGTATTCGGCCTATGTTGTATCGAATTCGATCCATATACAGCTGGGATAAGGTTCACAATCGCGTAACTGTTTTTTGGTGTCTAATTTGAAAGGCAATAAGAGCCTTACATCCCCTGAGCGGAATTTCCATAACCACTCTTGACGCAGAACGTCACTTACGAATAATGACATCGTGAAAAATTTGGTCACTATCGCAGTCATTTTCGCAGAACGCAATTTTCGCAAAACGCCATTTTGCAGTGTCGTTGAAGCCAGGAGTAATTTATAAAAAAAAACATTAACATTTCTTTCGTATTCGGATGTGAATTTTCACTCAATTGTAAAGTCAGCGACAACTTCAATAACCATATTTTGTTTGACTGATGCCACTAAATACCCACGTATGTTAAAATTGCTTTGTGAGAAATTTTACAGTTGATTTGTTAATTACCACAGTAAAAACCGTAAAGTTTTTACTTTTTACCTATATGATTAAATTTCGTTTTTTTATACGACAACACTAGCTGCTTGCCGCGGCTTCTTTCGCATGAATATACATACTACGTAATCCTACTATCGTACTTCCTACTAATCCCACTAATATTATGAATGTGGATGGCTCAGCCATACCAAATTTCATTCAAACCCGTTCAGTAGTGTTTGCCTGAAAGTGTAACAAACATACTCACAAACTTTCACATTTATAATACTAGCTGCGCCCCGCGGTGTTACCCGCTACATGTTTTCGGGATAAAACGTAGCCTATATATAAATCCAGGGTGTTAGCGACCTCCATACTAATTTCATCAAAATCCATTCAGTAGTTTTTGCGTGAAAGAGTACGAAACATCCATCCATCCAGCCAAACTTTCATTCATAATGTTAGTGCGATGGGATTAGTGTGATTTTACGTCCTTAGAAAAGAAATTTACAAAGATCCTTCCGCAGTTGAAATATTAGGATGCTTACAACATAAGAAATCAACTGCTATATATTATAACCATCCAAGCGTGCTCCATCTTAGACCGCATCATCATTAACATCAGTTTTATTAACATTAAAACCCAGCGGCTTAGGCTCTTCGTTAATTAAACCGGGACTAGTAATGCATAGTATTCGTGAAGATTCAATTTTTGTAGTTTGCAAAAAATTTCCTAACGCCTGTCAATATTTGTAGAGCAAAGAACTTAAGAACAAAATTATGATAATTTCGTGTCTTGTTATCCTAAACAATACATGAACAAAAACTGTCGAGTTTTCGTTGTTTTAATTTCGCTTTAATATATTTGTTGTTGGCAATTTGTTATGTTTGTTTTGTTTGACCGACAAGGGCTCACCGGAAGACCAGCGCTGGTCATACCACTTAGTATAACCAGTATTATGCTGAGGTGAGCCCCTATTTTGTAACTGTTTGTCTCTGTTTGTTGTGTTCTGTTCTGTGTGTTACAAAATAAAATTATTTTCTTTGTTTCTTTCTTTTAATTAAAATAGGTCGGACACTTTGACTATAAATATAATTATAAATATCGCATGACATTACACACAGCGCCATCTGACCACAAACTAAGCTAACTATGGAAGTGAGATAACTGATACTATAGTTATATTATACTATGGCTTCGGGTCACAACCTTTACTTATAAAATATATGAAAAGCACGTTTTATTAGGTAATGCTGTTCTATTAAAAGTACTGTTGATGATGGTAACTATAAACTGAAATGTTTAGGAGGAAAAATAGCAAAAAGAATTTGGCAGCGGTGGGATTCGAACCCACGCCTCCGAAGAGACTGGTGCCTTAAACCAGCGCCTTAGACCGCTCGGCCACGCTACCACTTATAATGTGTGTTGAAATTATACAACTATTTCTGTAATTACATTTTAGTTGCAAGTTCAGTTATAAATAGCATTTTATTAAAATCTGTAAACCTATTTTGTCTGCTAATAGATTTTGTATCTACAGCGACGGAACAACGATAGAAAAAAAATGTAGATATGTTTTTTTTCTTTCCCTCACGTTGGTTTGGCGTCGCAGTTCTATAGTTTTTTTTTGATTGGTTGATGTGTTTGACTACAGCTCGATGGTGTCGTCGAAGATGGCAAAGCACACCTCGCTCGGAGTAGAACCGAAGGAAGAAACAGTCGATTAAACCGAGCGGTACGAGACTCCCGCGCATCTACGACAATTATAATTATGTTATGTTTGGAATAAATAAATAAATAAGTTATTCTGCCGCTAAGCAGTAGTGTGTAAACATTACTGTGTTCCGGTTCGAAGGGTACTGCAGCTAGCGAAATTACTGGGCTGTTGAGACTAACCATCGAAAGTCTCAAAGTAATGAGCGCCATAGCGATGATGCCCCGGACTTTGTTTTATTACTCAAAGTTCTGTGTATCGTCATAGTGGTCACAGTGGTCGAAACACAGTGATGTTTTACACACTACTGTATTTTCCTATCTTCAAATAAATTTCATCCTCCCTTTCGATGTGATTCATGCGGTTAGGTCATGCTACATATTTTCTTGCGCGACTTTTTAGTTACCTTATATTTTAAGTTATCGTTAGCAACATCTTTTATCAACATCGTCGTGATAAAAGTTGATAATAAGATGAACTTATGAAAACTGTAACTTTGCTTTTTGTTTACGCTGTTACTGCCGCCTTTACTATCTGAAAAGTATCTAGTTTTTACGCCATAGGTGACAAAGAACAGGGTTTGCCTGTTAACCTAATATTCCACTTTACCATGATCATCGCCCACAGCCTTCTTTATCTCACTGCTGGGTATAGGGCTCTCTCTCGTCATGCCATCTGCCTCAGTCCTAGGCCAATCTGGTCCAGGTTCGACCCGCGACGGAGACAATATCGTCGACCCATCTTGCAGAGTAAGTTTTTATTAGGGTTTAAGAGCGTATTGAGTTTATTAAATAACAAAAATTGAAACACCCATAATTATTATTTGAAGTAGAGTTTTAAACATTTTCTAAAACACGTATACTTTTTTGTTTTTGAAAAGGTACACCGAAATAAAATACTAGTGCAACTTTGTCAATGTGCGGCGCGCGAAATTTGAATTGTTTATTTACGCCCGCGAAGAAGAAGTTTGGGTTTCAGAGAAGAGAAGAGTTTAAAGAGCACCTCACGGTGCTGCTCTTTGCTCTCTACGGCGCCCACTTTGGGAACACCTGACAAAGCCAATACAAGTTTACGTGAATTCGATTCCAATTGCGCCATGTTACGTAAACGCGGTCGCGTTCCGTGTTATTTAATTTCTCTATTACGGGCTTGGTATTATGATCACAACTCACCTGATGTTAAGTGACGGTGTGGTCGAAGATGGTTAAGCACACCTAGCCTGGAATGGAGCTTGATTAGATGCTTGGCGACAGATTTTCATCTTGAGGGTGGTAGCTAGCCAGGCTAGTTAAGTACTAGAGAGTACCCTACCACCATGCTAAGGTTTCCTTCACCGACAGCTCAAGCTCATTGTTGGGATTTGAACCCACGCCTTTCGGCGTGTGAACCGACCGCACTAACCACTGAGCTATCATCGTAGTAAAAATACATAAAATACGGCCCCTGATCACAGGGTGATGATGAAACGAATGATACTGTCAACATAATAGATAGATCTACATAAAGATCAATCATCGGATACATCATAACAAGGGCAGAATAGATCAGATTCTAATCTTATATTGTCAACTGAACAGATACTTAGATTAGATTGTAATCTTTGATGTTTTCGACTAAATAGATAGGTATTGTTTTGTATACGTAAAAGTTACTGTTCTACTTTCTCATCTTGAATTTGTTTTTCCTCCACTGTGCTTCAACTCGCTAATATCGTAAATACTAAAACTTGCGTGTGTTAATCTGTGTGTTTGTTCCTTATTCATGCTGTAACGGCTCAACAGATTTTACTGAAGTGATTTTTTTCTTATTCTTGGTAAAGCTAGAGCTAATTTTCGACAATAGGCATGATGACAGATTTTGAAAAACTTACCTATAAT
This sequence comes from Biston betularia, assembly GCA_905404145.2. Classification (NCBI taxonomy): domain Eukaryota; kingdom Metazoa; phylum Arthropoda; class Insecta; order Lepidoptera; family Geometridae; genus Biston; species Biston betularia. The sequence goes on from FR989886.1 coordinate 2,873,839, forward strand.
GCTTGGAAATATATATTAGTTACAATGAATAACATATTTCTGCAGAAATTAAAGGTTTAGTAGAAAAAACGGAGTGTTCCGGTAGCCTCACTTGGGAACCAGTTGCATTCCAGGCTAGTTGTGCTTTAACACCTTCGACCACACCGTCACTTAACATCAGGTACGCTGTGGTCAAACACAATGGTATTGTTCGTATGTTCACAGTTTTACACAAAAGTGACGTCATTCACTGTAATTAGTGTTATAATATATCATGGCAGATTGCCGTATTTTGCAGTTTTATTTTATCAACATAATTTAGCAAAAGAGGAAAAAATGCGTGTTTTGTATTCCATGACTCAAGTTTTTTTATTGATAAATACCTATTTTAGTGATTTTTTGTATCATCATTGTCATCATGCCTATTCTAAATAAATTTTTTTCTCCTTTCCTTTTTCCTGCACCTAAGCCCCGTGTAATAGTTTAGTTTAAAATTAATTCGGGATTATACCCAATCCCACTCACCACATACGGTCGTGCTGTTCGTCACAAATTCAATTCTACATCACGACTTTGGTCAAAGTTCAGTTTTCCCCAATCATTATAATTCAAACCACGTATCATGGCGATATAAATGAATAAACCAGGAAAAGTTTGACGTATATATACTCACCGGAGTTCTGTCATGCTATTCAGTGTTCCGAATCTTCCGGGATATAATTCATTTATACTACATACCCAGTGCTGATTGAAGCTACCTATTGAAGGTTTTTATTGAATTTCCCGGGATAACAAACATGTAGATATCTCCATAATCCTATTTCAAAATAAGGTTGTGTCTAGGTGTTTTAAATGTAGATAGATAGATAGATAAAACTCTTTATTGTGCACACCATAAACATGAACCTTATGAACTAGTGCTACAGGTGACCTTATTGCTAACAGCGATCTCTACCGTCTTTCTAATGTACAAATATTTTATTGATAACACCAATGTTACACATTGGTGTCACTTCAAAATTTTAAACATGTCATTAAATGAGTTTTAAAACACTGATTACATGTCAAAATAACGTATGTCACTATACAAACGTGTCAATATAAAAATATTGTCAATATACAAATATCATAATCACTTATTAAGTCCGGTTGGTTCATTGGTAGTATGTTTGCTCCAAGAGCTGAAAGACGTGGGTTCGATTCCCATCCAGGATAAACATTTTGTGTTATAAACAAAATGTTTGTTCTGTGTCTGGGTGTTCTGTATTTATTATAAGTATGTAATTACAGAAAAAAAGTGTTTTAAAAAGTATCCTATCAGTTATCTGACTTCTATAGTACAAGCTTTGCTTAGTTTGGGGTCAGATGGCGCTGTGTGTAATGCCCTATGATATTTATTTAGGTATTTGTACTTACAAAAACAAATCTTTTATCATTTATATGATTCCCATAGTATAAGATTTGCTTTGCTTAAATAGGTATTTTAAAATAACTAAAAATCGATTTAGATAAAATACCTAATTAGTAAATAAAATCGCTAACCAGTCCCGAATTCATTCAATCAATCTTGTTTTAAAATTGAGATTTTGTTTTTGTATCGATGTCGATAGCTCAGTGGTTAGAGCATCGGTTCACACGTCGGAGGGTGTGGGTTCAAATCCCAACAATCAGCTTAAGCTGCCGGTGAAGGAAATCATCATGAGTAAAATATAACTGAAGTAGAATACTTTCTGGTACTCGGCTGCCAAGCTACCACCCTCAAGTCGGAAATCTGTCCCCAAGCAACTAATGGTGTGTTCCGGTAGCTTTTTAAAAATAACAATCAATGTCCCCAAATAAAAATAGATTAAAAAAAAAAAAACAATATTATTTTTAACACACAGTGCCATCTGGCCCTAAACTAAGCAGAGCTTGTGTGATGGAAGTCTGATAACTGATAGAATACATACATATTTATAATACATACACCCAGACACAGAACAAACATAATTTGTTGATACATAAAATGTTTGTCCTGAGCGGGAATCGTCTCACACCCTTCAGCACTTAGGTAAGGCAGATATGCTACCAATGAGCCAACAGGGCTGTCAAATATACTTGCCTTGCATTTGCGACTTGAAGGCATCCAGATAGTATCTATCAATGATTCACCCATTCGAGCAGCGAACTCCATTTAGCGGTTCATTTAGCCGCACTTGAGAGCCAGTTTCGTTCCAGGCTAGAACAAACCGGTAGATTAGATCGGTAAATAGGCACCCCACCTATTTACCGATCAAAGCGCCAATATCAGAGGGCATATTCATGTTTGAAGAATTATTAGTCTTATTAAAATAATTTATCTCAGACGCTGAAGCATAGAGGACGCCACTAACGTGTTTTTTACACATCTCTGTAAAATCTTAGATCCGGGCTGACGTTTTTATCTGATTTGATATTTATCGTGATATTGATAAAATTAATATGAAATACCTAAGCAAAGCTATCATTATAGGTACTATGGAAAAATCAAATCTACACTATTATAAAGAGGAAAGATTTGATAAAGATAAAGATTTGATTTTTTGTTTGTTTGTATTGAATAGGCTCCGAAACTACTGGACCGATCTGAATAATTCTTTCATCATTAGAATGCTACATTACCACTGAGTGACATAGGTTATATTTATATTGTTAATCGAGTTTTGTTTTCCCGTGCGAAGCCGGGGCGAGCTGCTAGTTGCTGATAAAACATAATTACATTAAAAACATCCAGAAACAGAATATTCATCTATATTCGTTACATTAATGTTTATCTTGTGTGGGAATTGAATCCACGCCCTTTAGCTCATGAAGCAGATGTAGGTACTACTGAATAAGCAAACAGGACAGTCAAAAAATAATATAGTCTTTCAGTACGCTTACGCGGTGAGTGTGCTTCAGATCTACATGACCAAATTCCATCCTCCTGTCATTGGGTCCCTGTCCTGATTCCAATTTCCACCTATCTACTATCGGACAGCCAAGAACTCCAAGAAGCGACACCGCTTCATGCTCGATATTCCAAAGACTCGAACTAAACGGTTAGAGTCTACCTTCATTGTACGAATCGCTAAACAATGGAATTTGCTGCCCGAGTGGGTGTTCCCTGATAGATACAATCTGGGTTCCTTCAAGTCGCGATTGAATCGGTTTCTTCTAGGCGAGCGTGGTCCACCGTAGGCCGCAACTTCGCATCACATCAGGCGAGTTGGTCAGGGCATTCGACAGAATAAAACGTCAGTAAAACGTATATTTGACAGCCCCGTTGGCTCATTGGTAATATATCTGCCTTGAGAGCTGTAGGGTGTGGGTTCGATTCCCACTCAGGGCAAACATTTTGTGAATAAACAAATGTTTGTTCTGTGTCTGGGTGTTCTGTATGTATTATAAGTATGTTTTTACAAAAAAAAAAGTATTTATGTATTGTATCAGTTATCTGACTTCCATCACACAAGCTTAGTTTGGGGCCAGGTGGCGCTGTGTGTAGAGTCCTACGATATTTGTATTTGTATTCGTACTTTATCCTTAGATTAAACTAACTTCCCTCTACCTCTATTGTAACTATTTTAAGTAATAAAAACCGGCCAAGTGCGAGTCGGACTCGCGCACAAAGGGTATCAATTTATACTATAATAAAGAGGAAAGATTTGTTTGTTTGTATCGGTCCAGTTGTTTCGGAGCCTATTAGGCTCCGAAACAACTGGACCGATTTCAAAAATTCTGTGGTGTGACGACCTGCGTAAAGCGGCGGGAAAACAATGGACGCAAAAAGCTGTCGACCGAGCTCAGTGGCGTGCATTGGGAGAGGCCTACGTCCAGCAGTGGACAGCGAAGGGCTGATGATGATGATGATGATGAGCGGGAATCGAACCCACGCCCTTTAGCTCTTAAGGCAGATATGCTACCAATGAGCCAACAGGGATGTCTTTGTGTAGTTAGTGTAGTTACTAGTTTGTGTGAATACCGCGAGCAGAGCATCAACCCGCAAGCAGCACCCAATCACGAGTATGAGGCATGCATCAGCTATCGCCCTCCTCAACATATCAGAGAGAAGAGAGCGACCCAACACGACGCCGCCTTTGAAGGAGCCTTCATGAATGTTCGAGTCATGCACAGAATCTTTAATGCTTGTTGAAGATCAGTTTAGAAACTTAAACTGCCTTGCTACTATTTAGACTACTAGCTCATTAAAAAACAATACCGAGTCTGAACTGTTAGCTCTCTAAAGACTAAACGATAGTTGTCTTTGACTCCTTTATTGTCTCGCTAACAATGAAGAAGACAACGCGATACAAAAGTATGTTTAGATGTCGTGCGAAAATTTCGTTTCGTAATTATCATTGTCGGAATCTAGGGGTTTTCGTGATATTTTATAATAACAAGGAATTTTGAGATGAAATCTTATTGGATTTCATGTTTTTTTTTAATGTTTGTAGTTTAAAAGATCTAAGCGTACAAACGTCGGGAAGCGACATTGTTTTATACTATAAATAAATAAATATCGTTGGGCAATACACACAGCGCCATCTGACCCCAAACTAAGCAAAGCTTGTACTATGGAAGTCAGATAACTGTTAGAATACTAAATACATACTTATAATAAATACAGAACACCCAGACACAGAACCAACATTTGTTTAAATATCACAAAATGTTTGCCCTGAGTGGGAATCGAACCCACGCCCTTCGGCTCTTGGAGCAGACATACTACCAATGAACCAACAGGGCTGTCAACAATGTAGAGATAGAGATACTAACTTTCTAAACTCAAGGGACTTAACAGGGCGAGTTTTCCTCAAGATTCAAGGTGAGTTTATGCAGTAAAATCAATCTTTGTAGAGTACTCACTGCAATTAGCATACGTTTGAAACTCTTTATGGGCTTTGAGGTAAATCGACTGTACATTAAAATTTTGACCTCAATATATTTGAGGAAAATGTGTAGCTACTGTGTGTGAAGTGTTTTAAAGACACTCACTGGTTCGAAAAGAAAAATCTTTGTTAGTCCGTGACAGCCCCGTTGGCTCATTGGTAGTATATCTGCCTTGAGAGCGTGGGTTCGATTCTCACTCACGGCAAACATTTTGTGAATAAACAAATGTTTGTTTTGTGTCTTTTTTTTTTTTTTTTTTTTTTAATGATTGACAGGCTAGTTGTTTGACCACAGCTCACCTGATGTTAAGTGAAGGTGTGGTCGAAGATGGTAAAGCACACCTAGCCTGGAATGGAACTGGCTCTCAAGTGAGGCTGCCGGAACACACCGTTAGATGCTTTGCGGCAGATTTTTGAGGGTGGTAGCTAGCCAGCCGAGTACTAGAAAGTACCCTACCACCATGCTATGGTTTCCTCACGATGTTTTCCTTCACCGGCAGCTCAAGCTCATTGTTGGGGTTTGAACCCACGCCCTTCGGCATGCGAACCTACCGCGCTAACCACTGAGCTATCATCGCTACATAATCGCTATCGTGTCTGGGTGTTCTGTATGTATTTACAAATAAAAAGTATTTATGTATTCTATCAGTTATCTGACTTCCATCACACAAGCTCTGCTTAGTTTGGGGCCAGATTGCGCTGTGTGTATAGTCCTACGATATTTATTTAATGACTGATATTTTTTCTCATTATACTTGTTTCCTAAAAAATTCTCTTTCCTCAAGAATTTTTTAATAATTAAAATAATAGCGTATGGATACGCTTTTTTTTTTAAATTGTAAAACACTAAAAGTTAAATAAGAATCTTCAGTTTGACCGTATTGGTGCTCGGAAGTACGCAATTGTAACTCGCAAATGTAATAAAAATATTTGTTACTATAGAAACTGACGCGGTATGGTATTGTCAAATTTCGCGCGCGAACATTGCGGCCCGCAGTGCGGAGCAAGACGGGGTCCCGCGCGCGTTGTTCTAAGCTTTGACTCCATGATGTAGGCCACCAGATGTGGCCGGAGATGCGGGAGTACTCACTTTTAACTTTATCGGAGTATCCCATAAAATTAAAAGTGAGTAATTCCGCATAAGAGAACGTACCCATACTACGTGACACGTTCTGAGGGGGTCTTCAAAATACCACGCTTCGTCGCTGGGGCGGAGTGTCCAATCTTAGGTTTTCCTCACTTAGACAATACTTTCTAGGGAAATCTCGTGCTTTTTCAAGCTATGATACATTTTTTTCCTCTTGTTATTATAGGTGTGTGTGTACTCTTGGCGTCACGCGGTAAGCGAGACAAAAGATGTTTTTCTTAATTTGTTATTTATGAACGAATCTTGATATATACCACGGGTGATCACCGAGGGGGAGGAGGATAAAAAAATTGTGGAAATGGGTCACGTATGGGTACATTCCCAAATAAAACAAAAAAACTTACTATTTTTGAACTCACAAACAATTAAATGTAGTTAACACACTAATATAGAAATTAAATGCGAACTTACACTTTTTATACGATACATACACAAATTCTCCTTATGTAAACAACAATGCAGTTCCTATTCACAATTCGCACTCTTTTCGTACATTTAAAATATAATTTTTGTTTAGGTGATAGCGTAGATTTTTAAGATAAGTTCACTGGATACTGGAACGGGAATTGACTCTCCAGTGAAGCTACCGGAACACAGCATGAGGCGCTTGCTACATTTAACCTAACTTGAAGCTGGTAGATAGCCGAGTAGATAGTTCCTCACGATGTCATTTTTTTCATGTTCACTGCCAGTTCAAGCTCATTGTTGAGATTCGAGCTCACGCCTTTCGAAGTGGGGTCCAACTGCACCAAGCTATCATCACTAAAAATCAGTATATTCATATAAATAAGTAGCAATCAAAAGCAAAAATACATTTTCCAATAAAAAAAAACTATCACGGATCATGATAGTGATCATCGATTACATTTTTATCGATCTGATAGAAAGAATTAAACACCTTTGTGTAACATAACGTCATGAAATATGAAGTTAATACCTGACAATAATGTACATATACCAATGTAGGTATATTTAATTTTGTTTTTAATCTAGAGATTTTTGTACTAACTCAAATAATATAATAACACAGATAAGAGTATAAATATTATTAGGGTTCGTAAAAAAGAAATGTAATCGGCATTAATAAATAATATTAAAAAATAGTTCGATTTCCATACAAATAATTTTTCGCCATTTATGGACAAATGGAGCATAATTTTACAGTGAAATCACAGTTAATGATTTTGGTCTTTATTTGCGGGAAATCACAATTGCTTGTGTATAATATGTATTCTGGGTATCGTAGGACATTACACATAGCGACATCTGACCCCAAACTAAGCAAAGCTTTGGAAGTCAGATAACTGATAGAATACCTAAATACTTTTTTTGTTGTAAATACATTGGTACCTATAAGATTTTTTTAAATATTGTTAATATATTACTATTACAAAGAATTATACAATTCAGTCGAAAATACAATATAGTCAAAATCTAACTACTGAAAAAGTCCCCCGCGCACCGAGCCCCGTGCGAACGTCCGCGTCCCCAAGACGCTGGCTGCGTTCCCGCGCTGGATGGCCAAAGATATTTGCCGAGTCAAGAACCACCCCGACGTCGGATCTTTTCCTTTCTCCTTCAAACGATATCCTATCTCATGCACAGACTTATAATACTTACAAATACAAATACAAATACAAATACTTTATTGATAACACCAATGTTACAAGTCACTTCAAAATTTTAAAGATGTCATTAAATGGGTTTTAAAACACTGATTACATGTCAAAATAAGGTATGTCAATATCCAAACATGTCAATATAAAAAATATTGTCAATATAAAAATACTGTCAATATAAAATATGTCAATATAAAAATATGTCAATACCAAAACAATATTTTTACTTTTACTTACTTAAAATACATACAGTACACCCAGACACAGAACAAACATTTGTTTGTACCACACAGTTTGTCCTGGGTTGGAATCGAACCCACGCCCTTCAGGGCTGTCAACCAACGAGAACAATAAGCCCCTTTTAGCTTAATACACATTGGCGAGCTGTATTTTGCAATTTAACTTCCTCATATTTATCATTATTTTGGTCTACGGTTTTTTCCTATTCAGATGTGGTAATGATTCTTGGGGATATACCCTACCACGGACAACTGTTCTGACGTTTAAAGTCGTGCCATCCATTCTAATGCGGCATTGTCTGGACTACCTCAGAATATTTTAGCTGCATTTTCCTTCAACTTGTTATTGTTATGCTGCTGTCATTGTTGTTGTTGTATCAGTGTTTTTTTTAATACAAAATGAGTTGACTCACCTATAAGTTTTACCACACTTTCAGCGTTGCAAGTCAAGTGTACTGTGGCTTTACCCAAGACTTTCGATTACTCTTTTTTCAGAGTACAATGTCACGGTACACGTGGGTGTGTACATTTTAAATAATTATACGCTCTGACGTGCTTCTAACAAAAGTAAAAATACTTTGTATGCAAACAGTTTTAGGAAAGTAATGAAACAAAAAAAAAAACGGTACTACCGTTTGACTACCCTGTTGGCTCGTTTGGTAGTACCTATATCAGCTTCAAGAGCTGTAGGGTGTGGGTTCGATTCCCACCAGAACAAACATTTAGGTATGCGATAAAAGTTTGTTCTGTGTATTCTGTATCTATCTATAAAGAGGAAAGATTAGATTGTTTGTATTGAATAGGCTCCGAAACTACTGGACCGATTTCAAAAATTCTTTCACCGTTGGAAAGCTACACTCCCCGGGTGACATAGGCTACTTTTTATCCTTGTATTCCCATGGGAACGGGAACTACGCGAGGCATCCACTAGTTTATTATAAGAGTGTATTTACAAAAAAAAAGTTTAAAAGTATTCTATCAGTTAACTGGTTTCCATAATACAAGCTTTGCTTAGTTTTGCAAATATTTGCAAACACTAACACATTTAGATACAGAAAATTTACTTAAAATAATTTAAAACTAGCTCTGAGCGCAGATACACACACATTCACACGCACATACACACACACACACACACACACACATGCACGCAACATACACACCGTCCGCACCGCACCAATCTAGATTGTAATCGCAAATGTAGGTAGTCCCTGCGAAACAGGTGTTCGCCTAGTGCAGGGACTACAAGCAACGATGAAATCTGTACAATTGTACATAACACATTTTATGAAATAAATTATTTCGTATTTTCTGTATTTTGTTTAAGGCTAGATGGCGCTGTGAAAACGATATACAACTATATTTATTTTATTTTTATTAATTTGAACTAAATAAAATTAACATTGCGTAAGGAAGTTAGCAATCTATATAAATAGTTTTACCGTTTTAACAACCCTTTATCTTGTAAACGGTTTCACGGAAAAATACTTACATTATCGTTTTAAAATAAACGATGCCTATTTAGATAAAATCTTATATTACCCGATTAGAATCAAATAACTTTATTATTTACCCGCAAAGAGAAAATACAATTGCGTAAGAAAAACGTGACATTATACTAAACACAAGTAATTATCAAATAATCGCAATTTAAATAATCGTTAGATTTAATCTACACCTTGATAATATATATTGTACCGATACCATCGATTGCGGTCATTAGATTTGAACGTTTTCTTAACTACCCAATACCTACAATTCCTAATAGGTATAATTATCATTAAATCGAAGTTTATTCTGTCTAACAACTTGTCACCCGTATCAACACGAATGTAGCCTGGCTACTTCAGGCCTTGTTTGTTCATTGAAAAGTTACATTTGGGGGTGCAAAAGTCAGAGCACGCAATTTTATTTTTGGGATGTCAAGAGTAGCCCCTTAGTGCAAGTTTGTGGGGTTGCAAACCTTGTCCTGCGGCCGCCATCTTGTAAAAAAGTGTGCGAATCATTTTTACGATATATCAAGGATAACAATTTATCGCACGGATAATCTAGTTTTGTTGTTAAATTTAATTTTCAACATATTTTGTTCTACAATTTTTAGTCGTAGAACAAAAAACAACAAAGTTATTAACGAAAATTGTTGAAAATTTTGGAACAAATTTTCTTTTGGTCGTTATAACTTTTTTTCTGGGTTTTATTACAAAAAAATTTTGATAGAGGTGTTGTCCAGGAATAACTTTTATTTATTTATAAGGGTTTTAGAGTGTTGTGAAACTAAGACTATTCTCCGGTAGGTAGGTACTCGTGAGTATACGACCCCCTTAACGTGTGACGTAATTTATAGATGGTTCCTAACCGGAACACAGTAATGTTTACACACTACTGCTTGGCGGCAGAATATCTGGTACTGCAGGGGTACCTACTGAGACGACTTCCTAAGCTAAGACGAGTCGAGAATATTCAGACAAAACTTTCCCATGGCAAATTTACCACGCATCCCAAATAAAACATAAAATTTTATTTTAGATAAATGTAACGACTGATATTTGCTTTCTATTCCGAAGTGTAAAGTATGTTTCTCACTGCAGTCAATCATCAGATAATGGTGATGATGACAGAAAGAACGAACGGTTCCAGTGAGATTATCGTTACCAGTGAAACCGCGATGCACAGCTAGTTGATTGATAAGTGAAACGACAGACACCAACTGTTTTCTAAGAAATTGTATAACCATTTTATCATGAATGAATAATATATAGATTTCGTTTGCAAATACAATTTTATACTTGCAATAAAATTTTGATAAAGCTAATCATTTAAATATTTATTAATATAACTTTATAAACCTGATACAAGTCCGATTTATACTTGTAATAAATTAGCAGTCTTAATACCTTTGTACCTATTTAAATTGCTACACATGTGTTTTTATAAATTTATTCGGTAACTAGATAAGTACATTTGCAATAACAAATATTTACTTCTTACAAACACTTTAATAAAGATTTGATAAACTATACTTATTTTTATATTGCCCTGGCAACTGTAAGTACTTTGATAGTCGGGCATAGTCCTACCTTTAAAGAATGTATCGGCAATCATTTTTAACTCGTAACTCACTTGGTGGTAGATTTTGTTAGCAGGAAGTCGTCTAAGGTAGGTACCACCGCAGTACCAGATATTCTGCCGTTGAGCAGTAGTGTGTACATTACTGTGTTTCGGTTTGAAGGGTACTGCAGCTAGCGAAATTACTGGGTTGTTGAGACTAACTATCGAAAGTGTCAAAGTAATGAGCGCCAAAGCAGCGATGCCCTGGACTTTGTTTTGCTACTCAAAGTTCTGTGTATCGCTGCAATGGTCATGGACAGGTCTCCCTTACTATCAGTAGAGCGTCTTGTTCGTATTAAACCTTTTACATATAAAAAAAAAACAAATGCGATTTATTTTAATAGATTTTTTTTAATTCAAGATATATATTGCTTCCATACAGTACAAGTTCTTTTAAATACAAAGTACCTAGTATATGGTACACAGTGAAATATGGGCCCTGTCAGAACAGCAAGGTTTAGAAGAGAGGAGCGTTCATTTCAGTCAAAATTTGTATTTTTAAATAATGCCATATTCATAATTCTGTCAGGAATTCGTCGTTTGTGTAATATGCATTATCGAGGCCGGTCGCCAACACGATGGTCTGAACAAGTGAAAGAAGCCACCTCCTCTTCTAAATTCTACCAGGTGGTGAGGGCTACTTCGGACCGAAGTCGATGGAGACAGATTATCCGTCTAAGAGGTTCCAATGACCACGATCCTCAGACATGAGGGAACGATTGAAGAAGCTATATGCTTTAAGAATAAGATGATGTTTTCATTTTTTTATAAATTTCAGGGAATTTTATTCATCTTTTAAGTCTGACGGCAACTTATTATGATTTTTTTAATCAGTGTACAAAAAATGAAACTCTGATAGCAAATTCTTTCTATATTTATAAAATTTGCTGTGCTAACCTGACATTGCTAAAACGAACCCGCACATTCGACTCGTCTCAGTTGCCAATTGGAATCACATTATCATTTTATTTTCAACTTTTATCTATTAATTTATGTTAATGGATTGTGTATTTCTGTTTTTTAGATTCGTTTTATATCGATTACTGCGTTAGAGTCCACGTTTTATCTGCACCATATTAGTCTTTAACATCTCTCTACTGAGCTGGTAGGTTTGCAGACATACATTGAGTTTCTTCTAGCATATCCCCTAAACGATGTTTTCCTTTACCGGAAAAAACAGTGGCAAATTTTATTACTTCTCTTCTCAATCGGACACTCTTGGCAGAGTCGTCGTGGCTGCAGATGGACAAGGTTGCGTCTCTCCAGTTGTGGCGATCCTCCGCATTGCGAACACACTGTACTGCAGTGGACTTCGTAATCGATTATTCGACTGACCTAATCGACTATGAAATTGTATTACATCTATTGCTATAATATTGAAACTCTTTATTACCCGCCTCTTTTCGGGATGTACCTTCCGCGGTATGAGATGCACCTTGGCTGCTAGAGACATTGTTTTATGACATTGACGAGTATTTCAAACTAAAAGATTATTTATTAAATTACTAGCTATATTTTTTGTGCTTTTTTGTTATATTGACAACGTTTTTTCATATTGAAATATTTTTGTATTGACATATTCTTAATTTGACAATATTTTTGTGTTGACATGTTTTTATATCGACATATATATACTTTGAAATTTTGTTTTTATTCATCGACATGTAATCAATGTTGAATGATACACATATTGAAAATTTTACTAAAATTTGACTTGTAACATCATTAGTGTTATCGATGAAATATTTGTACATGTATTTATTTACCACCACAAATTAAAAATAAATATAAATGACAACGATATAAATGTTTTAATTAAATCTTATAAATGAAGATTTTTTTTACCTTTAATTAAACAGCAATGTATAAATAAGTAAAGTAACTAAGACATGCAACATTTAAAATAAAAACTAATCTTAAAAGGCCGCTATAAATGGGAATAGTTCCCAAAACGCTGGCCCCATTGTCGCGTTGTATGGCATATATATATATATCACGCTATACTCCTAGAATTCGGTATGTAAAGTTTTTTTTTGTATTTATTTTATATTTTTTACTGATAGTAAACTTTATTTTATGAAACTAATTTGAATATTTTGGCTTTCTATGCGGTAGTTTAATTCTAATACATTTTCAAACTTTTTATAGTTATGACGTCATAACATTGGCTGAATATGTAGAATATGTACCTTTTTTAGGCACTGAAAGAATCCTTATACAGCCAAGGACATGACGTCATTAGAAGTTAATTGAAAGTCAAATTTATTTTATGTATTTTATTAAAATAAACCTCGTCTCATAGTTTAAAGAGTTTTAAACGGAAAAATCATGTACAGGAATGTAATATTTCGAAATGGTTTTGGAATCAGCAAAGTATTTTTTTTCTTTACATACCGAATTGTCCACACTTGTGTATATAATTCGATACTTTACATTGGGAACATCACTATTTCAAAATATGAAAGCTAAAAAAGCACAAGTTCTGTGAAGTAATACGATAAACGACCTGCGACATAATGTTATCAAGTGCCCTCCAAAATTCGGCTTACTGAAATTAATTTGGCAACATTTCTAGGCGTTACCGTAAGTCGAGGCTAAGGCTTAACGAGCTAACAACAGATACAGAATTTGAGCGAGTTATTTAGTTGATTTTTAATCTGATCCTATACTTATCAATGCATCGCATTTCGCAGAGCATAAGTATGGTAGTAACACCGTCTATAATCTAATAATAATGTAAAATATCAAAAGCTTGCGGTTTCACCCGCGTAGTTCCCGTTCCCGTGGGAATACAGGGATAACCAGTAGCCTATGTCACCCGGGTATAGCGTAGCTTCCCAACGGTGAAAACATTTTTAAAATATCGGTTCGGTGTCTTTTTTTTTAATGTAAAAAAAGTAATGAGACGAACGAGACGCTCTTTGATGGTAAGAGATAACGCCTATTCATGACCATTGCAGCGATACACAGAATTTTGAGTAACAAAACAAAGTCCGGGGCATCACTGCTTTGGCGCTCATTACTTTGAGACTTTCGATGGTCTCAACAGCCCTGTAATTTTGCTAGCTGCAGCACCCTTCAAACCGGAACACAGTAATGTTTACACACTACTGCTTAGCGGCAGAATGTATGGTACTGCGGTGGTACCTACCTAGACGACCTCCTGCTAAGGAGATTTACCACCAAGTAAAGTAAGTTGTCCAGCAGTTTGAGCGTGATATAACAAACTCACAAACTTTGGCTTGTATTATATTAGTGTGATAAATAAATAAATTCTAAATCGATTCGTTTAAGTTCAACCAAGAAGATTTCTTGAGTACGGATATTTTGCGGTCCATTATTATCTTTATAATCCGTTTGCAGTAAAATAAATTAATCTGATAAAATATGTCGCGATTCAGCTTCTTGACAATAAATCCAGACTGGAAATTGACGTCAATATCATGTCATTTATTGATGTAATAACGTGTTTTATTATATCTATTCATAAAAAAGAGATATCTGTTGGGTTTCCATAAATGCTCTTGCGAAAGTGGCAACCGAATTTCTCATATCTAACGGAATTGAAATTTGCCATGTTAGTTCAATTCTGATGATTGTGTATTTTTATAGTCATGACCTGACTACACCCAAGTAAAGTCAGATAAAAGAACTCCCCAATGGTCAACAGTATAGTAGATACGTAACTTTGTATGCACATATTTTGCAAATTTTTTTTTGTTCCATAAAAATCAATCATTATCTAAGAATTCGAGAGTTGTAACTTTCATTTGCTTGATAGGCGTAGGTTAATACGTCACAATACGATTTTTATGGATTGTGACAATCGGAAAATAACTTTTTTTCTACAACCGAGCAACTTTTTGCATCTCAAACAGTTTTCAGTCAGAATACTACGTTGCGGATCGGTAAATTTTTTTAACACATAAAATTACTTCCTTCTGAAAAATTATTAATTCGCATCAACTGACCAATGTTCACTTGAAAATAAGATTTGCTATAAGTTTCATTTTTGCTTTATTTTTAATTTTTTGAAGAGGTCTCCTGGGTGTTTGCTACGTCACTGGTGCCTGAAAATTGTGTTTTCGGTACCTAAAATCTATCGTTATCGATATTCTTGGATTTTTTATTAAGTTTAGATATATGTATGTAGTTTTAAGTCGGTCTTTAAGTTATTTTATCCTTTTTCAATTACTATTTAACCGTCGTGGGTTTTTCAAAATTTTTAATTTTGCTCTTTATGGAATCACAAGACGCCATTGAAATTTAAAATGCAGCAAAGTACTTATCGGTATTTTTACGAATGAATGTTCTTTTAAAGGCATATCACGAATAAACGAAAGCAATGTTTTAACCCGCTAAAACATTTAATCAAATTTTTAGCGTGTTGAATTGGTCATCAACGGTATACGAACGTTCATGATTAAAAGCGCACGTGACCATAACTGATCTCCTTGTAAGGATTTACTAGACTTTTTTAAATGAGACAGAAATGAGACGAACGAAAAGTTATCCTCGTGGTAAGAGATAACGCCTGTCCATGACCGTTACAGCGATACACAGAACATTGAGTAGCAAAACAAAGTCCGGGGCATCACTGCTTTGGCGCTCATTACTTTGAGACTTTCGATGGTTAGTCTCAACAGCCCTGTAATTTCGCTAGCTGCAGTACCCTTCAAACCGGAACACAGTTGATTGGTAATAAAATAAAGAAAACTAGATTATCGCGTCCATTCCGTATAAAGTGTAAGAGAGAGAGAGAGAGTTACAACTGTGACATGAACATATTAAGCCATCGCAATTAGACGCTGACATTATTTACAAATATGACGTAAGCGATTATAAATTATGAATCAAGATATAAAAGTGGACTGTATTTTGATTCTAATATTTGTACTAAACAACAGTAATGTTTACACACTACTGCTTGGTGGTAGAATCTCTGGATCTGCGGTGGTACCGACCTAGACGACCTCCTGCTAACAAGATCTTAGGTACATCTTGTTAGCAGGAGGTCGTCTAGGTGATGTGATCCGTGCGATTGTCTCTAAATTTATTTCTTTAGTGAGAGGTATTTCAGAAAACTCATAATAAAATCGGAGGTTTTGCATTTGGTGTTGTAGCCATATACCGTTATATTGTATATACCGAATACGAGATCCTAAAAACAATTGTACTTTCCAATTTTAATAACCACTTGTTTTGTGTCTGGGTCTAAGCAAAGTCGAAATTTAAGTCACAATCTGCTTAAATAAGATCCACTATTGAACCCTGTTAACATCTTACGGATCCCCAATTATTTTTTCTCTCACAGTGATCCCGTGTCAATCTTTGCCGACCCCTGGGGGTCGATGACACTTTGAGTATAAGCGATTTAAATGATTCTCCAGCGTCGTCAGCCCCGTGTCTATAGTGGCGCCCTCTCTCTCTCCAGTGTTTGAAATAAATAACTTAAAAAAGCTCACAAATATTTATAAAATTTACCCTTAGTATCTCGGTGTATACCTAAAATTTAAGATTAGGAAAATCGTGTTTCCCTAAAGATGTATTTTGAGCGATGATAGCTTTGTGGTTAGCGCAGTCGGTTCCCATGCCGAAGGGCGTGTCAAACCCCAACAATGAGCTTGAGCTGTCGGTGAAGGAAAACATCGTGAGAAAACCATAGTTTTGTGTGTAGGGTATTTTCTAGTACTCGGCTGGCTAGCTGCCAGATCCGGGGTTGAGCATTGTTAACGTCACGTCACGTCTTAACACGTCACGTTTAAGTTACCATAGTTCGTCTAATTAACTCAATCTCGTGGCTCGACTCTCGTGTCGTCTCGCTTCTTTGTCAAGTCCGTACAATGTATGCCTGCTATTCAATTTTAGTTTCATGAATAAAAAATAATAAAAATGTTTAATTTGTGTGACCAGTTCTTGAAAAAACTCTGAATAATGAATTGAGTTCACGTCGAATTCATTATTTAAAAAAAAAAATTGTAGCACCAAGTTTAGTACAAGCATTAAGTGTTTTGCATACTTTATTGACATCTTTGACATCCCTGTTGGTTCATTGGTATAATGTCTGCTTCAAGAGCTGTAGGGCGTCGTTCGATTCCTACCATTATGTGGTATAAACACATGTTTGTTCTGTGTCTGGGTGTACTGTATGTATTTACAAAAAATAAGTATTTAAGTATTTTATCAGTTATCTGACTTCCATACAAGCTCTGCTTCGTTTGGGGTCAGATGGCGCTGTGTTTAATGTAAAAAAATAATCTTTAAATACAAATGCATCTAGGTACTTAACATTAAATTATGATAAAATTATCCAGGTATTAACATTCCTGTTCGCACCCGCGCCTCGTCCTTTAAGATATCGATTATCCAGGTATTAACATTCCTGTTCGCACCCGCGCCTCGTCCTTTAATTTTACCTACTCGCATATCAACACAAACATATTGATCGATGAGGACAATAAATAATAATTAATTTTTTATTATCCAGGTATTAACATTCCTGTTCGCACCCGCGCCTCGTCCTTTAATTTTACCTACTCGCATATCAACACAAACATATTGATCGATGAGGACAATAAATAATAATTAATTTTTTTATTCTTTATTTTGATTAAACGATTTAATCCTATCGCATTTATCTCATTTAATGTAACATGCGTACGTATTTATCATAATCAAATCAAGCTAAAAAAAAATATAATTACAATTTATGAATTAAACGGCTAAGACTTTGCATTAATATAGTACTTATATATTTATTAAACAAAATCTTAAATTAATACTATTTACAAAATTTATACAAAAAACTTAATCTAAAAGTCCGTCAGAGGAGGGGTATGTGGCCAGAATGCTGGCAGCATTGCTACGCTGGGTGGCAATGCTAAGCTTTTGACCAAAGTAGATACCAGCATTCTGATCACCTGAAGCCTCCTCTAAATGTTGGACCAGGTCCCGATACAGTTCGAGAGCGGCCGGGCCCCACGGACCTAAAGTTTCAACCCCAAACGGCACAAAAAGATACATTCTATCCAAATAACTATATTTGTGCCGTTTGAGGTTTTCAGCTTTAGATGCGGCAGCACCAGCTTGTCCCGAAGTCACAGGAAGATGAGACGACGCCAAGGTGTCGACACAAGTGGCGTCCCACACAAGAGGCCGTCCCATCTTCCAAGGGATAAGGGTCATCCCGTCGGGTCTCTTACTGTCGTCACGCATCAGTCCGTTCGGTTCTAAAACTGATGGGACGCCGGCACTGACAAAAGCCCGACGGGTGACGTCGTTTAAGCTGGCGTACCGCGATAAACGCCCAGCACTCGTACAGCATGAAAGTGCGTGGTGGCCGAGGTGATCCGCTGTTTCACCGCACGAACAGCGATAAGGGACCTGTCATACAGCTCTTATTCTTAAAGATATGGCCACCCGGAAAGTGTTGTTATCTAAAAGATTACCAACGTTTTTTGAAGGAAGTGCATGTAACCA
Source organism: Biston betularia (assembly GCA_905404145.2). Classification (NCBI taxonomy): domain Eukaryota; kingdom Metazoa; phylum Arthropoda; class Insecta; order Lepidoptera; family Geometridae; genus Biston; species Biston betularia. The sequence goes on from FR989886.1 coordinate 2,892,299, forward strand.
AAGCCCTGGCTCCCAACGAGGGACTGCAAGTAGGCAAGCACGCTCTGTAGAAGAAGTCGCTGAGTCAACTAAGTCTTGACTTTCTAGCTTACACAGCGGCTCGTCCCACTGCCTTTGAGAATTCGGAGCCTTGGGTACGGACTGGCTTGGACAGTGTTATGTGTTTGACCACAGCTCAACTGATGGATGTCGGTAGCTGCCTGTACAAAAAAACATCATTGTTGTTCCGTTTGAATTTCTTTGGATGATAAATGATTTGACAACGCTAGCGAAGCCGCGAGAAGCAGTTAGTTGAAATATAAAATCAAAGTAATTCTACAGTCTATGTACTTGTACATAATAATATATGTGCTTCCACGTGGACTGATTATTATAATCATATCCTACTAATATTATAAATGTGAAAGTTTGTATGTATAGATGCTTGGATGTTTGATACTGGATCGCGATAAAATGGCTGCACGAAATTGGATGAAATTTGGCACACATATAGTTTACTACCTGGATTAACATACTTTTTACCCCGGAAAAATTTCAGCTTCCTGTGGGATTATCAAAAAACCAACTACTGCATGTCCACTTGAAATTTGATATAGGTAAGTAAATTACGTCACACGAATTTCATGATTTTTTTACCCTTCCCCCGTCTTCTCGTCCCCATGTATGACACTTTATATTCATTAAACAAAATAAAAAAATACAGCGTTTTGGGAACTATTCCCATTGATAGCGGCCTTTTAGATTAGGTATTATTTTAAATGTTGCATTTGTCTTAGTTACTTTACTTATTTATGCCTTGAATTTTAATCTATGTAATAAATTAAAACCTTTATTTTATTAAGAATTATGTATGTATATTTTTATACGTAAATAAAAAATCTTAAATTAATATTATTTACAAAATTTATACAAAAACTTAATCTAAAAGTCCGTCAGAGGGATATGTGGCCAGAATGCTGGCAGCATTGCCACGGCGGATGGCAATGCTAAGCTTTTGACCAAAGTAGATACCAGCATTCTGGTCACTTGATGCCTCCTCTAAACGTTTGGCCAGGTCCCGATACAGTTCGAGAATTTGAATTATATGTATTGTGAAAAAATAGGATGTCACAAAATTTGTGACCTCTCCCCGACCCTTGTCACACAATGTCACACTTCGTCGACCCCCTCCCTCCCCCTTAACGTGTGACGCAACTTATGGATGGTCCCTAACTAGATGTGGCTGATGAAACGTTATTCCGTAACAAATTGTTTATTTTACTATTTTTTTATAGTAGATAGGCTTGCGTTTGACCGCCATCCCGCCTGATGTTAAGCGAAGATGCGGTCTATGGTGGAGCACGGTCGCCTAGAAGAAACCGATTCACTCGCGACTTGAAGGTACCCAGACTGTATTCATTGGGGAACACCCACTCGGGCAGCAGATTCCAATGTCTAGCGGTACGTAGCTTTTGGAACATCAACCATGAAGCGGTGTCGCTTTAAAGCTACTACTAGCTTTACTAGCTGTCCGATAGTAGAATGGGCAGGGAGGAATTAGGTCATGCAGATCTGAAGCGCACTCTCCCAAATGTATCCGGTAGAAAACTCTAGGTAATTAAGTAGCATAAGTTTCATGATGGATGAAACGATTGCTATTTTGTCATTTACACATGTTCAATTTCTCTCTGAACTCAATTCATAAGTCAACGCGGACTAAATCGCGGGCGTCATATATAATTAGTTAATTATCAGTTTCAAGTAAGTGCCTACGTACCTATATCTTATCGCTAACGAAATAACGATATTAATGATCATGTATGTAACGACGTAGCGGATAATCGTAAGAGTATGTAGATGATAAGATTGTAATCAATTATGTTATACAGGGTGTGATAACGACGAGATTCTTTTATGAAGACTAACCATCGCAAGTCTCAAAGTAATGAGCACCAAAGCAGCGATGCCCTGGACTTTGTTTTGTTACTCAAAGTTCTTTGCATCGCTGCAATGCTCATGGGCATGCATTATCGCTTATCAACAGGAGAGCGTTTCGTCTCATTACTTTTTACATTAGAAAAAGATGTTGACCGAAGATGCGGTCTAGGGCGGAGTACGCTCGCTTAGAACAAACCGATTCACTCGCGACTTGTAGGCACCCAGATTGTATCTATCAGGGAACACCGACTCGAGCAGCAAATTCTATTGTTTAGCGGTTCGTACAATGCAAATAGACTCGGAGCGAAAATGTGAAATTAATTTTTTTATATCCATATATACATACATTACATAAAGCCGGACATATAATACACACTACACATATTAGTAGTAATACTAATTTTAGTAGATAATAATATTAATCTGACAGTATGTTAATGATAATATTTTGATTAATTTATAAATCATAACGTGAATTGGATAAGTATCTAGTATTGATAAAGTTGTGACGCACTATTGAAGAATTTAGATCTATTTTTCTAGTCACTTATTACAAAAACAGCTCCCATTGCATAAGATGCGATGATTCTTGCCAAAACTAATTTATTTTTGATAACTGAAACGCTCTTGTGCTTTATTATTTATTTAATTAGAGATTTTACATATCACAAGCTACACCGTAGTCGGCGGGAACGGAGAGAGAGAGAGAGACAGCGAAAAAGAAAAGAGAAGGTTGCGCTTGCGCCGCAGTATATAACTTACTAATGCCTCTGTCAAAGTACCTGTCAACGTCTTCACAAATAAGGCGCCAAATTAAAAATTATTAACAATTTTGCATTCTTCGGCAATCACAGTTCAGTCACCCGTGGCGTGGGGTTTATGAAAATAGCAAAACAGATATCGCGGTAATAAAACAAATTATAGACAATAAAATATAAAAACCAGTGAATATACATAGGATTTCTGGCTTACAACGACGTCTACTTTTCGTCTAGCACCGCCTCTGTACACTGGCTAGGATAGCTATTTAGCTATCCTAGGCCTGTTTAACTTTTTTTTCTTTGGTTTTGGCGTCGCATTTTGAACATTTGCCAGTGTCAAGTGTTTTATATTTTCAAATTTCATAACTTAAATAAATTGCCGCGTAGCTATAATTATAGTCAAAGTCCAGTCTTGGTCAATTCCAATCCGTGTCAGTCAAGTCCAGTCATGCTTTAGTATAAAGTAGCGGCGACTTTACTATAAAGCTTCGATAGAGTTTTGGAAGCAACACGAACAATTGCACATGTTTCGCCACATTATATCATTTTTCCACACTCGCGCGCTTTATGGATAAAAGCACCACCATTTTTATACATGAATACTTGACAAAACACAAGTTTTGGAAAAAGTACAACGGGGCGACACGACACTTTCCGCGTTCCCGCCAAAGCCACCTTTTAACTTTTCAGTCGGAAAAAAAATATATTTTTTTGTTATAGCGGCATATACCTAAGTTTATGTTGTACTAGCTGCACCCCGCTGTACACGCTTACACGCTACATGTTTTCGGGAAAAAGTAGCTTATGTGTTTAGCCAGGGTGTCAGCTACCTCCATACCAAATGTCATCCAAATCAATTCAGTAGTGTTTGCGTGAAAGAGTAACACACATCCATCGTTACTTTTTTTTAAATGATTGACAGGCTAGGTGTTTGACCACAGCTCACCTGATGTTAAATGAAGGTGTGGTCGAAGATGGTAAAGCACACCTAGCCTAAAATGGAACTGGCTCTTAAGTGATGCTGCCGGAACACACCGTTAGATGCTTGGCGGCAGATTTTTTCAACTTGAGGTTGGTAGCTAGCCAGCCGAGTACTAGAAAGTACCCTACCACCATGCTATGGTTGATGTTTTCCTTCACCGGCAGCTCAAGCTCATTGTTGAGGTTTGAACCCACGCCCTTCGGCATGCGAACCTACCGCGCTAACTACTAAGCTATCGTCGCCGTGATAGTTAGACAGTTTCACTGACAATGTACAAAGGTAACTTTGGATGGTTAGTCCAAACGCTAGCTGCAGTAGGTACCCTTGAAACCGGAACACAGTAATGTTTACACACTACTTCTTGGCGGCATAATATCTGGTACAGCGGTGGTACCTACCTATACGACATCGTACCAAGGGGATTTACCAAGTAAAACTTTTATCGAGGCTTCCAAATCTGAAACAAACAAGCGCACACACATACACTAAACCGTATTAGGTAGGTACTGTAACTTCGAGTTATTTTATACGCATGTTAAAATTAATACCTATGTATAATGTATATATGTATCCTAAAAAAAGACATTGCACAATGATGTCGAAATAATAACTGATAAAAGTCAATTGATTGATTAACTAATTAAACGTAAACGTAGGGTTGCCATCCATCCGGGTTTCATTCAAAATAATAAAAAAATAAATATCGTAGGACTAATACACACAGCGCCATCTGGCCCCAAACTAAGCAGAGCTTGTGTGATGGAAGTCAGATAACTGATAGAATACATAAATACTTTTTTTTTGTAAATACATACTTTTAATATACTAGTTTGGAGGGCATCCGGGGAGCGTCCGGGCGGGGCTTCCTTTGTAGTCCATCCAGGTCCCGTTTTACCCTTTGGGTACGGAACCCTAAAAATGAGCGAAACCAAACAAATAAACACATGATGAGCTAACAGTGTAGTGAGTTACAAACACTATAATTACAAACAAATTTTGCTATTTAAATAAATAAATATCGTAGGACTATACACACAGCGCCATCCGGCCCCAAACTAAGCAGAGCTTGTGTGATGGAAGTCAGATAACTGATAGAATACATAAATATATTTTTTATTTGTAAATACATACTTATAATACATACAGAACACCCAGATAGAACAAACATTTGTTTATTCACAAAATGTTTGCCCTGAGTGGGAATCGAACCCACGCCCTACAGCTCATACATATGATACGCAGATATACTATTATGAGCCAACAGGACTCAAATTATTACTATTAGTATATTATTGTAAATATCTATACATATACCTTGTGCTTCTATAAATAAAGTTTATTTTTTCTAGTAAGAAATAAGCAATTGTCGTGAAATTATTGTACATATTTATTATATATATTGTGTTTATTATTAATTAATATTTATTGTATTTCTATCTGAAACAGGTTTAGTTGAAACTGGTCATCCGCAGGCGTTTTCGCGAATCGATTAGCGTAAAAGTTAACTTCGAAGTTCACACGCTTGAAATGACCATTGAACTGTAGAACCGGTTTATTCGGTAAAGCCCGCCTCGAGTTATCTTTGTATTCTTATCGTTTATCACTGATTTAGCTGTCCACTAGATACTAAGGCATATTAAAGGTAAAGGTGTCTCGCCTGGCGTGCAGTGTCGACGCGGAGGCGCCCCAGTCCGCACGTCGCAAGATACCAAAACACCACGGAAGATGTAAAAATATAAACGAAAATTTAACACGGGAATGTAATTAAAAATCAAAATTAATTAAAGCTGTGTAAATATAATTGTATATATTTTGTTGTGATCTAAGTGAGTGTAGATTTTTTTTTTTAAATAAAAATAAATCCTGTGATATTAGAATAAAGGATCAGTGAAAATAATCAAGTGAGTACCGAGAACTTTCCTATGCTTTGTTGTTTTTTTTTTGTGCTTATGTTTTTTTTTTGGTTTATATTTAGAAGCTTGAATAAATAAAGAGAGCAGTGACAAAATTCCGTTACGGGCAGGTAAAGCCGAGTACAATAGTTTTAAAATGCTTACGATATTTTGACCATCAAAATGCAGCTAAGGCTTCTGACAAAATGTTGTTACGCTTTTAGGAACGATTGGGCCTTTGATAAATCTCGTTTACCCTAATAAATTATAATTTATATAAAGATGTTACAAGATATCGAAATGTCAAAGACACTTAACTTCTTTAATCTAAATGTTTGTGTATATACTTATGGGATGTTTAAGAGAGCTACTCGGTGGTAGATTTCCTTAGCAGGAGGTCGTCTAGGTAGGTACCACCGCAGTACCAGATATTCTGCCGCCAAGCAGTAGTGTGCAAACATTACTGTGTTCCGGTTTGAAGGGTACTGCAGCTAGCGAAATTACTGGGCTGTTGAGACTAACCATCTAGTCTCAAAGTAATGAGTGCCAAAGCAGCGATGCCCTGGACGTTGTTTTGTTACTCAAAGTTCTGTGTATCGCTGCAATGGTCATGGGCAGGCGTTATCTCTTAACATCAGGAGAGCGCCTCGATCGTCTCATTACTTTTACATAAAAAAAAAAAAAAAAAAAAAATGAGAAATTATGAAGATTTATACTAAGATCTGCCCCGATTATTAAAACACATCTTGCAGGACTTTTTTTTAAAACTCTTGTAAATATAGTTTACCTCACGGTGTTAAAAGTCAGCGGCAACACGCATATAACTTAGTAAAGACAGAGGTACGTGTCACGGGATTCGAACCCAATACCTCCATATTAAGAGCCATATAATTTACATATAAACCTTTGTCTTGAACCACTCTGTCTATTGATGGAAACCGCATTAAAATCCGTTGCGTAGTTTAAAAGATCTAAGCGTACAGACGGCGGGAAGTGATTTTGTTTTATACTATGTAGAGAAGATATTTTTTCTCAATTTAAACTACACAACTTTCAATCAAGCCTTCGATAAATGTATTAAGCATACAGTTGTTAACTATTATATAAAAATTGACTCATTTGCGATAACATATTAACTAAGATAGGCTGATGACAATGCGAATGCCAACGTAGTTAACTAAATAGGTTAATTTAAAATTAATGTGCATAAATGGTTTATTTTTAATTCTCATGCTCATCAGTTGTTAAATACCATGCATGAAACCAGTTATTCGTGATAAAAATAAACATTAGTCACATATATAAAAAAATATGTTCAAAATGTCTACATAGTATTTGTACTTAGTTACTAACCATCAAAAGTCTTGAAGTAATTAACGCCAAAGCAGCGATGCCCTAAACATTGTTTTGCTACTCAAAATTCTGTGTATCGCTGCAAAGGTAACGGGCCGGCGCTATCCCTAACCGTCAGAAGAACGTCTCTTTCGCCTCATTACTTTTACTTTAAAAAAAAAATTTAGAACTAAGTGACCCGCCCCGGCTTCGCACGGTTAATGTTTTGTTGACTTGATACCATCAAAATTGATATTTTTTCCGTGTGTATTCAAATTTTTTTTTACACAAACCTCCTTGTGATTACAAACACAATGAAAAATGTAGCAGTAAAATAGATCGAGCCGTTTTAAAGCTATACTACGTTAGGCATGTGGTGATTGATTTTTATTTTTATAAATTATAAATATCCGTGAAATACTTTACAGTGAAATAGTAAATTACTGTTAAAATTACATAATTATTCTGAGTAGCATAACAAAGTGTCGTTTACATTATTACTCCATTCAACAAATCTAAAATTTCATAGCAGATCCGAGTCCAGGTGAGTTCGTATGCTTTATATGTATCTCGGCAAAGCCCTGGACCACATTGAACAAAAAAAAAAAAAAAATGCTAATAATCTACTGTTTTATTCAAGCAATTGTGATTTACCGCAAATAAATACCAAAATAAATGCCAGTAGCTGTGATTTCACAGTAAAATTATGCTCCATTTGTCCATAAATGGCAAACATTTATTTGTATGGAAATCGAACCACCTTAAGTGCAATAAAAGAAAGAAAGGAAGCGTTTATACATACTAATACATTGTTCACAAAGCCGCGACGGATTTCACAAATAACTATTTAAACAACACAACATGTATGGATGTACAGTAACATAATTTAAATTAATATTTTAAAACATAAACTGCACTGATATAATAAAAATACGCAACAATTTTTTTAAATAATAATCAATTACGAAACATAGAGAAAAAAACATGAGCAATTAAAATGATGAACAAGAGTTTAAACAAAAAACAAATGCGTTATTAAAAAATGATCAGTGCCACCCCGGATGATGTAAGGCTTCTAACGCTACCCCATATCCAAATCTGTTCATTATAACTTATGGTACATACATACATCATCATCTTTTCATCAGTAAAATAATATAATGTTATGGGTTATCTCACATTACTTGAATAATAAAAAACTTGTTCTAATTATGTATCACGAAGTTCTTACAATAATGTCTGAAAACAAACACATTTTAATGTCATTTCTTATTTAAATTTCAATTTTCATTTACGTCATCCATCGGGCTTTTGTCAGTGCCGGCGTCCCATCAGTTTTAGAACCAAACGGACTGATGCGTGACGACGGCAAGAGACCCGACGGGATGACCCTTATCCCTTGGAAGATGGGACGGCCTCTTGTGTGGGACGCCACTTGTGTCGACACCTTGGCGCCGTCTCATCTTCCTGTGACTTCGGGACAAGCTGGTGCTGCCGCATCTAAAGCTGAAAACCTCAAACGGCACAAATATAGTTATTTGGATAGAATGTATCTTTTTGTGCCGTTTGGGGTTGAAACTTTAGGTCCGTGGGGGCCGGCCGCTCTCGAACTGTATCGGGACCTGGCCAAACGTCTAGAGGAGGCTTCAGGTGACCAGAATGCTGGTATCTACTTTGGTCAAAAGCTAAGCATTGCCATCCAGCGTGGCAATGTTGCCAGCATTCTGGCCACATATCCCTCCTCTGACGGTTTTTTAGACTAAGTTTTTTGTATACATTTTGTAAACCGTAAAATAAATATGCATTCATTCTCATTTTGTGAGATGTTTTTATATTTTAGTAGATAAAAAGTAAAGTTACTAAAATGAGGAGAACATCGCCTTAACTACCTAAGATATAAACACCGGAGATATAAAGAAGATTGGTAATTCAAATTTAATTTGGTCCATCGACACCGCCCAAAAATGAAAAAAACTGTTTTTGTTTGTACAAGATTTGAAAATAAACACAATTTTAACTCAAAATGCGCTAAAACATGATCGCGACCATCATAAAAGGCAGGATTTGAATAAATTTGTCACCAATAGTATATCGGAAGGAAATTCGTTGGGGTTTTTGAGATGATACGTTTCAAATAATGTTTATCTATAATTTACTTTCATTAAATGAAAAAAATATTAAACAAAATAAAATATCTTAAATTAATACTATTTTTGTATAAATAACTTAATCTAAAAGCCCGTCAGAGGATGGGTATGTGGCCAGAATGCTGGCAGCATTGCCACGCTGGATGGCAATGCTAAGCTTTTGACCAAAGTCAAATTCAATTTTTAATTATGTTTATTTAGTTAATTGTGTTTAGTTAATTAAACATTTCTTCCTCAACATTTTTTAGGGTTAGCAGGTATGCCACCAGCATTCTGGTCACCTGAAGCCTCCTCTAAACGTTTGAAGCATCCTCTCTTTCTTTTATTTAGTTTTTAGAGTTCCGTCTCCAACGGGTAAAAACGGGACCCTATTACTGAGACTTCGCAGTCCGTCCGGCCCTCCGTCCGTCCGTCCGTCTGTCCCCAGGCTGTATCTCAAGAACGGTGATAGCTAGACAGGTGAAATTTTCACAGCTGATGTATTTCTGTTGCCGCTATAACAACAAATACTAAAAACAGAATAAAATAAACAATAAAGGGCGCTCCCATACAACAAACTTGATTTTTTTGCCGTTTTTTATAGATGATGGTACGGAACCCTGCGCGAGTCCGACTCGCATTTGGCCGGTTTTTATTTACAATATACAATTGTTGAAACTAACAAAACGCTTGATTGATTCTTGATTATAATAGCAAGAGATAACGCCTGACCATGACCATTGCAACGATACCCAGAGCTTTGAGTAACAAAACAAAGTCCATGCCCATCCAGTCCATTTCGTTTTTATGTCCAATTATGGCATTTTATCCTTGAATAAGACATCGGGAGAAGTCATTGGTTTCCAAAATACAGAGTTATCATTAGTTCGGGGTTCATATTGTTGTGTCCAAAATCGATGTCAAATAAATTGATTTGATTTAAAGATTAGTCTCAATAGGTCTGTAATTTTGCTAACTATGCTACTGCTTGGCGACAGAATATCTGGTACTGCGGTGATACCTACCTAGACGGCCTCCTGAAAGATAGTATGAACCGAACAGTAATCGATAGTCGTTTAAATAGAATATGTGTTACTACAGCGAATTGCCAGAGAAATATTTAAAAAAAATAAGAGACTTTCCCCGAAGAATTACCATCATCATCAGCCTTTCGTAGTCCATTGCTGAAGGCCTCTCCCAAGACACGCCACTCAGCCCGATCTTCGGCTTTTCGCTTCCATACACCGCCAGCAGCAGCTGTCCTACGTATATTGTCACTCCATCGAGTCTCAGGGTGTTCTACGCTACGTTTGCCAATTCGCGGTCTCCACTCTAGAACACGTCTACCCCAGCGGTTATCAGTTCTGCTATGGCCAGTTTGTCCAGCCCATTGCCACTTCAGCTTGCTAATACGCTGAGCTATGTCCAATATTATCCAAGTATTTACATGAAATGATCATTACGAGTACACAGGAACGTCAAACTTAAAATGTATAAATGTAACTAATTAGACACAGCTTATTAATGGTGCTAAACCGATTTATTAAACAAAATAAAAAATACCTTAAATTATACTACCTATTTACAAAATGTATACAAAAAACTTAGTCTAAAAAACCGTCAGAGGAGGGAAATGTGGCCAGAATGCTGGCAGCATTGCCACGCTGGATGGCAATGCTTAGCTTTTGACCAAAGTAGATACCAGCATTCTGGTCACCTGAAGCCTCCTCTAGACGTTTGGCCAGGTCCCGATACAGTTCGAAATGTTTTAAATGTATTAATATAATTATTTTTAATTATAATTAAGAGCACATTTTTAGATTTAGCAACGAAAACTATAACCCTGTCAAGTCCAAGTCGAACGTGCAATAAATCTAAAATTAAAACCTAAATTTTTAATGTATTAGATCATCGCGATAAATAAATGTATTTGAACTTTTTTTGAACCGAACCCTCAGCGCGCTTTCACCTCGTACTTGACAGTTTTGTCAAGTTACTGAATGAGAAATGATACATCGTCTATAATGATTTTGATTTTAGTTAGGTAGTTTGCAGTTAGATTTAGTTTCGGCAAATCTATTTTTATATCAATGTCAATAACATTAAGTATTATACCTCCTAGGCCATGAACACTCAACAGTGTCGAGTTATTTTAGGAGACAGATTACCGATTACATATATGTATAATTATCTACATCTACGCTAATATTATAAAGAGGAAAGATTTGTATTTCTGGATTTTTCTATATGTAACGAATAAACTCAAAAACTATTGAACCGATTTCAAAAATTCTTTCACCATTAGAATGCTACATTATCCCTGAGTAACATAGGCTATATTTAGTACTAAAATTTAATTTAAAAATTAATGTCTCCCTTGCGAATCCGGGACTGACCGCTAATAAAATAATAAATGAAGACTTTTCGTTTATTAGTGTATCGAAAATACGTTTTATATAAATGTATTTGTATATAGGTGCATATTTCTGCCCTGTTCGTTTTTTTGGTAGTGTATCTCCTTTCAGAGCTATAATATATAGAGTTAACAGTTTCGCTAGCTAACCGGATACTGCAGCTAGCGAAATTACTGAGCTGTTGAGATTAACCATCGAAAGTCTCAAATTAATGAGCCAAAGCAGCGATGACCCGGACTTTGTTTTGCTACTCAAAGTTCTGTGTATTGCTGCAATGGTCATGGGTATGCGTTATCTTTTACCATCAGGAGAGCGTATCGTTCATATTATGACGATTTCATTAAAAAAAAATGTGATTCATTTTTTTATTTACTGAACCACTGCCACTGAAGAGAACCTTATTAGAGGCTAAAACTTACCCAAACAACGCGTAACAATATTGCTTTGGAAAAACAGTTACTCTATGCCAAATATAACTTAATTTACCTGTCTGGTTTTTGCCTAGAACAAAAAATAATAGGCGTCATTAACTTGTGATTCACAATGTCACAAACTGCAAAACAACTACGGGCTACTTCTACAACAATCGACATTGTTTCTGTCCTCGTCACTCATTGTGTCCATCGCAGTGACAGTGACAGATGTCAGACACAGTATCTATTGCCTGAGAAATGCGGCCCTGGAATATTCATTACTGGAACCTGCTCTATCAAATTTAACAAAAACAAATCTAAGCAATACTGTTAAAATATTTTACCAAGAATGTGTGCTAAATGTTATGCCAAAACTAAAATTAACTAATGATTGAGGGCTATTATCTTTTTTTGTTGACGACTAGGAAAACAAGATATGTTCAACTGCTTTGGTACCTAGTCAAGTTGTGTGGATTTTTACCCGCTTCAAGGTTCCTGGGTGGTCTTCTTTAAGTGGGCACAGAAATCTTCAGAGAAAGTCACTGACGTCCAAACTAAATTTAAAAAAAAAAGTTCTGTAACACAGAACCAAACACAAAAACAAACAAACAGAGACAGACAGTTACAAAATAGGGTCTCCTCAGCATAATGCTGGTCATACTAAGTGGCATGACCAGCGCTGGTCTTTCGGCCAGTCCTTGTAGGTTAAGCAAAAAACAACACAATTTAACAACAAAATATACAATACATAACAAAAACAAATATAATAAATTATATGAAAAGTCTGCTCCCGAAATAGCTTTTTGCTTTAGCTTTTCCTAAGAAAGATGTATGTAATTTGCAGTCGGTTCACACGTCGAAAGGCGTGGGTTCAAACCCCAACAATGAGCTTGAGCTATCGGTAAAAGAAAGCATCGTGAGGAAACCATAGCATGGTGGTAGTGTATTTTCTAATACCCGGCTGGCTAACTACCCCCCTCAAATTGAAAACCTGTCGCCAAGGACCTAACTGTGTGTTCTGAAAGCCTCGCCAGTTTCATTCCAGGCTAGGCGTGCTTAACCATTAAAATCAGGTGAGCTGTGGTCAAACACCAAGTTTGTCAAATATAAAAAAAATGTCTTAAACAGTATGCCCAGGATAGGTCACCCAATACTACGGGATCATTATATACTACGGGATCACTAAGACCCACCTTCAACCACACTGAGCCAAGTCCATATTTTTGCAGGCCCTTACAGCAGCCAGGGGGATAGTGATGCCGAATCGTATTGCCTCGACGTTTGCTCTCGTGTTTGACAACACTAAATTAGTCGAGTAGAAATTATGCTAACCAAAAAAAATCGATTGAAGATTAATACTGTGAGATATCTAAAAAGCAATAAACACGATATTAAGTACACTTAGGCACCTATTTGCAATTCTTATCTTGTTTTCGCAATATTAAATCCTCGTTTTTTTATTGCATTGCCGCTGACTTGCAGTCTACATAAAATTACCTGAATCTACTCATGTACTTACCTTCTAATCAAGTTCACGCATTCCGAGAAAATTACTGTTTATTACTTTTTATTATACATTTTACAATTTATGCAAACATTAATGAGATTAAAGTCATAAGCTTCCTGACTCATGCAATACAATTAATCATAAAACGTTTTTTACACGTTCGTGAGAAAGCATAAAGCCACAGTACTTACCTACCTCAGTAGGTACTGTCATAAAATTAAATTATTGATAGAAATAAGTCTTGATGCCTTGCTGTGAAACTAAATAAAAATAAATAAATATCGTAGGACTATACACACAGCGCCATCTGACCCCAAACTAAGCAGAGCTTGTGTGATGGGAGTCAGATAACTGATAGAATACATAAATACTTTTTTTTGTTAATACATACTTATAATACATACATAACACCCAGACACAGAACAAACATGTGTTTATTGACAAAATGTTTGCCCTGAGTGGGAATCGAACCCACGCCCTACAGCTCTCAAGGCAGATATAATACCAATGAGCCAACGGGGCTGTCGAACTATTCTTATATATATGTAATACTAGCTGCGCCCCGCGGTGTTACCCGCTACATATTTTCGGGATAAAAAGTAGCCTATGTGGTAATAGGGTCTGAGCTACCTCCATACCAAATTTCATCCAATTCCGTACAGTAGTTTTTGCGTGTAAGAGTAACAAACATTCGTCCATCCATCCATCCAAACTTTCATATTTACAGTATTAGTGGGAAGTGGGATTGACGTGGTGTTTTTAGATCGTTTCTATATAGGGGCAATTCAGAAAATTTTATCGTTGCCAAGATAGGTGTTTGACCATAACTCATCTGTTAAGTGACGGTGTGGTCGAACATGGTAAAGCTCACCTAACCTGGAATGGAATTGCTTCTTAAGTGAGACTGCCGGTAGATTTTTTACTTGAGGGTGGTAGCTAGCCAGCCTAGTACTAGAAAATATTCTACCACCATGCTATGGTTTCCTCACGACGTTTTTCCTTTCCGCCAGCTCAAGGTTGTTGGGATTTGAACCCACTCCCTTCGGCGTGTGAACCAACTGTGCTAACCATTTGAGCTTCCATCGCTACACATCGATTTAATTACATAATATTTTGTATACTAAGCCGAGAGTTATTCAACTTTTACTATAGACACAGATCTGAAATTCTGCTGTTCTGTATAAAAGTATCTTACAATGACCTCTTTTAATTACATAATGCATTTGATACATTATACAAAATATAATTCAACATTTTAAAAACTACAAGAAAGTATAATTTACTCGATACATTTTTATGAATTGACTTAGTAATAAAGAAACACGCGATAATATCACGAGTCATTATATCGCTTAATATCGCAAGATGCAATAAAAATATTCCAGACATAACATACTTTTACCTAATATGTATTTATCTTATCGACATACTAAGACATTAAAACAAATAACCATCAAAAAGATTAGAAAAAGTATTTAATTATTTATTATACAAATTTCGTATGACTGTATTAATAGTTATTATTTATTAAACAAAATAAAAAATACCTTAAATTATACTATTTACAAAATGTATACAAAATTAACAGTTTGATTTTAGATGTCTTTTTTTTTTTTTTAACGGTTGAAACGGTGTGTTCCGGCAGCCTCACTTGAAAGCCAGCTTTTCAGGTTAGATGTGCTTTACAATCTTCTACCATAACATCAGATGAGCTGTGGTCGGACCTGTCAACAATTAAAAACAAAACGAAGAAGACATTTAATATATCACCACGGTAATTAAAAAGAAGCAAGTTGGTTTGTATTTAACGACGCGGGAGACGCCAATATGACGCCAATTTCAGGGTTAATTTCCTAGTTATGTCTGTGTTTCCCATGAACTAAAAAAGGTTTTACTTATTTAAAAGGCGTAATTTTTTAACAATATTCAAGGGAAGGCAATAAAGCACCCGTATGGCTTGTTAAAACATTTCCGTGGATTTTGCAACAATACAAAGAATGATTTACATAAAGATGTTTTCCGGATCACAGCGATATCTCAAGGAAAGTCGTACCTAAAAGAATAGTGATGGGGCTTTCTGTTAGCCGGCGTCTCCGGCAAGTATTTTTAAATCTATCTATCTATACTATTATAAAGAGGAAAATTGTAATTGTTTGTTTGTTACTTTGTATTGAATAGGCTCCGAAACTACTGAATCTATCTTAATAATTCTTTTATTATTAGAATGCTACATTATCCATGATGGATATAGGCTATATTTTATGTAAATAACAGTAAGGGATCCGTATGGAAAATTGAATAATGTAACTCAAGCTGTGAAAAATCCTTACTTAGCATGCACAGCGAAAACTATTGACAATAGAATAAAGTGACGTTTTATAGAGCAAATTGACAGCTACAAATAAGTCCGCAATATCATCAGTTGTCATCTACATCGTATAAAGAGGAAATATTAAATGTTTTGTTTGTTTGTATTGAATAGGCTCCAAAACTACTGAATCGATAAATTTATATTGTTAATCGAGTTTTGTTTTCCTGTGCGAAGTCAGGGCGAGCTGCTAGTAATAAATAAACCGGTTGGATGGAAGGGACAAGACATAAATATGGCATGATATAACTGTCAAGATTTGGCTGCAATAACTAACGTGTTTGTAACAACAGGTCTTTTTTTTTTGCCATATCACTTGTGCATTGTGCTCATTCTCAATATACCTTCTTACGTTTAAACTGATTTATTGTTTTTGGCATCGCACTTTTTGCATTTTCCAATTTCATGTATAATAAATTGTTAAATCAAGTGATGTAAATTACAGACAAAGTCACACAAAGAGAAGTGAGTAACGGTAACTACTTCAAGCTTCGATAGAGTTTTGGAAGAAACGCGTAAAGTCATGTGCCACCACGTTATATCACTTTTCACCATCGACGCACGCAAATCGGCACTTTGTAAATTAAACACTACTATTTTCATACACAAACACTCGAAAAGAACATGTTTTGCAGTGACATGATTTTTTCGCATTGCCGCCAAAATTATGTTGTTTAGCATTACAATGTAATTGGCGGCACGCATGCCGTCGAAACAGAATTTTAGTATACTTCGTACCAACATACAAACAATAAACGTAGGTACTACCCGATCAAAATAAAAAGCATTACATGATTTAGTTGCAGTATGATTTTGGTCGAGTTATATAAATAAATAAATAAATATTGAAGGACACTTAACACAGCGCCATCTAGCCCCAAACTAAGCAAAGCTTGTACTATGGGAACCAGATAACTGACAGAATACTTAAATAGTTTTTTTTTTGTAAATACATACAGTACCTACACCCAGACACCATCGATGTAAGTCACACAAATTTTGACAGCCCCGTTGGCTCATTGTTAGTATATCTGCCTTGAGAGCTGTAGGGCGTGGGTTCGATTCCCACTCAGGGCAAACATTTTGTGAATAAAAAAATGTGTGTTCTGTGTCTAGGTGTTCTGTATATATTATAAGTCTGTATTTAAAAAAAAAAGTATTTATGTATTCAATCAGTTATTCGACTTCCATCACAAGCTCTGCTTAGTTTGGGGCCAGATGGCGCTGTGTGTGTAGTTAAAAAAAATGTTAGTCCTGAGTGGGAATCGAACCTACGCCGTTTAGCTCTCGAAGCAGACATACTACCAATGAACCAACAGGGCTGTCAACACTTACTGTTGTACTGGAGAAGGAAGCGGAAGGAATCAAATTTAGTGTTTATATCCTTTTATGAAGCTAACATGTAGACCGATTTACCGAATGAGCGCCGCTTGTATTCGGCCTGGCTTTTGAAAAGCTAGAGTTCAAGATTAAACTCGAAAAACAAGCAAAAGACCTGGATTGTGTAAACATCATTGCAACAGCGTGCAACAGCAACAAATTGTGGGCAGCGGAGCGCAGCGTTGCGACACAACAAAACTTAATTTTCATTGTTATTCTTGATTAAAATTAGACGCGTTTAGTCTTGACGATTGAAAGTTTTGTAATTTTATCAGGTCACGTTGATGTACAGGGTTCTGATTTAGTATAAGTTATATAAATAATATAAATTGGAATTGGGGCATCTACGTTTGTGAAAATTATATTCAGTTATCTGACTTCCATCACACAAGCTCTGCTTAGTTTGGGATTTAATGTCCTACGATATTTATTTATATATATGTCGGATCGTCAGTATTTTAAGCACCATGGTCCAACATAGTGTGGGCGTATAGCTAGGGTAATCGAGCAAAGAGAAACGGCGAATACAAAAGAATCACGTTTTTTTAATTTTACACAATTTAATATCTCACTGGGCAAACGAAACGAGTAACAGTTCCTATTGTGGAGGGACCTATCATAACGACGGTCAAATGGTAAGTGCTGTTCAACTAGCGCTCCTCCACCAGCTAGGCTCTGTTATGGCACGAAGTTCGCCGAGAATCGACGTCATTGCGACGGTGCTGCCAGCCCTCGGAACTCGTGCCGCGTTTCATTTCACGTCCATACCAATGACTGTCTCCGACATATAAGTAAAATAAATAAATAAATATCGTAGGACACTACACACAGCGCTATCTGACCCCAAACTAAGCAGAGCTTGTGTGATGGAAGTCAAATAACTGATAGAATACTTAAATACTTTTTTTTGTAAATACATACAGTACACCCAGGCACAGAACAAACATTTGTTTGTACCACAAAATGTTTGTCCTGGGTGGGAATCGAACCCACGCCTTTCGGCTTTTGAAGATATCACAGAATAATACAGGCAAGATCTGGACTTGACTGTGATTTGCTTTATGTAACTTACACTGTCACATAACACAAAGGCAACACACGCAGTGTACTCCAGAAGTTACGAAGTGGTAAAAAGATTGAAAATAACCTTATAAACTGCAGAAGATTTAGAGTTAACCCATAACAGACGAACGCCTATATAAACTTTTTAGAATTTACGTATTTTTTATGTTTTTTGTCTATTGTATAATTGTACTTTCATGCATATTATCATTTCTCTAGATGTTTGTTGCGATCGCGTAGTTTAACTAGAATTAAAGATAATACCTATAGGAGTTTTAGCGGGAACGCGGAAAGAGTCGTGTCGATCCATTGTATTTTTTTCAAAACTTGTGTTTTGTTGAGTGTTTATGCATAACAATGGTGGTGTTCTAAAGTGCCGAATCACAAGCGCGCGTGTGGGAAAATGATATAATGTCGTACAACATGACGTTTCGTGTGGCTTCCAAAACTCCATCGAGGCTTTACTTGACTGACAAGGACTTGACTGGACTTGACTGACAAGGCCTGGACTTGACCAAGACTGGACTTTAACTATAACCATAGCTACGAGGCGACTCATTTAACTTATGAAACTTAAAAATACTTGACACCGGCAAATGCTCAAAATGCGACGCCAAAACCAAAGAAAAAAAAAGATAATATATAAATTTACAATAAAAAAACCGACCCCATGACCAACTAAACGCACTGCTCCAATGAAACTGCGAGGTTTATGAGTAAACGAAAATATCATCGATGTAGGTATGTATAAAATTTTTTGTTTTTTGTCTGAACTTCGACAAAAGTTGTTAAGAACAGTCCGACGCGCTGTTTTGTTTTAGAGGGAAGGATGTCTGGTCGTACATTATGTCGGAAATTCTTTTTTTAGCCGCAATGAAAAGGATCACGTGACGTATCGCCTTACCAACTTATAGCGGACATGGCCTTAACTATCACAATTAGCCTAGAGGTCGTCCGTCTTGCACTTCTGATACGGAACAAACGTGTAGTGCTCATAATTTGGCACTCAATCAAACTGTTATGACCTAGAATTTTAGATAGAAACTCTGTTGTTTATACCAGAAATTAACACTAGTGGACGCCTCGCGGTATTATCCGCTACATGTTTTCTACATGAGAAAAAAGTTGCCTATGTAAGTAGAGAGAGTAGAGAGTAGAGTACATCAGCTACCTACATACCAAATTTCATAAAAATCTATTCAGTAATTTTTGCGTGAAAGAGTAACAAACATCCATCCATACTCACAAACTTTCGCATTTGTAATTTTTTTTTTATGTGACAGGCTAGGTGTTTGACCACAGCTCACCCTGATGTTAAGTGTGGTCGAATTTGGTAAAGCACACCTAGCCTGGAATGGAACTTGGCTATCAAGTGAACACACCGATTTGTTATTTTTTTTTTATTTGTTACGATTTGTATTAGTTGGTCGGCAACGTATTTGTAGTACCCCTGGTATTGCAGATATCTATAGGCGACGGTGATTGCTTAACATCAGGCAACCCGTCAGCTTGATTGCCACCTGTGGCATAAAAAAAATATATATACATCTAAAAACAAATTACAACTGTGCCCGGTACAAAGGTCCTCATAGCATAGTAAGCATATTATAAATAGTAAAAAAGAAAAATAATCTTTATTAAGAACACACAGTGTTACACCGCCGTGTAGCGCAAGCTTGTCAGAGTTTTATAAACATATGAAAAGGCAATAACAGAGAAGTGACAACCTTAAACACGGATGGTTATGTTTTGTGTTTTTATCTCAATGCTATACCCGTGGGAACATCTACAGAAATGGGACAGTCGATATGTGACACTGTTTGAGGGAAGCCACACGGTGCGTTGCGACGGACGTCAAGAGTTTCATTCTTTCTACAACCACTATCTATCTACACTATTATAAAGAGGAAAGATTTGATTGATTGTTTGTATTGAATAAGCTCAGAAACAACTGGACCGATCTTAATAATTCTTTCATCATTAGAATGCTACATTATCCGTGATGGACATAGGCTGTATTTTATTTAAAAAACTATTAGGGATCCATATGAAAAATTCAATAATGTAACCCAAGCTGTGTAAAATTTGAAAAAAATCCTTAGCATGCGCAGCGAAAACTATTGACAATAGAAGAAAGTGAGAGTCGGTTTTAAGAGTTGTTTATCCCGAAAAGTTTGAGCCCCCAAGTTTTTATATTATTTACATTTTTTATTGATGTAGGTACCTACAATACATAAAATTTAAATCTAAGAAAAGAAATAAAAAACTGCGTAAAAACATTAATAAAAAAAATTAAAATATCAAAAAAACAAAAATGTCAATAAAATAAATAAATTGTCACATTGGGCATTAGGTTCGGTTCATTCATTTACATAAAAACGTTTGTCTTGCTAACTTATACCAATAAATATGCCTTGAAATCGAGTATTTGCATCGCTTTGACTTCATTGATTGGCATCAGCAATGCAGTATGATTCTACGTAAGTACAGAAGATCATGCCATCGATCAACGAATACACACTTTTGGGAGAAGGCATGCCCGATAAAGGTTTCAAAGAATTTTGTAATCCGGGGTTACACGGAACAGTACAACTTAGCCGAAACAACCTCATTGCTGTGGACAGCGTTAATTTTAAAATCGATTGTGAAATCAAAAACAAAAATCAGCATAGAAAAAAAAGGCTGCTAAATGAGCCTTGTTGGCTCATTGGTAGCACATCTGCCTCAAGAGCTGAAGGGCGTGGGTTCGATTCCCGGTCAGGGCAAACATTTTATGTATCAACAAATGTTTGTTCTGTGTCTGGGTGTTCTGTATGTATTATAAGTATGCATTTACAACAAAAAAAGTATTTATGTATTCTATCAGTTATCTGACTTCCATCACACAAGCTCTGCTTAGTTTGGGGTCGCTGTGTGTTGCCCTACGATATTTATTTTTTATTTAGTCAATCACAGCGGCTAAATACTACATTTGGTGATTTTGGGATGCAGATGGTTAGTGACGTCATCTGCTATTACCAAAACTTGCCACTGCACTTATTATAAAAAAACTAACGCCCTAACACGGGTGCACTTTAAAAAAAATCTATGGGACTAATCTGAAAGTATATCTATCCTTTGTGAAAAATAATGAGACGAACGAGACGCTCTCCTGATGGTAAGAGATAACGCCTGTCCAGGGCACCACTGCTTTGGAAAAGAAAAAAAGATAAAAAAAGAGAAAACAAAGATTCCGACGAATTGAGAAACTCCTCCTTTTTTAAGTCTGTAAATAAAATTATCTGTTTATAATTATAAGTACAAAGACCTTGTTTTACACACTAAGCTTATGACCATCTGTAATGGTAGAAGCCATAATCCACCAAATGCGTGGCCCAAGGTTGTTACGCACCGTTAACCTGAAAAGTGAAATGGGAAACTCCTCTTTGTTTCATATTTTGTGTTGCTTAGCTAGCAAAGTTTTAGGTTCTTTAGAAAAAGATAATCTTAGAATCTCTCTCTCTTTTGTAGCGATGATAGCTCAGTGGTTAGCGTGGTCGGTTCGCATGCCGAAGGGCGTGGGTTCAAACCCCAACAATGAGCTTGAGCTGCCGGTGAAGGAAAACATGATGAAAACCATAGCATGGTGGTAGGGTACTTTGTAGTACTCAGCTGGCTAGCTACCACCCTCAAGTTGAAAATCTGCCGCCAAGCATCTAACAGTGTGTTCCGGCAGCCTCACTTGAGAGCCAGTTCCATTCTAGGCTAGGTGTGCTTTACCATCTTCGAACACACCGTCACGTAACACCAGGCGAGCAGCGAGTGTTTGACCAAACACCTAATTTGTCAACCATAAAAAAAGCAATAAACTTCAAGAGCCAATAAGACAGCGGTGAAATTCAGGCCAAACTGCTTGTTTACCACTCTATGATCTCTCCTTTTATTGGATGCCTGGAAGAGATCGCTGATAGCAATAAGGCCGCCACTTGTGGCACTAGCTCATAAGTTTCTTTTGTTCTCTGTATTTTTATTCTGTTTATGGTGTGCACAATAAAGAGTTTATCTATCTATCTATCTAAAAGCTAGACAAAGTTCTGGTCGTAGTCCAGAATCAATACGGTCAGACAACGAGTATCAATTTCAGTAAGGTCAACGGCCTTGAAAGATATTGCTAGTCATACAGTAACCAGTGTTTACTAACATCCGCACTCCACAACACATGTTTAGTCAAGCTAGAGCTATCATACACTGCGAGAAAATTACGGTAATACCTAAAAAATGATTAAAAAATCATTTCTGTAAATGCGTTCAGTGCGGCAATTTGGGTTGAGCGTCAATTTTTTTTCTCTCATTGCGTTGGGTGTATATTTTGTGATTTGCTCTACTACAGAAAAGTGCTTTGGACTTTGTTCTGCTACTTCTGCTAAATAAATAAAATAAAATAAATATTGGAGGACATTTAACACAGCACCAAACAAAGCAACACTTGGTTCTCAACAATGAGGTTCTCGGAGTCCTCATTTATGTGTAGCACATGAACGGAGCCTCCGCTGTAGTATGTTCGTTGTAAATTACTCGTATAGGTATAGCTTCATTCATGAAAGTGTAATCGTAAGGTTTTTTTTGTACATGTGACTTGCCTTTAACATTATTGTTATTTATGGCCAATAAATATTACTGATTGTACCTACTATGGGAACCTGACAGCTGACAGAATAATTAAATACTATTTTTTTTGTAAATAACTACTTATAATACATACAGTACACCCAGACAAAAATCGATGTTAGTCACACAAATGTTAGTCCTTAATGGGAATCGAACCTACGCCGTTTAGCTCTCTAAGCAGACATACTACCAATGAACCAACAGGGCTGTCGATAAGTTCTTGATACCGGTGAAAGGTGTTATTTCTTACCATCAGGAGAGCGACTCGTCTCATTACTTTTGCATAACAAAAATATGATGATGATTGAAAATACAATATTAAAGTAATAACCGAAATACACAAGCCAAAAAAAAACGAATTTTGTGCTAAATATAATTATCTTGTTTTATATATGAAAACATTCCAAGGACCTAAGTATAATTTGAAATATAAATTACTATCCAAAATGTATCATGGTATAAGAAAATAGGAGAGGTATTTAAGTGCATTTCATCGGCTTTGCAAAATGTTGAGTTTTCAAGATCTCCACGGATCTAAAAGAACACAAGAGTGGGATTATGGGTATGGCTTCAGTCGCAAGTAAAACAGTAACTCTACATCCAAGGCAAGCGAGCTCGATCGTAGACGTCATCTGCAAGGAATTTAGCTTAGTTAAAAAAAAAGTAATGAATCAAACGAGACGCCCTCATGACTGTAAGAGATAACGCATGTCCATGAACATTACAGCGATACATAGAACTTTGAGTAACAAAACAAAATCCAGGGCATCATTGCTTTGCCATTCCTTTGAGACATTCGATGGTTAGTCTTTACATACTACTGCTTAGCGGCAGAATAACTAGTACTGCGGTGGTACCTACCTAGACGAGCTCCCGCTAAGGAGATCTACCACCAAGTAAACTGTTTGTCCGTCTGTCACCAGGCTGTATCTCATGAACCGTGATAGTTAGACAGTTGCAATTTTCGCAGATGATGTATTTCGGTTGCCGCTATAACAACAAATACTAAAAAACAGGATAATATAAATATTTAAGTTTTTATAGAGAATGGTATGGAACCCTTCGTGCGCGAGTCCGACTCGCACTTGGCCGGTTTCTTAAGTTATATGCGTATAGTTAGCCGCACTTAGCCAGCGCGGTGGACTATAGCCTTGCCTTTCTCACAATAAGAGGAGGTCCACGCCCAGCAGTGGGAAAGCTTATTAAAACAGAACCGGCATTTTTTATGTTGAAATTACAGTCTTTGTTAGATAGCGTGAGTGGTACTTATTATAGTAAGCAATAGTTGTCTAATGATTCCTTGTTTATTTTCACTCGTGACGCCTTCATTACAAAACAGAAACGTGTCATTGCAATTACAGCATTTTCCCTGTAATTTACAATAATTACCCACATCAATATTTCTATGATCTGCTACATTCAAACCGGGTTTTCACGTCCTCGGCGATAAGACAATGCTACCAACTTACCTATACAGTTGGCTAAATTGGAAAACTGAAATATACACAGGGAAGTTAACAATTTTCTTCGAGAAATGCTGTTGTGGTTCCTTCACTTAAGGCTACAAATAAACTTGTCGATACTCTGCATCCATTTGATGAACGTTGATTAGCAATGTGCCAATTGAAGATCCGTTTTCAGATGTTACACTCTAGGAGTTGTATGTGCGGATCGTATTAAACACTGGCTGCGCCCCGCGGCGTTATCCGCTAATGTTTTCGGGATAAAAATTAGCCTATGTGTTAATCCAAGGTCTCAGCTACCATCACACTAAATTTCATTAAAATCCATTCAGTAGTTTTTGCGTGAAAGAGTAACAAACATCCATACTCAAAGTTTCGCATTTATAATATTAGTAGCATCAGTAGGAAGGATTCCCCACACAGGTCCGGCCTATAGTAGCAACTATAGTTGTGGTCTCGCATTTAGCCCCTATTGCAGACAATGTCTATGTAGGATAGGCTATATTACTTGCCGCGTCTTCCACCTTAACCGCGTCACTTTAAACTGGCCACGGTTTCAGCTGACTGAATTTCAGGTCGCAATCCCAGGCGGTTTCTGTCTGGGGAAGGCTTTATACTGTGTTTTGTTTATCTGTCTGTATAAAGAATACTATTTGCAATCGTAAATATATTATAATAGTGCATTCTGTTAGAAGAACAAATGGTAATGATTTCACTGACACTAAAAATCTTTATCACTCGTTGATTTATTTATGTTAATAAAGAAATGAGTTGTATTGTAATGTATTGTTATATTTTATTGGCAGAAATCAATTAGTATTTAATTAGCGGTCGTGGTATAGTTTTTTTTAATGTAAAAAGTAATGACACTAACGAGACGCTCTCCTGATGGTAAGAGGTAACGCCTGTCCATGACCATTGCAGCGATACACAGGACTTTGAGTATCAAAACAAGTCCAGGGCATAACTACTTTGGCGCTCATTACTTTCGAGACTTTCGATCGTTTGTCTCAACAGCGCAGTAATTTATTAGTGTGTCTACGGACAACCTGAATGATTAATCTACGAAGCGAGTGAAGGCGCGTGTAAAAGTTAGTTTTGAATGGAAATGCAATATTATAGTTATTTTAATTTCTTCATACTTTAATATTTCAATCGAAATAATTGAAGTAGGTTTCGTAGGTAGATGTTTCCACTCTGGTACAATCTAAGGGCCCGTTTTGTTTTGTGTTATGAAACTCGGCGGCTATCTGGGGCGAACGTGATCGTTTTTATTTACTTTTTTCGCTTTTTCGGCTCCAAGTCACAGTATTTTATATTTGTATGCAGTAGGTAATGTTTAACTCAACGATAACATTTAAAATAAATTGGTTATTTACTATCTCTAGGATGTTTTAGCCGATTTGAACTTACATAAATTCTACTATAAAAAAAAAGTAAAAAAGATACAAAACTTTATTAAAAGTATTTA
This sequence comes from Biston betularia, assembly GCA_905404145.2. Taxonomy (NCBI): domain Eukaryota; kingdom Metazoa; phylum Arthropoda; class Insecta; order Lepidoptera; family Geometridae; genus Biston; species Biston betularia. The sequence goes on from FR989886.1 coordinate 2,918,034, forward strand.
TGTATTCTATCAGTTATCTGACTTCCATCACACAAGCTCTGCTTAGTTTGGGATAAGATGGCGCTGTGTGTATAGTCCTACGATATTTATTCATTTAATTATAACAAAAAAGGTAGATAGACATAGACAGCCCTATTGGCGAAGGGCATGGGTTCGATTCCCACCAAGGACTAAAATTTGTGGCATAAACAAATATTTGTTCTGTGTCTGGGTGTACTTTATGTATTGTAAGTATGTTTTTACAGAAAAAAACTATTTAAGTATTCTATTAGTTATCTGACTGCCATAGTACAAGCTTTGCTTAGTTTGGGGTCAGATGGCGCTGTGTGTAATGCCCTACGATGTTTATTTATTTATATAGAAACTAAATAATTTGCAAACTAGAAATAGAAATTTGGAACAGAAAACAAAAGCATCTTATAAACTAGTGCTACAAGTGGCATCCTAATAGCTAAAACCGATCTCTTCCAGGCAAACTAAAATGGAAAACACGTTACTGATAAAGAACAGACGGGAAATGTTGTAACACTATTAAGTTAAAAACATTTAAACAAGTACAAGAACGTAATAAACTACCTACGTATATACGTATAAATATATAAAAGAAGGTAATAAACTATCTATATATGTGTGCCAAATTTCATTCAAATCCGTTCAGCCGTTTTTGAGCAACAAACATCCAAACTTTCACATCCCACTAATATTATAAATTTGAAAATTTGGTTGGATAGATGGATGTTTGTTACTCTTTCACGCATAAACTACTGAACGGATTTGGATGAAATTTGTTATCGAGGTAGCTGAGACGCCGGATTAACATCGCACGGCGCAGCTAGTTTATAACATTAAGAAGGATAGTTGTTAATTTATTTTGCATATATTAATATCCATACTTAAAAAGAAACATCAGCTACTAAAATATATGCTGTGCAATGCAGTTTTGCCCAACATGGCAGCGTAGTATTGTATCATTGACCTAATTTATACTAAAGATTTATACTCGTGGCTTGATTACATTTGTACTTACATAAGTACATGTGTTGTGAATATTTTCCTTAAGGTGGTTCGATTTCCATACAAATATTTTTTTCCATTTATGGACAAATGGAGCATAATTTTACAGTGAAATCACAGCTGGCATTTATTTTGGTCTTTATTTGCGGTAATATATTTACTATACTTAGTTTGTCTTTAGTCATAGTATAAAAAAAATGTTTAGAATCTCTTTAATAAATAAATAAATAATGTAGGACACCCAGCGCCATCTGACCCCAAACTAAGCAAAGCTTGTACTATGGGAGTCAGAATAGTAGGAATAGTAGTAGTAGGTATGGTGGTGGCGGGTGGGTGGTGTGGTGTGTAGGTGTGGTGGGGTAGTAGGTAGTAGGAATAGTAGTAGTAGGTATAGTGGGAATAGTAGGTTTATTTCCATAAAACTGCAAGCAATATGTTCATCAAGCTGTGTATGCCTGTAACAGGCGCATGTATCGGAACATAACTTTACGCAATGTGTTTGTAAATTTACCAATATGTGTGCTGTTGGCGTACCTTAATAAATAAATTACAATTTCTTGAATAAAACAGTAGATTATTTATTATTAACACAATCTTCATAAGACCGCGGGGCACAGCTAGTTTCAAATAAATCGGATCACGATATCTCGTACTTAGTAAAAATGTGTAATTTCTTTTCGTTTGTTCCAGGTATGGTGGGAGCACCTGATGTCGTCAAGCCATCAGAGAAGATCGACGATCAAGCGCTTTACAACCCTGTCTTTACGATCAACGGTGAGTTTGACCACTTCATATGTCAGTACAGAGTGTCATCGATAATATTAAGAGATTAAGACATGATTTTTGCTACGAAATCGATAATTAACCATACATAATAACATTCCGTGTAAAACTAAAACATGTTTTTTTATTTCAAACCAATTTCTGTCCACTACTAAAAACACGAAAAATTAAAAAATCCAATTGTTTTGTTATTTAAAAATGGTGTCTTTTTTCAGATATTTTAGCTTTTTACTTAAAAATAACATGAGTAACATCCAAAATGCATATAAAACGAGATGCATATAGTCCATTTTCTTTCCATGACTTTCACAATTATTTAAAAATAAGAGATTATTGAATCAATAGTTCCATCTAGTCTCAAAGTAATGAGTGTCAAAGCAGTGATGCCCTGGACGTTGTTTTGTTACTCGAAGTTCTGTGTATCGCTGCAATGGTCATGGACAGGCGTTATCTCTTAACATCAGGAGAGCGCCTCGATCGTCTCAATACTTTTACATAAAAAAAAATAGTAAGCAATTATATTGCTGTTTTTGACATTTAATCATATTGACATAATTATTATTTCGTTGACATTTTCATTGTATTGACATAATTATGTAATGATTTTGATATTTTTAAATATGAATGGACAAATTACCTGTAACTTTGACGTTATCAATAAAAGATTTGCTTTTGTCCGTTTATAAAAAACACATTTTTTTTATAATACGGACCTTTGGGTACGGAACCCTAAAAACAATTGTTTTCCTTATTTTCAACCAGAAGTTAATTTTGTTTCCGCCGAATAACTCTATGTACTCAGTTTTTTATTTTATCAGTCTAATCGTATTTACATATTTAATTTATGTAAAACGTTTCATACTATTTCAATTCATTGTTAAACAAAAAACTTTCTATGTTAGCAAGAACACGATTCGAAACAGTTTTAAAAATGTCATGTATGAATTCCAAACAAGAAAGTAAATTATCCAAAACTAAATAAAGTTAGAACAACCTCTTTATAGCATACACAGATTATCCCTTTATGCCAGTGTTTCGCGCTTTTTTCATTACTTGCTTTTTCGAACAAAAAGTAATTGTTGCATTAACTAAAATTAATTAAATTTATTCTGATAATATTCAGCTTTACTTGTCTTTATTAACCAGCATTATTTAATATTCTCAAAAATTATTTCCGATACACATGTTTACCCCTATTCATAATGGGACAGAAATTAGAAAGAAAATGAAACGGGCGTTACTTTGCGGAAGTTCATTATTGTTGAAGGTATAAATTTAGTGTATTTACGCTTAAAAGTCGTGTTGGTTGCAACAGTGATGTAACTCGTCGGCATTTTTAAAATATCTTTCAAAAATATTCCTTAAAATCTAAAAAACCCGACGTAAACTTAAATCAATAAAAAAAGAAAATAAATGATAAAAAAATAATACAAATAATGAAAATAAGTAATATATGTATATATATGTTTTTTAAATAAATTAAAAATAACTAATGAATATAACCACAAGCCACCAAAATAAATCATCGTTTAACCATAAATCATCGTTTTTATCTCAATAAATAAATTTAATTTTAATTAAAAGCTAAAAAGTAAAAAAAACAAACGATTGAACTACGAATAAAACATACATTAAAACGTCAAACGTCCGCATTTTTTTAAATTTTAATATACCTTGTAAAACTCTCCCAATAAAGAGGAATCTAACGACATATCATACACCAAAATCGGTTCAGACTTTTCTTTACATCACTAAAAAAATAGTAGAAACAAAATGAAATCGTATTTTGAATGTCTGTCTTTCCTAACTACGCAGCGGATTTTGATACGGTTTTCATCATGATTTCTTCTAAAGGTTTATGCGAAATCGGGACAATTCGCTATCAAAATTGCAAATGCGAAAGTGTATGTTGGTTTCTTTGTATTTCTTGCATGCAACAAAAGAACCAACCGGCGTGATTTTTAGTAAGGGGATTGGAAAGTAGTTGTGTACCGGTTTGAAGGGTACCGCAGCTAGTGAAATTACAGGGCTGTTGACACTAACCAAAATAATGAACCGAAACAAACAAACATGACCGAATGTCTCAAATGAGCGCCAAAGCAGCGATGTTCTTAAAGTTATGTTTATCGCTGCAATGATCATGAACACGCGTTATTTCTTACCATCAAGATACCATCTTGTCACTTTTACAAAAAAAAAGTTGTTAAACTGTTTAACCATTGTTAAATTATATCATAGCAGACATCTTTATAATATTTACTTCCTGAATTTTTGTAATAATAAAGCTTCTGATTGCGTGTCGCATTATCTGCTTTTTATGTTGCTAATAAACTGAAAGAAACTATGTTTACACGTAAAGATAATTCCGATAAACAAATCTCTTATAAACATAAAACATTTGTTTAGCTGATTTATCTTTGGGTAACACTGGGAAATTCTTTCACGGAAATCAAAGAATCTAAGTCATTATACAAGATTTGCTCAGGTATTATGCAATACATATATGTATGTATGTAATAATAACTAATCTAAAAGGCCGCTATCAATGGGAATAGTTCCCAAAACGCTGGCCCCATTGCCGCGTTGTATGGCAATACTCAAACGCTGAGCAAAATAAAGGCCAGCGTTTTGTTCACGTGTGGCGTCGACCAGACAAGATTTAGTACCATACAATGTAATTGACGTGACGTTGACTTCTGAACCAAACAAGATAAACCCATTGAGTATAGGCTCGATTAATTCTTCTTGAGGAGCACTCTCTAAAATAGATAGAAACTAATATATTGTGCAAACCATAAACAGAAAAAAGTACAGAGAACAAAATAATCTTATGAGCTAATGCCACAACTGGCGGTCTTATCGCTAAGAGCGATCTCTTCCAGGAAACCAAGAATAGAAATACACGATAGATGACATAAGAAACAGACGGGCGATGTTGTAATACTAACAAGAAAAATAATTAAAAATAAAACATAGATGCAGTACATATAACAACCAACTCCTAAAAAAGGTAACAAATAATTCTAGTAAGTATTTAAGGGTATAGGTACTTACTTATAATTTTAAAAGCTTAAGGCACAGAAGTATGGTAAGTACATAAAAGGAAACCTGTAAAAAAAAAAAAAAAATTTTGGCCATCCTTATTCCTTGTAAACTGTGACATGACTAATTTAGAAAATCAATTAGGCTACTTAAGGTGCCGTTATTAAAACTATGGTTACACCCGACATAGAATAGAATCAATTACGGATTTCACATCAGTGTTTTAAAACTGTGTGTGACAGCCCTGTTGGTTCATTGGTAGTGTGTCTGCTTCGAGAGCTGAAGGGCGTGGGTTCGATTCCCACTCAGGACTATCATTTGTGTGACTAACATCGATGTTTGTTCTGTGTCTGGGTGTACTGTATGTATTTACAAAAAAAAAAGAAAGCATTTAAGTATTCTATCAGTTATCTGTCTTCTATAGCACAAGCTCTGCTTAGTTTGGGGTCAGGTGGCGCTGTGTGTAATGTCCTATGATATTTATTTATTTAACCCATTTAATGACTTATTTAAAATTTTGAAGTGACTTGTAACATTGGTGTTGTCAATAAAGTATTTGTATTTGTATTTTGCACATGAACAACAGTCACAGGTGTGTGCTAACGATATTGCACAATCTATCGATACATAAAGTCTTAATCGGTATTGATCGCGTTACCCGAATGGGGGAAATACCCTATCGTATGAAATTTCGTCCTCTAATAGAAAATCATATCTCTAGACATCAAAGAACATTGGCATTGTTAATAAGTTTTACGATTAAAACGCCAAGTAGATGTTATCACTAAGATGTAATCTAGAATAAATAACACAAAGGCAGTCGGTAAGACAATGTAGTAAAGAACATATTTCAAGCTGTTTTCAGTCTCATTTGAGAACTAGTGGACGCCTCGCGGTTTCACCCGCGTGGTTCTCGTCACCCGGAGAAAGTGTAGCTTCCCAACGGTGAAAGAATTTTTGAAATAGGTCCCGTAGTTTCGGAACCTATTCAATACAAACAAACAAATCTTTTCTCTTTATAATAGTATAGATAGATAGATAATAATAATTATCATTAGTACATCTTAAGAGACTCTCGCTAGACGGTTGGGTTAAGGGTCAGCTTCAAAAGGGAGTGATCCTTGACACGGCGCTCATTGTGAGGAGTTTCCTCACTGCAGCCCTAACCACCGGCAGCTTGAGCCCTGCCCCGCTGCCGGCGGCACCCTAGTTTTTAAAATTTATACATATTTAATGTCAAAAATTTAAAAAATAAGAAAAAAAATAACGACTATAATAATTATGAAGAGGAAAGATTTGATTGTTTGTTTGTATTGAATAGGCTCCGAAACTACTGGACCTATCTTAATAATTCTTTCATTATTAGAATGCTACGTTATCCGTGATGGACATAGGCTATATTTTATTTTCCTTAGCAGGAGGTCGTCTAGGTAAGTACCACCGTAGTACCAGATATTCTGCCGCCTAGCAGTAGTGTGTAAACATTAGTATGCTCCGGTTTAAAGGGTACTGTAGCTAGCGAAATTACAGGGCTTTTGGGACTTACCATCAAATGTCTCAAAGTAATGAGCGCCAAAGCAGCGATGCCTTGCACTTTGTTTTACTACACAAAGTTCTGTGTATCGCTGCAATCGTCATGGACAGACGTAACCTCTTACCATCAGGAGAGCGTCTTGCTCATCTCATTACTATTACAAAAAAAAAATTACAAAATATTTTTATTTTTATTTTTTATAAGGTTATTAATTGAATCTAACAATCGAATATCTCAAAGTAATGAGCGCCAAAGAATCGAAGTCCTGTCCTCATAATCTAAGCTGTTTGTAATTTATCAATCAGAAAATAGCTGAGCGACTACATACAGTGTGCCTGCGCAATAACTTTCACAATCGGATAGCATTATCGCGCGCTTAACAAGTATCGCAATAAAAAGCTCACAGCACAGGAGCTGGGCTTTGTTTCATAACAAAAATTTTGGTTAGCGTTGCAATGGTCATAACAAGCGTTCTCTTTTACTATGTAGCTCGTCATACTTTTTAAAATATCAATTTAATTGCCTGGTGACAAAGAATTATTTACAATAATGTTCAGATGTTCAACTACCTATCTATTTATAAGATTATCTGTTTATCACCGACTTCAATATCGCATTTCAATATCATTTAATTTTTTTTAAATCCTTAAGGGTGATTGCGTAAATTAGTGTCTTCGATAACGTGTTATTTCCAAGGCAAAAGGGATTAAATTATAACACTGACTTGTGTAATCATTGTTGTATTTATTTTTCAAATTTTGGTGATTTCATTCTGACGCCAGAATTTTGAGTAATAAAGCAAAGTCCAGGATAACGCCACACTAAGCATTATTAGTATGAGATAATCGATTGTTGGTTATTTGTGGCGATGATAGTTAGCGCACTCGGTTCACACGCTGAGGGGTGTGGGTTCAATTCCCAACAATGAGCTTAAGCTGCCGGTGAAGGAAAACATCGTGAGAAAACCATAGTATGGTGATAGGATTTCTAGTACTCGGCTGGCTAGCTACCACACTCAAGTTAAAAATCTGCCGCCAAGCACCTAACGGTGTATTTCGGCAGCCTCGCTTAAGAGCCAGTTCTATTCCAGACTTAACATCAGGTGAGCTGTGGTCAAATATATAGTTTGTCAACAATAAAAAAAAATATCGACATTTAATTGCGACATGCTTTTCCAAAACTTCCCATTGCAAGCGTATCATAAATATTACGGCAGTGTTATCGCCTAGAGCGATTTCTTCCATACAACCTTTGGATGGAAAGAAATATACAATAAACAGATATTAGGTTGGTAAAAAAAAACTTAGTAAAAGGTAAATAACATAACAACGACTGTTAAGCGACAAAAAAAACTAAATATATATCTTAAACAGTCATAATCCAACTAATATTATGAATGTGAAAGTTGGGATGGATGGATGGATGTTTGTTACTCTTTCACGCAAAAACTACTGAACGGTTTTGTATGAAATTTGGTATGGAGGTAACTGAGACCCTGGATTAACACATAGGCTACTTTTTATTCCGAAAACATGCAGCGAGCAACACTGCGGAGCGCAGCTAGTAAAATATCTAATGTAAATCAAAAATACAATAATAATAATTGTACATCCATATAAATAATATATATACATTAGCACGCCGATAAATAATGTTTATAATTTGTTCCTAGTGGTTTAATTTGTCTGTAAGTTATATGGGTGGATTAAATTTAACGTCCTTTTTGCGCAGTAGGCTAAAAGAAAAAGGCCACGCACCTCTTTTATAACGCCCTCATTATTATCTGTGAAACATAAATTGACATTAATTAATTGTAAAACAGTAGGAAGTGGCGTTTTCTCTACATTTTCCTCTACACAATGCATAATAGAGGTTGCTTCTTCCTTCCTGTTTTTACTATATTTGAATTTTATTTTTGTTTTTTATGACATGAGCGTGTACTTAAATGAAAGCAATTAATGTCATTTACGTTGCAAGCTGAGAGCCAGCAGTTGTGGAAGTGGCGTTTTTCCTACATTTTCCTCTACACAATGCAGTTTTTACTGTATTTGAATTTTATTTTTGTTTTTTATGACATGAGCGTGTACTTAAATGAAAGCAATTAATGTCATTTACGTTGCAAGCTGAGAGCCAGCAGTTGTGGAAGTGGCGTTTTTCCTACATTTTCCTCTACACAATGCAGTTTTTACTGTATTTGAATTTTATTTTTGTTTTTTATGACATGAGCGTGTACTTAAATGAAAGCAATTAATGTCATTTACGTTGCAAGCTGAGAGCCAGCAGTTGTGGAAGTGGCGTTTTTCCTACATTTTCCTCTAGAGAATGCAGTTTTTACTGTATTTGAATTTTATTTTTGTTTTTTATTACATGAGCGTGTACTTAAATGAAAGCAATTAATGTCATTTACGTTACAAGCTGAGAGCCAGCAGTTATGGAAGTGGCGTTTTTCCTACATTTTCCTCTAGACAATGCAGTTTTTACTGTATTTGAATTTTATTTTTGTTTTTTATGACATGAGCGTGTACTTAAATGAAAGCAATTAATGTCATTTACGTTACAAGCTGAGAGCCAGCAGTTGTGGAAGTGGCGTTTTTCCTACATTTTCCTCTAGACAATGCAGTTTTTACTGTATTTGAATTTTATTTTTGTTTTTTATTACATGAGCGTGTACTTAAATGAAAGCAATTAATGTCATTTACGTTACAAGCTGAGAGCCAGCAGTTGTGGAAGTGGCGTTTTTCCTACATTTTCCTCTAGACAATGCAGTTTTTACTGTATTTGAATTTTATTTTTGTTTTTTATTACATGAGCGTGTACTTAAATGAAAGCAATTAATGTCATTTACGTTACAAGCTGAGAGCCAGCAGTTGTGGAAGTGGCGTTTTTCCTACATTTTCCTCTAGACAATGCAGTTTTTACTGTATTTGAATTTTATTTTTGTTTTTTATTACATGAGCGTGTACTTAAATGAAAGCAATTAATGTCATTTACGTTACAAGCTGAGAGCCAGCAGTTGTGGAAGTGGCGTTTTTCCTACATTTTCCTCTAGACAATGCAGTTTTTACTGTATTTGAATTTTATTTTTGTTTTTTATTACATGAGCGTGTACTTAAATGAAAGCAATTAATGTCATTTACGTTACAAGCTGAGAGCCAGCAGTTGTGGAAGTGGCGTTTTTCCTACATTTTCCTCTAGACAATGCAGTTTTTACTGTATTTGAATTTTATTTTTGTTTTTTATTACATGAGCGTGTACTTAAATGAAAGCAATTAATGTCATTTAACGTTACAAGCTGAGAGCCAGCAGTTGTGGAAGTGGCGTTTTTCCTACATTTTCCTCTAGACAATGCAGTTTTTACTGTATTTGAATTTTATTTTTGTTTTTTATTACATGAGCGTGTACTTAAATGAAAGCAATTAATGTCATTTACGTTACAAGCTGAGAGCCAGCAGTTGTGGAAGTGGCGTTTTCTCTACATTTTCTTTACACCATGAAAGTTTGGATGGATGGATGTTTGTTAGGTACTCTTTCACGCAAAAACTACTGAACGGATTTTGATTAAATTTGGTATCGAAGTAGCTGACATCCTGGATTAACACATAGGTTGCTTTTAATCCCGAAAACATGTAGCGGGTAACACCGCGGGGCGCAGCTAGTAATACATATACATATTTAAGAATAGTTTCACAGCAAAACAAGACTTATTTCTATCAAATATATCTGTTTAAATTAAATAAAACGAAACATATACATATTATATAGGTAAATAGTAAATAGTTTTTTCGGACAAAAGAATCGATGATAGTTTTATAGTCATACTACCGTTCCGCCCCGACTTCGCACGGGTATAATTTGTATTAGCCACTTGATTAACAAAATATTGCATTACACAACAGTTTAAAAGGATGTGTTTTATATAAATAAATAAAATAATAAATGTCACAGGACATTACACACAGCGCCATCTGACCCCAAACTAAGCAAAGCTTGTACTATGGAAGTCAGATAACTGTACTTATAATACAGTACACCCAGACACAGAACAAACATTTGTTTATACAACACAATGTTTGTCCTGTGTGGGAATCGAACCCACGCCCTACAGATCTTGAAGCAGACATACTACCAATGAACCAACAGGGCTGTCTAAATATAAATAAATATGTCTACCTTTCACGAAAAAATCTCAAAATGACAGTGTAACCCGTATCAAAATTCGTTCCACGGTTTAAAAGTTAAGCGGACATACAAACAAACGCGGCCAACGACTTTGTTTTATACTATTTTTAACAGATATATATTTATACAAGTTAAATATCTTAAATCGTAATAAAGTATTACGATAAAATATGATATATTTACTCTCCAAACAAAACAATCTTACTCAAATGATACTAATATTATAGCGTCAGTTTGTCTGTATGTATGTACGTTTGTTTTTTTTTTAACGCGGATTCGAAAGAAATTTGTAATGCTTGTACCTTGGATTAACACATAGGCTGTTTATTTCGAAAAACGCGGGTAAAATTCAGTCCATTACAAACTTAGCATTTTTACTAAATTTTACTAACTGATTTTGCTAGTATTAAAAAATAAGCAGGATAAATTAAATGAGTAAATTATACCATTTTGATATTAATGAACTTTGACTCTCAGGATACCGCAATCTATATTCCGTGCTCATATATAACAGCGAAGATAAGGTAAACAAACTCATAAATAATTATATTTTATCAGCAAATAATGAGGGTACTTACAAAATGTCACAGCAGACGCGTACAAACACAATTCAGTTATAGTCCTACGCTGATCGACATCCTTTGAGTGATTTAAAAATCGCCACAGCTTAGGAGATAAAATCTTAATCAATAAAATTAGACATGAGTTATAAATGTGATAAATAAGTTATTTTTTAAATCGCAAATTTGAAACGGTGTGCAAAAAAAAGCGACGAAAATGTGACTTTTAAAAAATATCTTTTTCGTAACACATTCCGTCAATTAAAATCCTTTTATTTACAACGCCAGTTATCACTGTAATATTTTATCGGGGGTTTTATTCTTATCATTGATAAGGAACAGTCGATAAAATGTGAACAAAAACAGTAATTGCCTAAGTTTTTATAAGATCTCTTGAGTGTTTTTTCGACCAGGAATGAATAGTTTCCGCAATTCAATCGTTAAATTGTGATCGATTAGTGTTTCAGTGCATTCGGTTTTGTGTAGTGAAGTGTTTGTGTTGAATTCTCTTAGTCTTGGACAAATTTGTTAAAAATGTCGTTCTTAAACGTCGGAGCGAGGATCGAAAAGTCCGTCGATAAGTATTTAAAGAGACTGAATGGATACACTATGCTAGGTATGACTTTAAAATGATTCGTTACATTAATTACATTATCTTATAGATGAACTAATGATTATAATGATAAAGTCTTCATTTCAACTATCTTTTTCAAGTTGCTTCATGACTTTTCAGTATCGATAAAATCATGTCAATGCCCTGATGGAAAAAGAACCGGTCAAGTGCAAGTCGGACTCGCGCACGCAGGGTTCCGTTCCATTGTCTATGAAAACGGCAAATAGCGTTTGTTGCATCTTAAATATTTATTTTATTCTGTTTATTAGTATTTATTGTTATAGCGGCAACAGAAATACATCATATGTGAAAATTTCAACTAACTATCACGGTTCATGAGATTTTTTTTTTTTTTTTTTAATAGCTGACAGGCTTGGTGTTTGACCACAGCTCACCTGATGTTAAGTGACGGTGTGATCGATGATGGTAAAGCACACCTAGCCTGGAATGGAACTGGCTCTCAAGTGAGGCTGCCGGAACACATGCTATGGTTTCCTCACGATGTTTTTCCTTCACCGGCAGCTCAAGCTCATTGTTGGGGTTTGAACCCACGCCCTTCGGTATGCGAACCGACCGTGCTAACCACTGAGCTATCATCGCTACGATACAGCCTGGAGTCTTAGTAATAGGGTCCTAAAAACAGTATAGATATATAATTAGTACTACAATGTTAGCTTGTCATATGCTTACTACACGCACACAAACAAAGCTTCAAAAGTCAACGCTTTTCGGTACATAAATACTTCAAGGTATTAGTTTACATGTAGTTAAATCACGCGACATTGTAGGACCAAGAAGTTGTTATATATGTACTGCATTTTTTTAATCTATGGCCCAGTGAATTATTTTTAAAGTTTGACCTTTTTGTGCTCCCAATAGCCAATGTGAGCGTGCTTTAGAACTTTAGTTGATTATTAAACTTATTTGTAAGTACATAGTATCAAATTTAGCGGAGCAAAAACGTGGCACTTACGCGTCGACGGTACATTTCTTACTATTTATACGTCGTAAAAAATATATTTTTAAGAAATAGTCGAAAGTAAATTATAATAAAGTCATTTTAAAAAAATGTTTAATTAATACTTAACTTTATGTTATTTCCATTTTACATCGCACTGTATAGAATGTTGGAACATGGTCCAATAGAAATGTGAAAATAGGACTAGTTTTTTTTATAATTTGACAGCTGTCAGTTGAAAACTATTCTCCCTAGGGCTGAAAAGTATTAATTTCAACCCGCTCCTCAGACAACTTCAGACATACTTTCCGAGTATTAGTAATGAAAACCATTTTTAAACATTCATGAATAAATTGAGAATAGTTTTAGTAAGAGTATTTGTTTATAATTTTCACGCACGTGTGTTCGATAACTTCACTATGAGCACTTATTGTCTTTCGTTGACTGTCATGAGTTTTCGTTAGAAGATACCATTCTAAGTAGGTATTTAAAATTGCTGATTCTGATTAATTCAATCACTGATCTCGCACATTAGTTCAGTGACTTTTGACCGTGATTTCGAGCTGCATTTTGTAAACAAACACAAGTGTTGGACCGGTGTGAACTTGGCAGTCAGACTTTGGTAACTTTGGTTATTTCTTTCATAAAATTTGAATTTTATTATTAACACTTTTTTATATATAGACAAAATGCGACCATTTAGTCTTATTTAAATTTCAAAATAGGTCAATAATGTTTATAAAATTGATTTATACGAAAGGGACAATTCAAGTATTACATAAGCAGATTTTGGGTCGTTATTAACTCCTCACTACCCCTTGTCAGCAAAACTCTTAATGCCAGTAGCTGTGATTTCACTGTAAAATTATGCTCCATTTGTCCTTATATGACAAAAATGTGTTTGTATGGAAATCGTACCACCCTAAGGACACAAGCAAGTTAAGGTCCTGGTCCAGGTCGGCAAACGTCAAACAAAAATTGAAGTTTTTTATTTGAGTCCCATTTAATCTTGAAAATGAGTCACCCTTGACTTTCATTGAGTATTTTGCGTGGGTTAAATCGTCATTGTTTAGGTATATTGATTATACAACATTGATTAGCGGGCTTTACTGATTAACCGTTTAAAATTAGATTATTTAATTTAGTTAAATGGTAATTAAGTACTTGATAATCTTGATATACGTGGAATATGCGATTTTGCCGGGACACGTGATCAACTGATTGTTGATACATACTGATTAATGATTCAATGTTTATGTATGCACCGTGGTGATTATATTGAAAGATTTATCATACAATTTTGTTGAAATTATATCCTACTTAAACATATAGGAATATATTAAGCTACGAGCAGCTCGCCCAGGCTTTGCACGGGAAAACAAAACTCGATTAACAATATAAATATAGCCTATGTCACTCAGTGATAATGTAGCATTCTAATGATGAAAGAATTATTCAGATCGGTCCAGTAGTTTCGGAGCCTATTCAATACAAACAAACAATAAAAAATTCCAATCTTTCCTCTTTATAATAGTGTAGATAGATAGATATATAGATGTACGTTTTTGTAATCTGACGGACGATCGAATCGATTGACGATTTCACACAAACATTTTATTTGTAAAGTACATGTAAAAAGAGTTTCTTTAATGCAAAAGTAATGAGACAAACGAGACGCCCTTTCTGACAGTAAGAGATGACGCATGCCCATGACCTGCAGCGATACATTAAACTTTCAGCAACAAAACACAGTTGCAGTGCCTTTGAAACCACAATGCAGTATGCTCGGCAAAACAGTGCGCGGTCATTTATTTAGCTTACAGAATTGTCTGGGTGGTTAGTTAGCAGGCAAAACTTACCCCAATATTGGTTCCAAACTTCCAACATGCCCCAATTGAAAGAAAGGTCCCATCTGCCCCAATAATTCAACTGCGCCAAGGTCCATCGGCAAGGCACATTTGCCAAATAACCTTGACAGCTGGTCACGCGGCGACTTTCTCAGCAACAATGGCATGTTGTAATATCTGTAACGGACGTGGAGAAATCTGACCAATCACCACAAAATGCATACTAATATTTGAAAAGTGCAAATGTGTTCGCTTGTCCTTTCTTTTATGATATAAAAATGGTTTAAAAAAAATATATTTAACATTTTTATTTCTGTTTTTTTTTTAATGGTGGACAGGCTAGGTGTTTGACCACAGCTCACTTGATGTTAAGGTGTGGACGAAGATGGTAAAGCACACCTAGTCTGGAATCGAACTGGCTCTCAAGTGAGGCTGCCGGAACAAACCGTTAGATGCTTGGCGGCAGATTTTAACTTGAGGGTGGTAGCTAGCCAGCCGAGTACTAGAAAGTACCCTACCACCATGCTATGGTTTCCTCACGACGTTTTCCTTCACCGGCAGCTCAAGCTCATTGTTGGGGTTTGAACCCACACACTTCGGCATGCGAACCGACCGCGCTAACCACTGGGCTATCATCGCTACAAAACATGTTACTTGATCTGCGAGTAACATCGATAAAAATATTATGAGTTTTTTGGCCGGGATGCGTAGAAAACACCTCACTGCATTATATCGTTTTACAAAATGTGTCTACACTAGGTATACAAGGTCTTAAGCCTGGGGTGTTAAGGCGAAATGAGGTATTGTACTCACTATTTGTATAGGTAAATACAAATAGTGAGTACTGTTCAGTCTCGACCAAGCGCTCGAGGAGTCGGCGCGTCCTGAGGATGCAGAAAGAAAAGAGAATTTTAAGACTTTTAGTTATTTTAATAATAATTAGATCTTTTTAAATTATATTTTAAAAGTGTATGTCAAATTAGTTCTAGATATTAAGTAAGATTAGGTTTTTTATTAATATGTTGTTGTCAAATTTGTTAAATTTAAATCCTTCTCACTGTTGTAACTGGAACGACTGTTAAGCGGAAATAAACTAAATATATACCTTGAATATACGAAATGAACTTCCGCAAAGTAACTCTAGAAGCAATTAATTATGTATAATCGAAAAATAAATAAAAAGCTGCTACATACATACGATCACCGCTATTTTTCTATGGAACAGCTAGCTTATTTTTTTCACAATAAACTGCTTTCGGGTTAGTTTATCCCAGACTTATTACCCTGTAAGGCTAAAGTAGGTTAACGGGTATAAAGATTGTTTACAACTGAAATTTGTGTAGTTAATAAAGGCTTGCCCGCTAGCAACATAATGACGTTATCTAAACGTAAACCTTTACCTGTCGAATAGAAAAATATTAACTTATGTTTAGAAATTAACTAACAATCATTTGAACGTCGTATAAATTATTTTTTAATGTTTGTCAGTTTGTTATCTAGTAGTAGTGGTAGTAGTGTGTATCGTGTTTTCTATTCTCGGTTGCCTGGAAGAGATCGCACTTGTTGTTGCTCATAAGATTATTTTGTTCTCTGTGCTTTTTTTGTTTATGATGTGCACAATAAAGAGCTTCTCTAGTAGTAGTGGTAGTAGTGTGTATCGTGTTTTCTATTCTCGGTTGCCTAGAAGAGATCGCACTTGTTGTTGCTAATAAGATTTTGTTCTCTGTGCTTTTTTTGTTTATGATGTGCACAATAAAGAGCTTCTAACTTGTTTGTTTACAGATGAAATTGGCAACGGAGATCCAAACTACACGATGGCTTCGATAAACTCCTCCAATGGGGATCTAAAGAGTCCCGGAGACCCCCCGGACAAGAAGTTAGCAGACGCCGACGCTGAAAAACAACCACTTTCAGGGGTAAGTGCACGTCTTTTAAAAATATGCTGCATCGTCGTCTACAGCGTTCCTTATCCAATTACTGGGGGTATCTCGCTATGATATCTGCCTCACTGCTAATCTGGTTCAGGTTCGACTTGCTACTCGTGGTATTGTACAGTGATATCACTATACAATGTACAATAGCTTACTAAAAATACACGGGGCTAATTTATCAAAGAACAAAGATATGCATCAATATTGCAAAACAAAGAAAAGCTGGTCGTGCCAAAATATTAATCCCACTATGCCACTAATATTATAAATGTATGTAAAAGTTTGGTTGGATGGATGTTTGTTACTCTTTCACGCAAAAGCTACTGAACGGATTTGGATAAAATGTTTTTTTTTTTTATGTAAAAAGTAATGAGACGCAAAAGACGCTCTCCTGGTGGTAAGAGATAACGCTTGTCCGTGACCATTGCAGCAAGACACAGAACTTTGAGTAACAAAACAAAGTCCAGGGCATCACTGCTTTGGCGCTCATTACTTTGAGACTTTCGATGGTTAGTCTCAACAGCCCAGTAATTTCTCAGCTGCAGTACCCTTTAAACCGGAACACAGTAATGTTTACACACTACTGCTTAGCGGCAGAATAACTGGTACTGCGGTTGTACCTACCTAGACGACTA
Organism: Biston betularia; assembly: GCA_905404145.2. NCBI lineage: Eukaryota > Metazoa > Arthropoda > Insecta > Lepidoptera > Geometridae > Biston > Biston betularia. The sequence goes on from FR989886.1 coordinate 2,935,130, forward strand.
CCTGCTAAAGAAACCTACCACCAAGTGGTATGGAGGTAGCTGAGACCTTGTACATAGGTTATTTTTTATCCCGATAACATGTAGCGTGTAACACCGCGGGGTGCAACTAGTGTAGGTATAATAAATATATGTTAGCCTAGTATGTATTACAGAATTAAATCATACAGAATTTAGAAAACACTTAAAAATTTCTTTGAAAGCAATCCATTTTACAAATTAAGTGAATAATTTAGTTTAGTTTAGTATGTTCGTTGTTGTTAACTTAATAAATAATTACATAGCTTCATTTATTCAAAGTGTAATTTATTTTGTAAGTTGTGACTTGCCTGTAACATTACTTGTTATTTATGTGACAATAAATACGTATTACTGACTACTGGACAGACCCATCTTGCATTTAGATTAATATGAAAAAAATATCTTACGTGGGATTAAAGATATAACAGTTGATGTTGGTAAATCCCAGCATGCCACAGTTAAACACTAGTGTACAATCGTTCCGTTTAATCTTTCAAATCTGATCTAGGTCAGATATTTGATAGGTAGGTATTGTAAAAACCGAATACAACTTCAAGCGGCCATGTCAAAAAACTTTTTGTGACTGCTAACTTTTTTGACATCATAAAAAAATACATTATTTTAGTATCTAATAGTAGATTTTTGTCATTAAAATGGCAGTAGGTAATAGACATTTCTTGAATATTTATTTCACTTACATACTTGATCATGTCCATTTATAAATCTTAGTAGGTACAAAATTTATGTTTATCATTAAAAGTGTTTTATCTCGAATCGATTCTTAGTTTTTAATCTGTTTTTCCATTCAAATAATGTAACATATTACAAATATAAACACAAAAAAAAAACTATGTATTCTATCAGTTAACTGACTTCCATCACACAAACTCTGCTAAGTTTGGGGCCAGATGGCGCTGTGTGTTTAAGTGCTTAATCGCGCACAAAAATTTCATAGTGTTTTGTGTGAGATTAAAACCCGGTGTTAAAAAAAACACAAGCTTATTTATTACATTTAAAAAAACTGTATCTTACGAATTGTACGACAGTTTGGACGTAGATGTTAATCCCTACAAAATGTCTGAAGTCTAAGAAATAACTGTAGATCTGGACATAATTAACAGAATTGCTGATAAAGTAATTCGCCAAAGAACCTGAGTCACGACTAAGCTGAAAATTCCATTGAGGTTTTTTAATACTAAGTCATCTAAAAGTCGTGATAGCATATTCCGATATGATATCATTTCAAATTCGTAGCTTATTTATTTTCAATGTGATATTTCCGTTGAATCTCTTCTAAGTAATCTACGTGTAATCTTGATAAAGTGAAACATGTTTCCGATACATTTTGCAATATCATACACTTGACTTCGTTACAAAATCAAAACAAAGTCAACGTGGAAGGTGATGGTGCTATAATTTCATGACGCATGCGAAACCTTTTAGAATTTTAGATGTTCCATTCCAGGTATAGCGTGCGTTACCATCCTCGACCACACCGTCACTTTACATCAGGTGAGATGTGCCTAGCTTATCAAACATTTTAAAAAAAGCTACGTATAAAATTTCAACAGAAATCTTTACCTAAAAGTATAGTAATAATAATAAAGCCTTTTTTTTTCTTTTTTTTTTTTTACACTATTGCTCTGTTATTTTATATCTACCTACATATATTTTTACTAAATGAAGTTATTCGTGTATTTGTGGTTTTTTAACTCTCTGTAAATCCGTTTGCCAGTAGGCAAAGGCCTCCTCCAACCTACTCCATTCTGTTCTCTCTCTGGCTACTCTACTCCATGTTACGCCTGCAACCTGCCTGAGTATAGTAGATACTTACATAAATTTATGTATCAATCATTATTCCAGCGCATTTATTTAACTTTTGCTCTCGTTGCATTTGTTTAATCCATCAGTATCAAATCAGATATATTATCTACGTTTTTGGTACAAATCTGCACTGCATTTTTTTTTAAACTTGATTGCTGTTTGACCGCAGCTCTCCTAAGGTTAAGTGACAATGTAGTAAAAAATAGTAAACACACCCAGCCTGGAATAGAACTAGCTGTACTTGATGGCATATTTTCAACGTGAGGGTGGTAGCTAGCCAGCTAAATACGAGATAGTATCCTACCACCATGAAATTGCTTAAGTAGTCTTAGTTATAAAATATATTGTGCAAAGTATAATTGTAGCACAAATCATAAAACCTTTGACAAAACATTTAAAACCAAAGGTTTGTCAGAAGAAAATAGATGGAGGAGGACGGATAAAAAAAAAACATAACATCCTTACCTCCTTATCGTTGGGGGTTAGAAATAAATATCGTAGGACATTACACACAGCGCCATCTGACCCCAAACTAAGCAAAGCTTGTACTATGGAAGTCAGATAACTGATAGAATACTTAAATACTTTTTTTTTGTAAATACATACTTATAATACATACAGTACACCCAGACACAAAACAAACATGATTGTGTTTATTCACAAAATGTTTGCCCTGAGTGGGAATCGAACCCACGCCCTACAGCTCTCAAGGCAGATATACTACCAATGAGCCAACGGGGCTGTCAGACTTACTTACTTACATACGATAACTTAAACATAAAGGTTGCAAATGAGTGTTATTCGTGTAATTATGATTTATCTTAATGTATGAAATATACATTTCCCAGAAAACAGGGCATCCATTAACTGGTAATGTTTCTAATGATTCAGAAAAATTCACGTAATTTTTTATAATCACTCATGGTTATCGACTTTTTATCGGCCTTTTGCTGATAAACCAATCCCTTATTATTTTTGTATATAATATTTGGCATTACGAGATTATGGTCAGTACTTTTAATCAACCTGTTAAAACACGTGAGCCGTTAAACAGTGTTTTAATCCAAAATATGCATAAAAACATATTTTCGGCGCCAGTCATGTGAAAAAAGTATTCTTAAAATAATATATGTGATTTATAACCTTAAAACTATTAGTGATTGAAGTTTAAAATGTCTAACGTAGACGTAGAACACAGATTAAGACCTGTACACGCTCCAAGAGGCAGGGCTTCAGACCCCGTCGAAGAAGAAGACGAAGATACAGTCGAATTAAGGTTGAACTCTTCACGGCCGATACTAGATGTGCCTGTAATTCCACATCCCCAGGTATAATACCAAATCATACCAATTGTACGCACTAAATATCACCAAGTTAAATAAATATAAAAATGAATTGTAGAACGATCCGTTTGTTTTTGATTAAGTAACTAGTAACTAGCGACCCGCACCGGCTTCAAACGGGCGCAATGTAGATACTAATGTGGTGCATATGCATGTATTATACATACAAACCTTCTTCTAGAATCACTCTGTCTATTGATGGAAACCGCATTAAAATCCGTTGCGTAATTTAAAAGATCTAAGCGTACAGATGACGGGATACGACTTTGTTTTGTACTATGTACATGTAGAGATGAATCGATTAGTAACAGATGTCATTTCAAATAAATATTAAAACACACAAATAGGCTTGCACTTGATCACTATCTCGCCAGGTCTACGATGAAACATGCTAACCTAGTAATATGTTAAAGTACATATGTTTCAGGTTTTGAAATCGTCAATAATGTAATAGACGTTATTCAATTATTAAGTTGGTGAGAGCTGGTTTAAAAACGTTGATAACGTCCTCAACTATTATTACAGTAGATAATTTCATAAAAACTAAAAAAAATAATTACGGAATAAATAAATAAATTATCGCAGGACACACAGCGCCATCTGGCCCCAAACTAAGCAAAGCTTGTACTATGGAAGTCAGAAAACTGATAGAATACTTAAATACTTTTTTTTTTGTAAATACATACTTATAATAAATACAGAAGACACAGAACAAGCATTTGTTTTATACAACAAAGTTTGTCCTGGGTGGGAATTGGACCCACACCCTTCAGCTCTTGAAGCAGACATTCTACCAATGAACCAACAGGGCTATCAAATAGAAGGTAATAGATGTATTTTTTTTTTTTAAATAATTTGCCCCCTCGGGCAGGCTAAAGCTATAGAGCCATACTGCCTTGTCTTAAGTGTTATTTCTTCTGTATCTTAGCTATAGTTATCGTCAAAGTCGTCTTTGTCAAGTCCAATTCGTGTCAGTTAATTCCAGTCATGCTTTAGTAAAGTAGTGGCAACTTTACTACAAAGCTTCGATGGAGTTTTGGAAGCAACACGAAAACTCATGTTTCACCACATTATATCATTTTCCCACACTCGCGCTTGTAATTCGGCACTTTATGAATAAAACACCACCATTTTTATGCATAAACACTCGACAAAACACTAGTTTTGGAAAAAAATACAACGGAGCGACACGACTCTTCCCGCGTTCCCGCCAAAACTCCGTAATAGATGAATTCAACAGTTGTGAAGACATTAAAAGAGACATTTTTTAAAAGTAAAGAAATAAATTTTGTTTTCTTAATGTTAGAGTATTAACGAAAACCGGCAAATTTTCTAAGCTCAAGAATACAAAAAAAAACAAGTTATTTCAACAACAATTTTCAAATTAATTTGAACGGCGTTGTGAGTAAAACCGTGTTATGGCTCGTCAAGTATGAATGCGCATTTTAGTTTCACTTTCCGCTACAATAAGTAATCTAACGACAAAAGTAACTGATAAAATCCGTGAATAATTGCTGATAACGCTGCTTATTAAGATAATACTTCTGGCTGCGGATTGGTTATATTTTATATTCAAACCAAATAAAGGGCTTGTACTTACATTATAACTTCCGTGTTAGGTCTGGGATTAATAACCTGAGAGGCTCTCCAAATCCTGAGAAGGGTAAGACCATCCAAGCCGGCCAAGTGAAAGTTAGTAAATTTCTTCGAGAACTGTGCGGTAAGCCACAAAAAACCTTATCCTTCAATCGATTTAGGCGGCACCTTCATCGAGTGAGACCTTATTTTACGTAATTTTACGTAATGTACGTGTAGTTTTACGTAATTTAATTCTGAAGCAGCTCTTTTTTTATAAACTGTTCTAAAAGTATTCGGCTGCCTAGCTATCCAAGCATCTAACAATGTGTTCCGACAGTTTCATTTAAGAGACAGTTTCAATCTAGGTTAGGTTTGTTTACCAACTTCGACCACATCATCACTTGACATAAGGTGACCTGCGGCCAAACAAATTAAAAAAAAGTCGTTGTCAAATCCAGTCCATGGTCTAACTAGAAGCGTCTACGGTGTTTTAAAAACAATACGTAAAGATATGTTATACCACATTATATTACACCAACACACCACTCGCACTGTTTCTAAAACCAAAAAACCATAATTTACAAATATAACACGCGAAAAAATACTTTAATAATATGGCGACTTAATTTTTCACATTCCCGTCAAAACTCAGCAAAGAATTTTGTGAGTTTAAAAAAACATCAACATTGACTCAAAATTTTACACGTTCCGTTTCACGCGTCACAAATTTATATAAGTTAAAACCATTCATGTTAACATGACGGGCCGTGAAAACTTTATGTAAAAAGGCCTCGTCACCGAATTTCAAAAATGATAGGCATAGACAATAATAATAAAATCATATTAGACAAGGTAAAAAAAAGTCGCAGTCGTAATGCATAAAAGTCCCGCCAAGAACTAAGTAGGGGGTTTTTGGCGGGAACGCGGGAAGAGTCGTGTCGCTCCGTTGTATTTTTTTCCAAAACTAGTGTTTTGTCGAGTGTTTATGCATAAAAATGGTGGTGTTTTATTCATAAAGTGCCGAATTACAAGCGCGAGTGTGGGAAAATGATATAATGTGGTGAAACATGAGTTTTCGTGTTGCTTCCAAAACTCCATTGAAGCTTTGTAGTAAAGTTGCCACTACTTTACTAAAGCATGACTGGAATTAACTGACACGAACCGGACTTGACAAAGACGACTTTGACTAAAACTAGCTACGATGGCACTTATTTAACTTTTGAAACTTGAAAATATATAATTACTTGACACTGGCAAATGCTAAAACGCGACGCCAAAACCAAAGAAAAAAAAAAACTAAGTAGGGAGTTTTGGCGGGAACGCGGAAAGAGTCTTGTCGCCTCGTTGTATTTTTTTCTAAAAGTAATGTTTTGTCGAGTGTATATGCATAAAAATGGTGATGTTTCATTCATAAAGTGCCGAATTACAAGCGCGAGTGTGTGTAAATGTATAATGTGGTGAAACATGACTTTTTGTGATGCTTCCAAAACTCCATCAAAGCTTTACAGTAAAGTCACCACTACTTTACTAAAGCATGACTGGGCTCGACTGACACGGACTGTACTTGACCAAGACTGGACTTTGACTATGACTTTAGCTACGAGGATACTTATTTAAGTTTTGAAACTTGAAAATATATAAATATGTACTTGACACTGGCAAACGCTCAAAATGCCACGCGAAAATTAAAGACAAAATAAAGGTAAGTATAAATTTGAAACTAGAAACAAAGTCAGATAGCCCCAGCCTACCAGCAAACGAAAGCTGTTTCATCATTCATCTTTTCTTTACTTACATAGTAGACAATACAACTGTCTAAATAAATTAGACATAGCACTATTGTCGAACGTGCCATTTACCCAATATTAGTTTACGCAAAATTCATTTATTTGATCTTTTCAAATATCGTCCTATGACGTAAACATAAAAACCTAGTATGAAGAGAGTAGGTATGAGTATTGTAGAGCATGTTTGTTGAATATTACTTATGTTTATTTATTTATAATTTCAGAAGAAAGAAGAGAGATGGTGGACCACGTTGCTGCAGGTGGCTGTGCCATTCTTCATAGCTGGGTGCGGCACTATCGGCGCGGGCCTGGTGCTCGGAACAGTCAGGGTAAGATTTTTAGATGTATACTTTTTAGCGATGATAGCTCAGTGGTAAGCGCGGTCGGTTTACACACCGAAGATCCAAACCCCAACAATGAGCAAAAACTACAAGTGAAGGAAAACATCGTGAGGAAACGATAGCATGGTGGTAGGGTACTCGGCTGGCTAGCTACTACCATCAAGTTGAAAATCTGCCGCCAAGCACCTAACGGTGTGTTCCGGCAGCCTCACTTGAGAGCCTGGTCTAGGTGTGTTTACCATTTTCGACTACACCGTCACTTATCATCAGGTAAGCTGGAAATAAACTGGATCTTAAGTGAGGCTGCCGGAACATTCCGTGCTTTGCGACATATTTTCAATTTAAGGGTAGTAGTTAGGCAGCCGAGTACTAGAAAGTACCCTACCACCATGCTATGGTTTCCTCACGATGTTTTTCTTCACCGGCAGCTCAATCAGAGGTCACTGGATACGACTATCCGACTATAGTTTCGGTCACATTCGGTGGCCTTTTTCATGGAGACAAACCTTAATAGTTAAATCATTTTTGTTTACTATTATTTTGTGATTGTGAAAGACGCCATCTATACGCATGTGCTTGCTTTGCACAGACTTTGTTTTGAAGGTCTCTTCTAGGTATATACAATGTTAATATCATTTTGTTGAAAGTAAAAGTAATGAGGCGAACGAGACGCTATCCTGCTGGTGAGAGATAACGCATATCCGTAACTATTTCATTTCCACCTTCATTATCATAATAAATGTGTATGCGGGGAGTATATATGTGTATGAGAGAGTGTGTATAAGCATGTGTTGTGTGTAGATACAAACTAATTTATTTTAGTTTAAAAAAATATTGTAGAAAATACGATGTGACTGCCATGGGGATATCATAAGAGTCCCAAAATAAATTTGAAAAAAAAAACAGAAAATACAAAATACTTACATATATTATACTAGCGGCCTGTCCCGGCGTACATTTATTTTTTAATTAAATTCTAGACATAAATATAGCCTATGTTACTCAGGGAGAATGTAGCATTAAAATGGTGAAAGAGTTTTTGAAATCGGTCCAATAGTTTTTGAGTTAATTCGTTACAAATATACAAAAATACAATTCTTTCTTATTTACAATATTAGTGTAGATTTATAACACCAATGTGACAAGTCAATTCCATAATATGACTATACAATAACCCAATTACTATACTATACATTGACTATACAATTTTTAAAACACTGATTACATGTCAATAAATACAAAACAAAATGTCAAAATCAAGTATGACAATATACAAACCAATAGCGTGACTCATGAGAAAGGTTTAGGTATATAATTTGTCATGGTTTTATGTAAATTGGTTGAAATATGATGATAATTGTTAAAAGTGTCAAAAAAAGTCAAGCCACCCGGGAGCTTTCATCAAAAACGCTGCCTAATATTTGAGATATAACAAAACATTGTATGGTGGACAACTCCTCTTTTACAGAACTACAAAAAAGTCCGCGTTGGCATATATTTACCTTTTAAGGATATTTACCTTTTGGGTACGGAACCCTAAAAATACTATGGTTTTTGGATTTTATGATCTAATAGTAATGTTTTTTTCCAGGATTGGGACGTGTTCGTCAACGTATCAGCTATATTTGTACTCGTTCCATCATTGTCCGGATTAAAAGGTAAGAAAAATAAGCATATATATATATATACTGTAACCATTTGTAGCGATGATAGCTCAGTGGTTAACGCGGTAGATTCGGATTCGCATGCTGAAAGGCGTGAGTTCAAACTCCAACAATGAGCTTGAGCTGCCGGTGAAGGAAAACATCGTGAGGAAACCATAGCATGGTGGTAGGGTACTTTCTAGTACTCAGCTGGCTAGCTACCCTCAAGTTGAAAATCTGCCGCCAAGCATCTAACTGTGTGTTCCGGCAGCCTCACTTGAGAGTCAGTTCCATTCCAGACTAGGTGTGCTTCACCAACTTCGACCACACCTTCACTTAAAATCTGGTGAGCTGTGGTCAAACACCTAGCCTGTCAACCATAAAAAAACCGTATAGTGAGCACAGCTCAGTGACTAAAGCGGTCGTTTCACACGCCGAAGGGCGGTTCAAACCCCAACAATGAGCTTGAGCAAGCCCAAAAAGTCTTAAAAAGTTTGTTGGAATTCTGAAGCCAAGCGCCTAACGGTGTTCCGACACCTGACTTAAGAGTCAGTTCCATTCCAGGCTAGGTTTGTTTACTATTTTCGAGAACGCCGTCTCTTATCATCAGGTGAGCTGTGGTCAAATACCTAGCCTAGCCATTTGCTATGATATTTTATACACATCTTACTTTTTTCCTTTCTAAAAAAAAAGTAACTCACTTTGTCAGTAGTAAAGAAAATCATTTGAAATCAATCACAATTTCTTAATCTATTTCTAATAGGTAAACAATATAATCAAAAGCAAACAATTACAATGATTTAGCATAACAATATACGTGTCAATGTTTATTCGTTTGGAGCAAGAATTCGACGGAAGTACGTGATTAGGAATAAAAAGACGAATCATCGTAGTAAAACAAGGAATTCCACTTGCGCAGATAAACACTTTGAGAGTTATGTAAATGTATGAATTAGTGCGAAACTCTTTAGTTACTTAAGCCAAAATGACCCCTAGAAATAATAATACTAGCGGACGCCTCGCCGTTTCACCCGGGTAGTTCCTGTTCCCGTGGGAATACAGGGATAAAAAGTAGCCTATGTCACCCGGGGATAGTGAAGCTTCCCAACGGTGAAAGAATTTTTGAAATCGGTCCAGTAGTTTCGCAGCCTATTTAATACAAACAAACAAACAATTCCTCTTTGTAATAGTATAGATAACTTTTTGTTGTTTCCACCAATTCCAAACAATTATTACAATTTAAATTCTTAACACTAGAACAATTGGCGGCCTTATCGCTAAGCTAGTTGTTCATTATCGCGTTTTCAGGTTTGGTTTAATTGTAAAAGTTGTTCGCTATGATTGTTTTTACATTCTCTAATCTTAGGTTTAGTTTCACAGTAAAAGTTGTTTCTAATGATTATCTATCGAAGCTTATTTCACTTGAAATTGTGGATATATATAAAAGATTAATCAATTACATTTATGTCACAGAATTATACAAAAGAAAAAGAAAAACAAAATTCAATGTAAAATGTCAAATTCAAACATTATGTCAAGCACAAATACAATGTCAAATTAAAATATAATGTCAGGTCCAAATACCATGTCAAATTTAACCCTGTATGTTAATGACACGGCTCATTTTTTTCACCATATTACAAGACTACAAGAGCGCCTTTTGTATAACAACAATAAAGAATGTAATTGCGGAAAATTGCTACGATTGAAGAAAATGATAGATGGTTATCGCAAAAAATGTCGCTTCAGTTAAAGACGGGAAACATTTGTGTGAGTCAGGCTTTTTAATAGCAAGGAAATCATGGGACATCTTCCTACACTTAAACGGCTGTTAAACTATGCTTAAACGTTCTGTTATGGTCGTCGCTTTGTATAAATTTTTGGGTGATTTCATATTTTTTTAACCAGGCAACGTTTATTAACTACTTAGCATACAATAATTTTACTCTTTAACGGAGGTCGTCTAGGTAGGTACCACTGCAGTAGCGTGTTAGAATTACTGTGTTTCGGTTTCAAGGGTACTGCATCTAGCAAAATTACTGGGCTGTTAGTAGTTAGGTTAGTCGCTAGGAGATAGTCTCAACCCCTGAGGCATTCCAGCCCCACCAGCCCCCTAAAAGCATGATACTAAATAGGAATGTATACAAATTAGTCTATACATATATTTCGAAACTATTACAAAGTTTACAAAGCGCAACAAATAAATAAAATAAAATAAAAAATGAAATGAATATTGTAGGACATTACACACAGCGCCATCTAACACCAAACTAAGCAGAGCTTGTGTGATGGAAGTCAGATAACTGATAGAATACATATATAATTATTTTTTTGTAAATGCATACTTATAATACATACAGAACACCCAGACACAGAACAAACATTTGTTGATACATAAAATGTTTGTCCTGAGCGGGAATCGAACCCACATCCTTCAGCTCTTAAGGCAGATATGCTACCAATGAGCCAACAGGGCTGTCAACTACTACATAGTTATTTTTTTAATGTAAAAGTTATGAGACGAATGATACTCTCTCGTGATGGTAAGAGATAACGCCTATCCATGACCATTGCAGCGATACACAAAAATATTGAGTTTACTAAAAAAAGTACAGGGCACCGTTTTGGTGCTAATTACTTTGAGATTTTCGATTAGTCTCGACAGCTCTGTAATTTCACTAGCTACAGCTCTTCAGACCGGAACACACACATACTACACAGTGTTTACACACTACTAATTGGCGGCAGAGTGTTACGTAGAAGACATAAAATGTATACAGCGCCACTGACGGGAGTTTGTTTCATATAACGTTTACATACTGCGTAATTATCTCAAATAAATATACTGAACCCCCTATGATCTACCTAAACCTCGGCACAGACCACACGGAACGGTACAAACAACGCAATATTATCACGAACCGTAATGCTTTTATTATATCAAGATTACATAAACAAATATTTCCATACGAAACCTTTGAGATGGGTCGTGTTCAATGTTTTAATTATAGATTTATCTGTTCAACGAGAAAGCGTGAAACATGAGTAGAGTTCAAAGTGCACGTGAGTTTTAATTAACTGTGTAGTTATGTGTAATGGGGGAGCCACTATTGTAATTTTTATACAACACTGCCAAAAATGTTTAGTTTCTAGATTAAAACAACTTTACGTGTAAGTTGGTGGAGTGTTACCGACAGCGACTTCTAACTTATAGGACGTGATTGTATGGAGTATCTGATAACTTGATTGTGCAGGCAGTCTACTAACGGTCGTGATTGACATTGTAGGTAGGTCTTCTTAAGGGTAAATGAGGGATGGCGGTTTTCCAGCTCTATCCTTAGCAGGAAAGGGTCCCAGAGAGCCAGCGTCATCGGGGCCAAAAAGTCCGCAGTCCCGGCACATAGGCGTCCAGCAAAAACACCCTAAGGTTTTTAGTGGGAAGGTTTGCCACTTTGGCGGAGAGTTCCACATAACCACCGAACCTTCTCTGAAGCCGGTGTTATCCGTTACGGATTTGCCTGGGCAAAAATAAGGGTGGAGAAATGGCAGTGGCAGGCGGCGGGGTCTCTCATCCAATTGGCTGCACCATGGCATCCATGGCCCATGGGTGTCCGGACGTGAGTTCGATGCGACCTGTTCTAGTTCGGTTTCCGAAGTGGATCATGTATCTGGTACTCCAAAATCGTCATCATTTCGGAGGGAGCTTTTTATATATATATTACAAATAGGCCTGCGTTAGCCCGCCATCTCGCCTGGTGTAAACGATGATGAAGCATATTTGTCTAGAGGGACTGATTCACTCGCGACTTGAAGGGACCCAGACTTTGTCTAAAGGGGAACACCCGCTCGAGCAACAATTTCCATTGTTTAGCGGTACGATGAAGGTGGGAATCGAATCGTTTAGTGATTTTTCATCAAATAGGTGATTGAAAATATCTAAATACCACAAAATCACCACCACCAAAATGTATATTGTATATCTAAAAACATACACCAAACGCATGACTGAAAACTGCATCAAAATCGGATTAGTGGTTTTGGAGAAAAATGGCGACATGAATTTTCACGAACAAACATCCTCAACCCTAAACGCATGTACCGTCTCCGTTCCGTCGCAGATAAAAACATGCGATGCCAGAAATAAACAATAATTTTCTATACACATGTATACAAATTTTGTGTAGCAACAAAGAAGTTATAACTGTCAGCAAAATGGAAATTATTTGAGTTTATATATATACATATCTATACTATTATTAAGAGGAAAGATTTGATTGTTTGTTTTGAATAGGCTCCGAAACTACCAGACCGATTTCAAAAATTCTTTCACCATTGGGAAGCTACATTATCCCCGGGTGACATACACTACTTTTTATCCCTGTATTCTCTCAGGAACGGGAACTACGCGGGTGAAACCGCGAGGCGTCTGCTAGTATTTCATAAACACATAAATGTTGTAGATATGTAAGTTATATACGAAAGCCTTTCTCTGTAAACAGTTGCACAGCATAACAGATTGTCATTTTCTTATAATAATAAAGTACCTATATCACAATAGAACTTTACATTGCACAAATAATGATAAAACCACTTGAAACAGTTGCAAAACAATCGATACTTATGAAAACAATGCAATTCGCTTTCTCGAAACAACACTTAGGTCTTCAATGAGTATATATATATAATTTTAGTAAAAATATGTCAAATTACTCGTAAAAAAAACTACTTGATAACAAGCGGTATCCTACTAATTCCATTAATGCTATAAATGTGTAAGTTTGTATGTTTGGATGTCTGTTACTCAATTCGTAGCGATGATAGCTCAGTGGTTAGCGCGGTAGGTTCGCATGCCGAAGGGCGTGGGTTCAAACCCCAACAATGAGCTTGAGCTGCCGGTGAAGGAAAACATCGTGAGGAAACCATAGCATGGTGGTAGGGTACTTTCTAGTACTCGGCTGGCTAGCTACCACCCTCAAGTTGAAAATCTGCCGCCAAGCATCTAACGGTGTGTTCCGGCAGTCTCACTTGAGAGCCAGTTCCATTCCAGGCTAGGTGTGCTTTACCATCTTTGACCACACCTAACATCAGGTGAGCTGTAGTCAAACACCTAGCCTGTCAACCATAAAAAAAAAAAAAATATTACGCAAAAACCGCTGAACGGAATTGGATGAAATTTGGCACACATACAGTTTATTACCTAGATTAAGACATAGGATTTTTTAAATCACAAAAATGCTAGGTTCCTGTGGGATTGTCAAAAAGCAACTAGACGTAACCACTTGAAGTTTGGTATAGATGAGTCTTACGGAATACTAGCTGCGCCCCGCGTTGTTACCCGCTACATGTTTTCGGGATAAAAAGTAGCCTATGTTCTAATCCAGGGTCTCAGCTACCTCCATACAAAAATTTCATCCGAATCCGTTCAGTATCTTTTGCGTTAAAGAGTAACAAACATCCATCCATACATACAAACTTTCGTGTTTATAATATTAGTAGGATAAATGTACGTCCTGGGTGGTATTCGAACCCACGCCCTACAGCTCTTGAAGCAGATATTCTACCAAAAGAGCTAACAGAACAGTCTTTGGCCCTGATTACTTTGAGATATTGGAGAGTTAATCTCAACAGCCCAGTAATATCGCTAGCTGCAGTACCCTTCAAACCGGAACAGAGTAATGTTTATACACTACTGCTTGGCGGCAGAATGTCTGGTACTGCGGTGGTACCTACCTAGACGACCTCCTGCTCACAAGTTCTACCACCAAGTAAAGTGATATAGATATGGAAATACCTAATGATAAAATTTGGCGAGATGGCTATTGACAAAACAGAGAAGGTTATAGTGTCGAGCTGCCAATGATTGTGATGATGGATGTCTTTCGATCTATTTTAATGTGTAAAAACCCACTAATCAGTATTATAAATATTTAAATAAACAAGTGGAGCAATCACACCTAAATAATGTTTACGAATGGCGCGATGCGATACGATTGATATCTTGGCTTATAAGCCTGTACCGACATCATGCGATATTTTTTCTGATTTGAATCTTATCGTACGAATGTCTATAAACTTTCTTAGAACTTAAATTCCTGCAGCAATCGATCGGAAATCTTTTTATTGTTGATAGGCTAGGTGTTTGACCACATCTCACATGTTAAGTGACGATATGGTCAGAGATAAACACATCTAGTCTGTAATGCGGTCTTGGCGGCAGATTGGCAACTTTAGTACTTGGCTGGCTAGCTATAGCCAGCCGAGTACTAAAGAAAAACATTTATTCGACACAATACAAACAGAAATTAAAAAACAAACATACCAAAAAGAACTTATGTTCACATCATCATCATTTCAGCCGTAGGACGTCCACTGCTGGACATAGGCCTCCCCCATTGACTTCCACAAAGACCGGTTGGAAGCGGCTCGCATCCAGCGCGTTCTTGCGGTCTTTATTATAGTCGTCTGTCCACCTTATGGGTGGACGTCCTACGCTGCGCTTGCCGGTTCGTGGTCTCCACTCCAGAACTTTGCAGCCCCATCGGCTATCAGTTCTGCGTGCTATGTTCTTTACCCATTGCCATTTCAACTTGCTGATTCTCTGGGCTATGTCGGTTCGTTTAGTTGCTGAAATTATATCAAAGTACAATTAATAAGTAATGTTAATTAAGCACGATAAGGATGAATAACCTTGCTGTGAATTATCGCAAATGATAATTGAAAATTTTTGACTGACACAAAAGAAGATATGATTACAACGATGAAAAGGTTTGTTTAAATATATGACAGATAGTGTCTACAGTTTGTAAAATATAGCAAAGGTTCTGTGACAGCTGTCAGTATAACAGGCCTAGGTCTGGGACTATGTCTATAATTATTAATCGTAATTATTGATATTTTGTTAATATGTTTTTTTTTTATGGTTGACAGGCTAGGTGTGCACACCTAGCCTGGAATGAAACTGGCTTTCAAGTGAGGCTGCCGGAACACACCGTTAGATGCTTGGAGGCAGATTTCCAACATGAGGCTAGAGTACTAGAAAGTACCCTACCACCATGCTATGATTTCCTCACGATGTTTTCCTTCACCGGCAGCTCAAGCTCATTGTTGGGGTTTGAACCCACGCCCTTCGGCATGCGAACCTACCGCGCTAACCACTGAGCTATCATCGCTACAAAATCGTATATGTTTTAATTAACTCAGACAAAAGGAACACGTTACTCATTTTTATTCTTGTAATAAATTTACACAGCTCAAATCATCGTCAACGCCGAAAACAGTGCAACTGCCAACTAAACTGTGCTTGCAATCTGCATTTCAATGAAACGGCGATTTATTTTGTAAGGATCGATAACTTATCGTTGTTTTACAATGACGCGAGGACGTCACTATTCGTGTGGTCCCAAGCGCAGAGCACAACAGAAATAAAGTATGACAACTTAAGTACATTCACCGTCGTAAAATTTATAGGCTTGATTTCGCTAATATCTGTCACAGGATTTTTTATAAACTATATCATACCATAAATATAATAGTTGCTGTTTAGTGTAAAACAAAACACATCGATACAACGTTCCAAAACTAAAACCGCTGATGTCAGCAACAAAGCTGGACGACTGAAGTGGGACTGGGCGGGCCGTGTTACGACCGCTGCATGGGCAAAAGTCGCCACAGTTTGGGCGCCAAAATTTAAGCGAGCCCAGGGTCGACCCAGACGAAGGTGTGATGAACTAAATCGTTACGACAGTAGGTAACTGGACCACCAAAGCCGAAGACCGAGCAGTCTTAAAGGTGGAAATTAGTAAATAAATATCGCAGGACCATTATACACAGCGCCCTCTGACCCCAAACTAAGCAAAGCTTGTACTATGGAAGTCAGATAACTGATAGAATACCTTTTGTAAATACATAGGTACTTATAATAAATACAGAACACCCAGACAAAGAACAAACATTTTATACCACAAAGTTTATCCTGGATGGGAATCGAACCCACGCCCTTCAGCTCTTGAAGCAGACATTCTACGAATGAACTAACAGTGCTGTCAAAGGGAGGGAGGCTGCCCAGCAGTGGGATACTAGAAGCTGAAATTAAAATATACTTTATTTTTTTTGTATAAATTTCTAAGATTTTTCATTTTGTTTAATAAATATTTATATGCTCATCAAATTTAATGAGAATCGAAGAAATAGAATAATAAGGTTCTAGAAAGTAATTACTCAACTTCCATGTTATGTTTTCCTTCATATAAATAAGTACATAACATAAGTCAAATTACTCATAATAATATTGTAGGGTATTTCCCAGAAACAATACACTGTTTACTGATTGCAATGTATTGTGAAGTGTCATTCCACCACAAGTGGGTAGATATCCTTTGTTACAAGAATAAGTTACTTTGGAAGATAACAAATTTTATACAAGCTTTTTATTGTATAAATTTAACATAATATATCTGATGTCCACTGTTGGACATAAGCCTCTCCCAAGACAAGCACTCGGCCCCATCTTCGGTTTTTCACCTCCATCCTCCGCCAGCTGTCCTACGTATATCGTCTCTTCATCATTCTTAGGGCGTCCTGCACTACGTTTTTTTTTGCGTTCCCATTTCGCTGTCTCCACTCTAGAACACGTCTACTCCAGCGGTTATCGGTTCTGCGACAGATATGACCAGCCCATTGCCACTTCAGCTTCAGCATGCTTAGCTATGTCTGTGACTTTAGTTCTCTGGCGAATTACTTCGTTCCGAATCCCTTATCGTATATAGAAATCCTAGCTCATTCCATAGCTCGCTGAGCGACTTTGAACTTGTGAACCGTTCCGCTGTGAGAGAGTTTTATTCAAAAATCACAAATTCATAAATTTAATTTTATGCTAATAATCTACTGTTTTATTCAAGCAATTGTGTTTTACCGCAAATAAAGACGAAAATAAATGCCAGTAGCTGTGATTTCACTGTAAAATTATACTCCATTTGTCCATAAATGGCAAAAAAATATTATTTGTATGGAAATCAAACCACCTATCGAAGCAACTATGTTAACTTGTTTGTTTGAATTTTTAATTTCGTTTTAATTTCGTTTTCGCTGTTGGTAATTTGTTATTATTATGTTTGACCGACAAGGGCTCACCGGAAGACCAACGCTGGTCATACCACTTAGCATGACCAGTTTTATGCTGAGGTGAGTCCCTATTTTGTAACTTTGTCTCTGTTTGTTGTGTTACAAAATAAAATAAATAATTTTCTTTCTTTTTTTCTTCTTTATATAAATACAAGTCCGTCTCGCATATGACCAGATACTATTTACTAAAATAAAAAAAATACATAACTACAAAGAGACGGCAAGAGACCCGACGGGATGACCCTTATCCCTTGGAAGATGGTACGGCCTCTGGTGTGGAACGCCACTTGTGTCGACACCTTGGCGCTGTATCATCTTCCTGTGACTTCGGGAAAAGCTGGTGCTGCCGCATTTAAAGCTGAAAACCTCAAACGGCACAAATATAGTTATTTGGATAGAATGTATCTTTTTGTGCCGTTTGGGGTTGAAACTTTAGGTCCGTGGGGGCCGGCCGCTCTCGAACTGTATCGGGACCAGCCCCCGTACTCTGAGCTACTCATAGCGATACCTGTTAGACACTCAAGAAGTGGCTACGCGACCATAAATCGTATGCCTGCGCAATATGGTTCGCATTCGCGTAGCTTTTTCGTGAGCGCCTTACAGATATCGAAATAAGAAGCTCAGGGTACAGGGGCTGGCCAAACGTTTAGAGGAGGCTTCAGGTGACCAGAATGCTGGCATCTACTTTGGTCAAAAGCTAAGCATTGCCATCCAGCGTGGCAATGCTACCACCATTCTGGCCACATATCCCTCCTCTAACGGATTTTTAGACTAAGTTTTTTTGTATACATTTTGTAAATAGTATAATTTAAGGTCTTTTTTTATCTTGTTTAATAAATCTATATTCATCATTATAATTATGTACACTACAAAGTCATACAAGTACATATTTTCATCAAAATATGATTTATCCTATCGATCAATTGTTTTGATGAATTATCGAAATTTATCGATACTGAAAATAGAATTTTATTAATTACATCGTTATCTGGATGATAAAGCTAGTGGCAAATGATTTAATCAGAATTTATTGTTTAGATCGATTGATACATTTTGATTTTATCGATTTTATTGATGATGACGTCACAATATACCTAAATAACAACACAGTCTATTAAAATTCTTTTAGTTTATTTCCGGTGAAAATGTATATTTTTTTACGTTTTTTAATTTAAATTTATACGCTCTACAGACTCCGGGGTCCGTGAAATTCATGTTGAAATATATATTAATGTTTATTTCAAAGTATTTCCTTTGAAATGTCATCTACTAAAAAAAGATTGAAAAGTCATGGGTCAAATATTTACCTTCACTAAAAACGAAGACCAAACTTTCAATCTCTACTATAAAACAGCCGCATCTCGTCTGTACGCTTAGATCTTTTAAACTACGCAACGGATTCTAATGCGGTGTCCATCAATAGGCAGAGTGATTCAAGAGGAAGGTTTATATGTATAATGCATCCATATGCACCACATCTCCACATAGTATAAACCAAAGACGCTTTCCGCCGTCTGTATGTTTAGATCTTTTAAACTACGCAACGAATTTTAATGCGATTTCCATTAATAGACAGATTGATTCAAGAGGAAGGTTTATATGCATATGCACCACATCAGTCGCATATTGCACCCGTGCGAGGCCAGGTCGGGTCACTAGTAAACAAATATCGTAGGACATTACACACAACTCCATCTGACCCCAAACTAAGCAAAGCTAGTACTATGGAAGTCAGATAACTGATAGAATACTTAAATACTTTTTTTTGTACATATATACTTATAATACATACAGAACACCCAGACAGAATAAACATTTATTTTTGCAACAAAATGTTCATCCTGGATGTAAATCGAACCCACACCCTTCGGATCTTGGAGCAGACATACTGCCAATGAACCAACAGTGATGTCAATGTCATACTTACTCACAGTACATACTGAACACTCAGACACTGAACAAACCTTTTTTTTTTACCACAAAGTGTTTATCCTGGTTAACTGATCAGTGAGATCGATGCAATGACTCTAATCTAGACATTCATTTATTTCTACACCACTAGTTTTTAATTACCAGAAAAATTTTAATGGGTAATACACACCGAGTAAGACATCGTAAATTTGCTATTAGAATTTTTGTTTACTTCATAATGTCAAAGTTATTACTAGTCTAAATATTCTGAAATCTTGCCTAAAATTATGGGCATAGCACACATTTCATCATCATCATCATCATCCACAGCCTTCTTTATCCCACTGCTGGGTATAGGCCTCTCTCTTTGCATGCCATCTGCCTCGGTCCTGTGCCAATCTGGTCCAGGTTCGACCCGCGACGGTGACGATATCGTCGGCCCATCTTGCGGCTGGACGACCGACGCTCCGCTTCCCTTGCCTAGGCCACCACTCTGTTGCAACCTTACTCCACCTGTCATCACACACATCAGCACACATTTACTACAAAATAATACTATCACCGCAGCAGCTGGCGGTAACCAATTGCGCCTTTCATTGAAATATTGCAAAAACATTTTCTTTATCTATCACACCATCGCGACCGATGCCCCAGTTGCACGAGCTTGCCGCCTGATTTTTGAATGAAATTGCGATGGACTAGGTTTAGGTAAACGTCTACAAAGTAACAATAATCACGAATCACTTTTTTTTGTGGATAATTTTTTGACATCGACTTTTTAAGTTTTTGTTTCATTTATAGCAGTAGATAACGGTATATTATTTTTTCAAGTAATTAAAAAATTGTGGTCTATATACACGACAATTTTTTTTTAAATCATTATCCAGTCGGCTAAAATAAAGTGAAAGCTGGTAAAATATATCTACTAAAATGCGTTATATTTAATTACAGGTAACCTGGACATGTGCCTCGCATCACGGCTGTCGACGCAAGCGAACCTCGGGAACATGGAGTCCACGCGGGAGGTCATCTCCATGGTGGTCGGCAACATATCTTTAGTACAGGTTTGTATATTGCTATCTGGATACCTTCATTCATTTTGGCATTGCTCTTTAGAATAGAACAGAATACAACTTTATTACACACCAAACATGTATACATACAAATATGAAACATAAAAAGGAGATGCCAAAACAAAAAAAGATAAAAAGTTAGTTATTAAAAAAAAAGTATTTTAAGATTAAAGTTTTTTTATTGTATTTGACGTTTGAATTTTTTTTTTTTTTCACTGACTTGATTTTATTTTTTACTTTTTTTTATTGACACTTTTTTTTGTCTACTGTTTTATTCAAATATCATAAATTTCATTTCATGCTAATAATCTATTGTTTTATTCAAGCAATTGTGATTTACCGCAAATAAAGACCAAAATAAATGCCAGTAGCTGTGATTACACTGTAAAATTATGCTCCATTTGTCCATAAATGGCAAAAATGCATTTGTATAGAAATCGAACCACCTTAACGCAATTTAACAATTTTCGCATTTTGATATATTTTTTTTTTTCGCACATTATATTCGCATAGAAGTTGCTTCTCTTTCTATCGCGTATCTCTTACCTTTTCTCACGACGTTAGGGTTGTCTCCTTTTAAAGAATAATTTTATTTAATTACCAGTATTATGCTGGTAATTATAAAAGTACTTTATAAACACCAGCTGTTATTCTGGCAACCGGTATTAACACTGACACAAATACATTTCACATAAGTTTAAAGAGTTTTTCTCTATGATATAGGTATGTTTAAAAAAGTAGGTATGTCTGTGTTTAAAGTTTGTTTTGGCCTAACAACTTTTGCAATTTCAAATTCATTAAATGACTCACAAGTTATCAATTGTGACATCTTAATTCCTTTAGAATGTGTTATCACAATTAAAGTATCTATGCGTGGCATCTTTCCTTGTATCTTTTATCGTAAAAAAAGTAGCGAGTCAGCCTGCTTTTTTGATAAAACAACTCCAAATGAATTAACTCTTTTAAAAAATGCATAAGCACATTCAAATATTATTTATTTTGGTTGACAAGCTACGCTTTTGACAACAGC
This sequence comes from Biston betularia, assembly GCA_905404145.2. NCBI lineage: Eukaryota > Metazoa > Arthropoda > Insecta > Lepidoptera > Geometridae > Biston > Biston betularia. The sequence continues at coordinate 2,956,798 of FR989886.1, forward strand.
TCACCTGATGTTAAGTGACGGTGAGGTCGAAGATGGTACACACCTAGCTTGTAATTGAAATGGCTCTTAAATGCGGCTGCCGGAACACGCCGTTAGATGCTTGGCGGCAGATTTTCAACTTGAGGGTGGTAGCTATGCAGCCAAGTTTTTTTTTTTTTTTTTATGCCACAGGTGGCAATCAAGCTGACGGGTTGCCTGATGTTAAGCAATCACCGTCGCCTATAGATATCTGCAATACCAGGGGTACCACAGATACGTTGCCGACCTTTTAAGATTCTATTAACATGCCTTTTGAAGAACCCAATGTTGTAACTCCGCGGGAAATAGAAAATACCCTACCACCACGCTATGGTTTCCTCACGATGTGTTCCTTCACCGGCAGCTCAAGCTTATTTCAGTTGGGGTTTCAACCCATGCGTTTCAACATGTGAACCCACTACTCTAACCCCTGAACTATGAACTACTAAACGATGCACGAGCATCGTTTAAAGGGCAAACTTAGCCTAATAGAAGTACACTAGGTATTGTTTAAGGGAATTTACACATGACGTGATACGACGTCATCGATGTCGAGTTAATCTGGCATATCGACTGATTGAGATACATATTATATAATTAGTAGTAATCAGCAACTGTCCACATTTTCTTGTCGCATCAAATGCTTAAAATATTTTGCGAGTCAGCCCTGTTTTATTTTTACCTACGACGGAACGACGACGGTATATGCGTTTGGGGTGAGATGATGTTTGTTTGTGCAAATCCATGTTGTCATTTTTCTCCAAAACTACTAGTCCGATTTTGATGCAGTTTGCAGTTATGGGTTCGGGTTTGATCGGTGCATGTTCTTTACCAAATGCTGGGTTTGGTCTTGTGTGAAGAGTAAGGTCATAATCCACCACGCTGACCATGTGCAGGTTGGCAGACTTCAATCATCAACCAAATTTTTTTAAGAACATTGATGTCAGGTGTCTTTTATCCATGGATTTATTTATCAATCATGATTGATATGAATGTGATACACGTACGTTGAATATGAAATATGAAATATTCGACGTACGTGTATGGAAGAGGTTATCATGGCTGCCGTTGACTTGACATTGGCAGATTTTGTTTTGGTTTGCCGTTGCTTATTTTAGACACTGATAGTAGCCCTGCTCAGCCTACTATGGGACGTCATTAGAGATCAACTAAAAGTCAAGTCTCGTAGTTTAAAGAGTTTTAAACGCAAATATAATGTGCAGGAATGTATTATTGCGAAATGGTTTTGGAATCAGTCAAGTACCTACTTTTTACATACTGAATTTGCTAAAAAACTATTGCAAAACTATTTTTACTACCTATAAGGTCCTTAACATAAAAAAAATATTATTTGCAGGTGCAAGCGATAGTGGCAGCGACTGTCGTGTCTATATTTGCCATCGTGGTCAACACCATTACTGACAGACAAATCAACGGATCCTACGTGCTTCTGTTGATTGCGTCTGCTGTCTTTACTGCCACCACCACATGCTTCGTTCTTGGTAAATATCACCTCTTAACATAAAAAGTGTAAAATTTACAATCAAATAATAAGTGACAAGGGGTTACTGCATCAAGAAGAGAATATTACGACTTGTGGTTATTTTAATTATGTAGAGTTACGGTTAGGTTTTTAATTGTTAAATTATTGTCAAATCCTCATCACTGTTGGAACTGAAACGACTGTTAAGCGGAAATAAACTAAATATATACCTTGAATATTCAAAATGAACTTCCCCAAAGTGACGCCTGAATCAATCAGCAATCTAATATCATCAATGCTTTTTTGTTTTATCTTGATGTGTTCAGATATATTACAGACAAACTTATCATATTTTTGAGCCTGATTTTATGTAAAAGTAATGACACAACCCAGAACCACCAGATTGGAAGCCATCTCCCAACTAGAAACTTCAGTGTTAATATTAGTAATTTCTTCCAGACTTCGTGATGGTTATGGTTATCTACGGCTCGCACAAGTTCAAGGTGAACCCTGACAACGTGGCGACTCCGCTAGCGGCCTCCATCGGTGACATCGTCAGCAACAGCGTCCTAGCTGTAACTGCGCAGTACATGTACGATCAGATACGTAAGTATACAACGTCATGGGCGATATTTTTTAGAAAGAATGGCAAACGTCTTCTGTACATGGTAGTTGGACATGTTATCCACGAACGTGCAAAGCGTTTCGATCCCATGTTTTTTTTGTAGTGAGGACCTGGAACTCAGCCGCATTCTGTTTTCCTCAAAAGGTACAATAAGAGTGTCTTCAAATCCAGGTTGAATAAGCCGCATCATCTCATTATCACAGACCGCTATACTTCTTAACATCAGGCAGGGGGTGATCTTACGCATCTATTTAGAGTAATAAAAGCAGATTGCTTACTTGATGGTCAGCAAACAGTTTCCTATTGACACCTTAAAAATTGGTTATATTGTCGGCAGGAATGAAAATGTTTATAGACCTCCTTTGCAAAACGATTTATTATAACTCTGCAAAAAGACCTTGGCAATGGTCAAAGCTAAGTCCGGGCATGCCCTAGTAAAGTAGTGGCGAGTTGACTACAAGATTCAAAGAAGTTTAGGAGGCGACACAAAAAGTAAAAATAGAAATCACAATTCAAGACATAATATAACTTTTTCACACTGGTGGTTATAATTCGGCACTTTCTGAATAGAACACCACAATTTTTATTTATAAAACTTTATATAGTATGAAAAACCCGTGTTCCCACCAAGACTCTTCTCAACAGTAACTCTGAGTTTAAGTTTGTGATAATTATATATTGTGACAAGTCCCTAAAGATTAGATCCTATCTCCTATGCCGCATAACATAGAAAGAGATGTCAAGAATAGATTCAAACGAGTAAGAGAAAGAAAGAGAATGCAGCTTAGGTAAAAATCTTGAAGTTCTCTCATAATTTTTAATTTGTTTCAATGCATTAAAAGGACCGCACGGACCATCATCTGGTGAGTACAAAAATATTAATTAGTCAAAATAAAATTACTCATAACCTAATATTTACTTTATTGCAACAGATTAAAAAAAATCAGATACGTGATTATAATAAAAGCTTTGTTATATAATGGGTGATATTATGTAACGATATTCCATATTTTTTCATAATTATTTTATCTTAAGCAAAGTAATTTGGATTATCCGACATTTTTATAATCCGATAAATAGAAGTATCGTTTCTTCGATCGTGTCCTTTTTTACTGATATATTTACTTTTATGTACATAGATAGGCTACATTTCAAGTAATCATAGAGCAATTATAGTTCGCAGCGGCGAAAAAATTAGGTAATTTGGAACACATTTACTGAGACCAAGAGAATTGTGGTAATCTTACTGTTTGTAGTAATTATTTCTTTCTCTTTACTTTTATACACTTGTGGGCACTTATTAGAAGGCAAAAAGAGAAACTCGGAATCGTTGTTGTACTCTGTGTATAATTAATTTTACATTTCTTAAAAATATTTTTTACTGTGCAAATTAATAACTAATGATAGTTATTGATTTGCACAGTTCGCAAAGTCCTGACGAATGATGATGCGTGCTAGTGAAACGGCTTGTCGTTTTCTCTCACTCGCACCACTATAAATATATTATATGAGCAGGGTTGGATTTCGTACTATAATTATAGTATATGTACTACTATTTCATGCTCCGTACTAGATAATATCCATACCTAAGGATAGTACGGAAAAATACTACAATTTCGTTACTTCACTTAGAAAAGACCAAAATAGGTAAATATGACACCCGTTTATAGCCAAACCATCTGTAAAAAAAATTTATTAGGTATTGTTTGACAGCTTACCACAGGACATTGTGGTAAGCTGTCAAACAATACTTCTTCTTCATCTTTTTTGATTTTGGCTTCGCATTTTGTCTTAAAATTGTAACTTGCCACTGGCAAATATTTGGGGTGCGACGCCAAAATCTAAGAAAAAAAAAATGCAGCAAAAGTGGCAACTGTACCGATTTTATTCTTTCGTATACTCGCAGTTTAGAAGAGATGTTTTTATGATTACATGCTAAGGCTGAAGAAAATAATAGTCAAAAACTTACATAATAGAGATATTAGAATAGGAGTAAATTTTGTATAAACATGTTGATTCTAACTATCTATTTTATTGATTAATAGCTTTTTTTTAAACAATGTGAGGTTTAAAAAAGTGTACTATCGGCGTACTACTATTTTGATGGTCTTGTACTATATTTTTCAACGTACCCGAATCCAACCCTGTATATGAGCGGGGCCTCTCGCACGCCAGTCTGCGCGTGCCGCACGCACGGGACGGTCGCCGTCGCTCTGCGCTCTGTATGCCTTCCGATGCCGCTCGTCACCACACTAAGACTAAACTCACGCTGGGGAAGCAGCGGCGCGGCGAGCACTTTCAGGGTGAAATAATTCTAAACTTTATCTACAACCTACCACCATGCTAACCTTAGCACAATGTTTTTCTTCACCGGCAGCACAAGCATTATGAGAGAGCCTAAGGATATGTGAAGTCACAGTTAATCCGAATATGAGGTGTATAAGGAAACATAAAAACTATATTTAAAAAAAACAAGTGAGAGAGTCCAATATATTAATTTGTTTTTAATTTTATCATCACCACTAAATGTTATTCTCGAATGAAAAAAAACCATCTAAATCACTTGATAGATTGTCAATGTGATTGTCAAACAGCTAACATTAATATTGATAGTGATCGTAATTAGGTAAAGCCACTCAACTGGTACCTAATTAAAATAGCTATCAATTATACAGACAGATTTCGATAAAATGCCGTATCTGTTTGTTAATGTGAAAACGGTTTGTATTGTACAGTCTTACACATTCACTGCTGAAAACACACACGTTTGTGTTCTTTGTGCCTTGTCTAGTCCCGACAGTCTGTTTGGTACAAAACAGAGCCAAACGAAGAAATTTGATATTCTCTGATTAAATTGAAATACGACGACGAAACCACAGAACACAGAACAGAAAAAAAAAACACACAGAACAAAAATATTAACAAATATTATAAAAGCGTCAGTATGTAAACTTTTTCTTTCTGATTTTTCTGTCTGCGTTTTCCTTTTTGTGTAAGCTCACTTAGTCGAGAGATGGAACTGTGAAAAATCCTACGATATTTATATCTATTTTATATGTAATTTACGATATTGTCTGTTAACGAAAAGCGAAGTATATATGTATAAGTATATTGAATTAGTGTTCTTATTAATTTGGTAAATGCGATTGGAGCGCCCTCTCATCAACCTGTTTGTTTAATCACCAGGGGGCGGTTCCCGAGATGATAACTCTGGTATCAGTAAAAAAAAGTAACATTTGGAATCTCCGCATACACACACAATAATTTGTATTTAATTGGATATTTATTGATGATGGTTGGGGAACCCTGATTGAGCAATCAATTTTAAACTGTTATATAGTTTTTGTGTAGCATGACGAAAAATATACTCTCCGGATGGTAAAACGGTTCACAAAATAAATAAATAAAAAAAACAAACTAGATCTAAATCATCAAGAACTCATCAGTAGAAATCATCAATACTTGGTGGTAGATCTCCTTAGCAGGAGGTCGTCTAGGTAGGTACCACCGCAGTACCAATTATTCTGCTGCTAAGCAGTAGTGTGTAAGCATTACTTGTGTTCCGGTTTGAAGGGTACTGCAGCTAGCGAAATTACTGGGCTGTTGAGACTAACTCTATCAAAAGTCTCAAAGTAATGAGCGCCAAAGCAGTGATGCCCTGGACTTTGTTTTGTTACTTAAAAATCTGTGTATCGCTGCGATGGTCATGGACAGGCATTATATCTTACCATCAAGAGAGCGTCTCGTTCGTCTCATTACTTTTTAAATTAAAAAAAAAATTGTTCACGAATATAGGTTCATTGGACCTTGCTAGGTGTGTAAAGGTGAAAAAACATATTTTATAGTAGCTGTTGGACCGGCGCCGCCGTCGACATCGTTATCGCGGGTTGTCGACAAACTTATTAGAAAACTTTAAAAAAACATGAAATCATTTAAGACTTTCTCAAGTCAAGGCGTGACCAAGTGAAACAAGAATTCATTTGTATACTCGTAAATATGTAAATCAATATTGTAGGACATTTGTACAGCGCCATCTAGTTCCAAACTAAGCAAACTTTGTAAATAGATATAGAACACCCAGACACAGAACACACAGTTAAATAAATGTCTTTCCAGAATAGGTATCGAAGACACTACAGCTCTTGAAGCAGATATAACACCAAATGAGCTAACAGGACATTCAAATAATAATAGAATACTATGTAATACAATATTAGATCTGAAATGGGTACCTATGTATATCCGTTTAGTGTAGCATGTAGGTAGCTACATATAAAATATCAATACAAACCTATACCTAAAGATTATATAAATACTTACCTTAAATTAATGTTTAAAAATATAATAATATTAATATATTAATCAATCATTATTTTATCTTGGAATTAGCTTTCGCTCTCGTTGTATTTGTTCAATCCATCAGTATCAAATCAGATATATTTCATAATTATATCTGATCTTTGCACTGTTATTTTATAAAATCCGTTTCTTATCAACGATTAGGTAGTCTGAAGTTTAATGATGGAATGTGCCTGAAAATTGATCTGATAGAATTCGATACCTACGCTGTAGGCATCTATAAAAATATCCTAATTAAATACATTTTTAAGACAATGCTCTTATTGTTTTAGAAAATGGTGTGATTTTGCTTTGCCAACAGCCAACATAAATAACCCATGACTGATTACGATCGTATTCTTATTCTTTTTGGTGATGTTTCTATGATTGTCTACCTTGGATTTTATATAAAGAGCGATATTCTGTTCTTGAAGTATCGCAGACACTATTTCTGGTAATACTGGCAATCTTTAAAATACACGTATTTTCAAAAAAATAATAAGAGATTTTGTCCTTCCACAGAGATATCACTGTGGCAGCCAATTGTGTTGATCTGCGTGTACTACAGCCTACTCCCAATGTGGGTGTTCGTGGTCTGGAGAAACCGCTACACCAAGAAGGTGCTCACCAGCGGATGGACGCCCGTCATCTCAGCTCTCTTCATCAGTGGGTGAGTAACTGCTTATTCTATTACTCTAGCTCTTGCTGGCGTGATTGAGTTCCACTAGATAAAAGACGCGACCCGAGGGTACACCTACGTTTTCCGGGATATAAAGTAGCCCATATGTTAATGTCAAGTCTCGCTTGACGGTTGGAAAAAACTGTTTTTGTTCACTAAATTATTGTAATAATATACTTATGGGGAGTAAATACCATTCCAACTTACATTTCCCTTACTTTTCTCATGATGAGAAAAAGTCCGCGCCTACAACTGAGACAGTTTATAAGAATGAAACTGATCTAAAAACTTATTCAACCCAAGACAACTTGCTTGTAAACCCTTGTAAGCCCTTCATCATCATAAAATCATAATCTATTACGGGACAAGAGTCTCCCAAGGTACACCGCTAATACTGACTAGTCTCCAATGTTATAAGTTATCTAATATTTAATAGTTAATTTTTCTTTCTGCTCACAGTATCGGTGGCATTGTCCTTGATCAAGCGGTCGACCACTACAGAGGCTACGAGGTATTCCAGCCTATCGTGAACGGCATCGGAGGAAACCTCGTCTGCGTGCAGTCTTCCAGAATGGCTACCAATCTACACCAAACGGCCATCCCTGGAGTGTTACCGGAGAACACCAAGATACTAGAATGGCCGTGGAGGACGCTGTTCTTTGGAAGTAAGTTGGCCGAGTGGTACAAAATCTTACGGAACAGGATTTTCAATTAGAATGAACTGGCAAATCTAGTAAAGACTTCAACCACTTCATTTTCTAAAGTTTGATAGTGGTTTATTTACTTTTAAAACTGAAATATCTTCAACGTTGTTCTTACAATAACTCTTCTCCACAGCTTCTGCAGCTCGAGTCGCACGAATGCTGCTACTCTTAGCGCTGTTCGGCCAAATCATCTTCATGGTGGTGGCGGACTTCGTCTACCAGGGAATGGTCACCATCCAGGTGCCCTTCGGGATCACATACCTCATGTGCGCGTTACTGCAGGTTGGTTGATTTTATAAATTTAGAAAGTTACTCACATTTATCAAATGATGGCACGAAAAATTTTACACCTAAGCTGTCAAATTTTCAAAATCGGTGATCATGTAACTGCAACCCTCGAATTACAATATGTAGTTGTAAACTTAATAGGATATAATCCGGCAGCCGTCTGTGAAAACCAGTTCTCATTTCATGCCAAGTATGTTTTCCATCTTTAACCACTTCATCAGCTTTTATCAAGCTATTAGATAAGCTGTAATCACCTCGCCTGTCAAACACGGGGAAATGTGCTATTTTAATTTCTTTTCTCTTTAAATTTTACTCTCGTTCCTCTATGGTCTGATCTGCCATCGCTGCAAATAGCTCATGTAGATTTTTTACGAGTCTTAAGTAATCTACTTCTCGTTCCAGGTCATGGTTCTTCTGTACCTCGCATGGATCTTGATCCACTTCATGTGGAAACGCAAGAAGGACCCGGACAACGCGGCTATCCCTTATCTGACTGCTCTCGGAGACTTGCTGGGCTCAGTCTTCCTTGGCCTCGCCTTTGTGGTCCTATCTATGTTCGGAATGGGCTACGGAGACAATGTCGAATGAAATACTACTTAGTTATTGAAAGGTTTAGTTTGTAGCGAAGCTTTTAGTTTCGTATTGCCTTGGAGGCAACTTTACCATAATTTGAATTGTAGAGCCATAGCTTTCATTGCGTAAGTAAGAAAGCTCTGCTATTTTATTATCTCAGAATCAGCCTGTTTTTATGAACTGTCCCACTGCCGGGTGCAGATCTCTTCTCATTGTGAGAAGTATAAGGTCATAGTCATAGTCCACCAATCTGGTCAAGTCCGGGTTGGCAGACATCACATCTTCTCGAGATTTTTTTTGAGTACTGTAGGTTTCCCCACGATGTTTCCCTTTACCGTTTGAAGTCACCGGCACATAACTTAGAAAAGACAGAGCGTGCCGTGGGATTCGAACCCAGGACCTCCAGATTGGAAGTCAGACGATCTCACAACTAGGCTACCGAAACTTTGAACTTTTTTGATTTTATTATCTGTACACTGTTAAATTTATGAAGCATTTTATGGTGCTCTTGAGTCAATGAGTAATGTAACATTTTCAAAACAAATTTTAGCTTTGATCGTAGAAACAAAATCTCACGGCGTAATTAGAAATGTAACAACTCAACTGTGAATGTGTGACTCATACTTGGACACACACAATGTAACTTTAAATCGAAGAGTCGGTTCTGAGACAAAACTTTCTTTTGAGACAGAGAGGCAACCATAAAAAACTTTTAAGAGGATTCTCTAGATGAAATCAGATATTAATTTTACTAAACTGGGTTTTATGTGAAGATTAAAAACAACTTTTAAAAAACAAACATTAAGACGTACAGCCTTAAGTGAACTATTAATATCATATAGTTTGAATGTTATGAGTTGAAATAGAAGAGATGCATGATGTGTGATATACAATGCTCTATGTATAAACCAAAGTTAGCTAAATTGTATGATTACTATTTTATTTTGCTAACATATTTATGACTTTGTGTGACAGTGGGATGTTATTTATTTTATATTTAACGTAGTTTACGTGAATTAATCGCAGTTAAGAAATACATATCAGTATTGATGTCAGTAATAATGCAATTTCAGTGCCAATTCATTTGAAATATTAATTAAAAAGTTGCAACAACGCATTTGGTTTTTTAGCGTCTCTTATTTTTTTGCAAAAATTAAATGTGATTATGGTAGTTTTCTAAAAATATTCTCGTTCGCAAAGTTAAATTAAATCTGACAAGTTTTTTGTCAATTGCCTTTTGATGACAGTTACTAGAATTTTGCATAAATTTGTATTTTTTAGCAATTTTTGAGAGTCGTTACCTGTGATATAAATCAAATTGTGATGAAAATCAATTATATTTGAAATTGAACGTATTTTTTCAATGGTAGGTCGACAATAAGTTTTTTTATTTTTCCTTGTAAATAGCGATGGATTTGCTCGTATAGAATAAATTAAATGTAAACCGGTGTAGAGACTATCTGCCAAAACTTGCGTCAGTAAAAAAATATTTTTATAGTTTTTTGATGTCAGACTTTATTGTGACATTTATTTCAGGGCATATAATGAATGAGCCGGTCTCAATAACGTACTTAAACGTAATGAAATTAAAAAAATATACAGTAGGTTCACATTTTAAAATGTTTTAGGCTTGAGGACATTCATGACAATTTGTAAGTATATAAAAATATAAAAAAATGCCATTACTATAATATGATCACAAAAACATAAATAATTGTAAATTAATTATTTTTTTACCATTCCAAACATTAAACACTGAAAATAACTTCGTAAAACTAGATTAATCTAGTTTACATTTGAAATTAGTTTGAAGAAAAAATGAGTACAACAATGCAATTTCTTTGTTTTTAAGTTAAGAAACCTAAATGTTGAATTTATTTATACTTAGCCTTATGTATTAAATTTACAAATATTAGGAAGCATTTTTGGATACGATGCGTTCGTAGTAGTAATGAATTTAGTGTACATTTGTGTTAAGTATTGTGATTTAAAAAAAAAAAAGAAGTTTTCCGAACGTTTTTAAAAATGCACTTTTATATATTTTATAATGCCTATATCAGTTAAAAAGCTCCTAGCCAGCGTCTATAACATAGTCAATTACGATATTGAAATTTGTAAAAACTTTATTTTAGCTTATGCAATACTTTAAACAATTTTATATTGGTTAAATAAACTGCGAATTTTAGCTATCAAATATATATAACTATAACTTAACCATGTAATGTTTATATCGCCATTCCCGTCTGTCATCTATTAACAGTACTGGTAACTTACGTTCATTTAAAAACTCTTTTTCAATCCAGAAATTTTAATAATTTTTCACCTACAATGTATAAATACAAATACATCGTGAATGAAATATTTTAGACAAATTTGTCTTAAAAATTATAATTTCTGTCGTTTCCTAGATTTTTATTTCATGTGTTACTTATATACAATACAACAGTAACTATATGGAAATAACTACTAATATTAGGTCGTGCTTGTTTTAGAAGAGTAGATAATTCTCTATGTAAGTCACAAAGATTTTAGTGGCCGTGTATAAACTAATTTAGATAATATGTTTTGAATGAATGATGTGATAATATGAGATTTTATTGTGTATATAGTGAATTGTTATGTAGTAAGTAAATAAGCTGTTGAATAGTGGAAATTAGAAGTTGCAACTTGCCTTTAAATATAATATAAAAACAGAACAATAGTAATGTCGCTTCGTTCTAATTATAAATAAACTAATTAGCATACATCAGAAATAAATCAAAATTTGATACTTAGTTATCTAATTCAGAAAAAAACTTAGGGATCTCACAAATCAAAAGCACGCGTAAATAAATTAGGACTAGACGATCACTTTCAAGTTGGTCAAACTATATCTAATGTTCATTGCACAAGATGTGATATTTTTTCAAAACTCTTGTTTTAAATGTCTTGTATTTTAAGTACGGGGATTTAGTAACTTTGAATATGACAAATTTAAAAGGTCGCTTAAATTTCAAAATAATGAAAGTAATACAGACTAGCGATGCATAGCAACAAAATGCACTAAATGCGATGTCAAATACAAAAAAAAAACTTTGAAATTACCTCGTACATCCGTGTCCTCAGAGCATTTAGATAAAGAAAATTAATTTTAGGGATCATCTACTCAATCAAAATATCCTTTAACTTTATACACCCGTTGTGGTAGCATTCGCTTTCGCATATAAAACCTCATGCGAAGTATCACAAATATTGCAATTTTTATTTTTAAAAAAGCATATCAGTTCAACTGTTCTCAAGTAATGCGCTTACTAACGAACATCATTTGATTTTTATTCACATAGATAAATAACTTAGCTAGTTTTCACGTTTCATCACAACAACAAAATATTTTAATCACAAATCACAAGAAACAAAATATTTTAATCACAAATAACACAAATGAAAGTAAGTATCATTTTTGTATTTTTTTTTAAATACATTATAATAGGAGTGGACACACCACCACAGTAACGAACATCAGCCGTTACTGTTTTGAGAATACGTTTTTTAATAATCCTGTTTGATGTACTACAAGTCTGCTTTAACAAAAATATGTCTTTAAACTTGCTTCTATAATCAGGGGGATACAGTTTGATGTTGCAACTATAGGTATATCCACTAGCTGCGCCCCGCGGTGTTACTCGCTACATTTTTTTGGGATAAAAAGTGGTCTATGTGTTAATCCAGGGTGTCGGCTATCTTCACAACAAATTTACTAAATCTGAAAATTATAAGTAATTCTAAAAAAAAAATGAATACTAAGATGTTCAAACTTTTTTTAGACATGACCTTGTCCAGCAGTCCCGATTTTTTCAGAGTTGCATCACAAATTTCCAAAAGTACAAATTACAGACTTGAAGTATCAGATGAACTTCAACAGGGCCTGCAATAAACTGACGATTTCTTTACTCAATTTTCAACCATTCAGTATTTTTGTCGTTAACAATTAAGTCATAAAGTTCATTTTAGGCGAGTACTATCTTTCTGCGTAACCCTGTGTACCGTTGAGTAAACTCAACGGTAAATTATTATTATTTTTAACCCACGGAACAAAAACAAGCCTTAACCCAAAGATTCAGATTTCATTATTTGTATATTTTAATACATTTGTACAATTTTGTAGTGCCATAGAAGTGATTTCTTAAAATATACCTACTGGGTGTTTGGTTAAACGATGGATATTTCTTAAGTGTAGTAGTTAGTGTGATTTTTTAAATAAAACATTTAACAAAACAAAAAAAAATGCATAGTTCTGTTAATGTACATAGAGTCACAGATTACGTTAGCAAACGTTCGAAAAACAAAGTAAAGTCTTGTTATGCGAAAATACATAATTAAATCATTCATTTATTCAACAAATATAACACTATTATATATATATATATATATATATAATTCCTATGACTCCTCCTTATATGAGTTCTATTTCTCTAAGTCAGTCAGTGGTTATTTAGCTTTATATTATAGTGATACCCAGATTTGTAATAAGCATGACTCTAATATCGTTCCATAAATCCTTGTTCTGGGTGAGAATAGAACCAAAGTCCTTCAGCTCATGAAACAGACAGAGCAGTCACAATGTTACATGCTTGTTAGGCATAAATGGGTATTACGTTACAAAAAATATGTTTTTTTTTTCTATAATTTCTGCAACTTTAAGTTTAAGTACGTTTCTTCCATGACCATTTATAACGTTTATTCAAACACTCAGTGCACATTTCTTTTCCATTTTTATACAGCTTATTTTTTTATTAAGTAATCGAAACGTACCTACCTATGATAGCTTTTAAGATTAATTTGTGTACCATAAATGTATTCCTAATGTTGTGATGTTCAATTTAGGGTTAACTGTATTTTTATTTGAAAATAAAATGAATAAATAATGTACAAATGTGTTTCATTTACTACATTAAAAAAAGTGTAAAAAGTCCGTGACCATTGCATCGATAAGCACAGAACTTTAAGTAGCAAAAGAAAGTCCGGGGCATCGCTGTTTTGGCGCTAATTACTTTGAGACTTTCTATAAATAGTCTCAACAGCCCTGTAATTTTCCCTCAACAGTCCTGTAATGTTCCCTCGACATCTCTGTAATTTTCCCTCGACAGTCCTGTAATTTTCCCTCCACAGTCCTGTAATCTTCACTCGACAGTCCTGTAATTTTCCCTCCACAGCCCTATAATTTTCCCTCGTCAGTCCTGTAATTTTCCCTCGACAGCCCTGTGATTTTCCCTTTACAGCCCTATGATTTTCCCTTTACAGCCCTGTAATTTTCTCTCAAAATTTTCCGCTGACGATAGTTTTGGAAAATTCCGGTAGATGGTGGTAGTACCCAATTAGCAAAATGTGGCCTTACAAAATTTGTACATTTAATGTCATGATATTTTTACTATTAGTACACTTTAAAACTTCTAAAAGTGAGGAAATATGCGCAGTTTGTGTTTGTAAGGGTATTTAATATAACATGTCTGTTAATATATATTTATATGATGTTATTATCTTAGTCAAAAAACTATATTGATGGTTTTATATCTTAGCCATTTATAAGCCTTTTATAATGCCCTAGTTCTTATAAAGGCTTGCTCAATTATGCTAGTTGGGTAATACAAAGTTGACGATTTCTTACTTTATTATTGATATCGTACGAAATGCATTCTGCCAGTTTTAATTACAGAAAATAAATTTCAAAGCTATTTCAACGTAGTTTGGAGGCAAGACGAAAAAAACATTAAAATTTTGTTAAATTATAACAATGATAAAAAAATTACTTTAATTAATTGAGAGTTTTCCGCCAAAACTCGTAATGAATACACAATCATGCCATCTTCCGGAGGTGGTGTAAATTAGAAAAGTATTTAACTGTCGATAGTTACGGAAAATTCTGAGAGATGGCGGTAGAAGTACAAAATATTACAATATAATGCATTCGATCATAACTACTCTTTTAGATTGTGTTGCCGTTAGTGAATAAAATGGATTAAGATTATTAAGAAAATAGCAGTTTATCTAAAAACCAACAAATTGTTTCTTATTTTCCATAATAAAAAAAAAACAAATACTACTGTAAAGTGAACTTAGAAAAGCTTTTAAATAGTTCTAATTTTCACCACCGAAGGCGCTACTTTACGCATATATAAACTACCTGTGTTTTCGCTCTATCACGTTGAAATCAAGGAAAGAATCAAGGATATAGTTGGTTTTATTTAAAATTTTATCGTTATAACCTATCACCTTTCTTATTGGGGGTTAGTGCTCTATTGATATAGTAAATGAAATAAGTCTAGTCACAGTCAAAATTAGACAAAGTAATCCAATGTGCAATCCGGTCACTTTTGTAAAGTACTACTTCGACGAAGTTTTGGAAGGAAAAGTCATGTTTTCTCACATTATATCACCTTTCCGCGCTCATGTACCTACTTATGAATAAAATGCCACTATTTTTAACCGACCTCAAAAAAGGTGAAGGTTCTCAATTCGTTTATTTATGTTTGTTACCTCAGAGCTCTGTCATTCATAAACCAATTTAGAAAATTCCTATTTACTTTCAGATTGGTCCTATAGAAATTTCATTGAAATCGGTTCACTAGTTTCCTTTTTAAATTAAAATAACTAAAAAATGTGTCTATTAAGTTTGGCAGGATGACGTATTGGTAGGTACCACCGCAGTACCATAAATTCTGCCGCCAAGCAATAATGTGTGAACATTACTGTGTTCCGGTTTGAAGGGTACTGCAGCTAGCGAAATTACAGGGCTGTTGAGACTAACATTGAAAGTCTCAAAGTAATGAGTGTTAAAGCAGCGATGCCCTTGACGTTGATTTACTTCTCAAAGTTCTTTGTATTGCTGTAATGGTCATGGCCAGGCGTTATCTCTTACCATCAGGAGAGCGTCTTGTTCGGCTCATTACTTTTAACGTAATGTTACCAGCCTGGAATCGAACTCACAATCTCAGGCATGTCAGATACCCGAGCAAGCTATTACGATTCAACTGTAGCTACGCAATATATGGAGAACGCCACGATCAGGAAGCTTCGAGCATCAATCCGCCTATGTAAGTTGGAAGCCCGACACGAGGAACGTTCAGACTCTAGTAGTAGGAATCCAAGAAGCTGGCTGCCAAGCCTGGTTAGTGGAGAGGCACTGTAAGAGGAAGATGGAGAGCGTCACACCTGTTCGTTCGAGTTGTGGTGGATCGTTAGCCGGGCTGTGGGGCGCATGCGCGGCCGGCAGCCGCCGCCAGTCGCCCGCGAGCCTTGGCCCTCGGCGCAGGCCTACCGCCACACACCCGACCGCACACCACCACGACGCATGCGTCTATCGATCCACCAACCATTCCCGTATCTAGGTTAACCGGCTAAAATTAAAGGTGCGTTCCAATTCAAGGTTGTAACGCGGGCGCAGCTAAATTAAACCAAACGTGCCACCGTGCATGGGAAACGGCGGCTTCTATATCCACGCAAGTAAGGGCGAGATTCCCGCGCCAAACACCAAGCAATGGCGGATGGGAATTATGTAAGAATCGAGTTTTAATTCGCGATTTCAGGATATCGATAACGAACGCGAGTGTGTGTGCTTGACTTGCAGTTTTGTTGAACTCGCCGGTTTTGAGTTCACTGTCTTTGGTTGGGAGTGTCTGGAAGTATGTAAGTAGAGTGTGTTAAATATAAACCGAGCTCTGTCCGTGGCTCAACCAGGCGATTCCGAAAACACAAGAGTATTCGCGGCCAAAATAATATTCACGGCAGTTTTTGCGCTCTATTCGCGGCTCCAACCACTTTACACTTGACCTAGCTACATCCGCATCATCAGGAAAAATGTAGAAAGCTCTACCGTAACTAGAATACGTTTTACGTACCTACTGTAAGTGCTACAACACTGAAAATAAATTTAAGAAATTGACATAAACTGCATTCAATGACAGTCAATGAAACAGAATTACCAAACTAACAAATTATTTGAACGAATTTTGTCTTAAGTAGAGTTGCTACAATATCAATTTCAGTTAGAACATAAAATCTAGTACATCCGTACTAAACGTATTACGTACGTAAACTTACAATATGGGCGGTTGATAATGGCCTTGACAAATACTTTCAAAAAATTATAAAAGAAGATTGTTTTCAATCATCATAACCAATACAAGTAATTCTGAATCTTAGAATCTACACAACGAAAACAGAAAGCAAAATTGTATCTATAGAGCCTACAAAAACCACGCGGCAAAATACTGTCATACTTTGACATCGCTTATTGATCTTTCTTTCGATAGCTGTTACAATGTGCTTACTTTATAAAACGGATGATTCATGTTGTAATTATCGTAAGTCATGTTTAATTGAGTACTAGTCATTTGGTTGTCCAATCTTATTCATGTCAAAACTATTAAAGACTTAACGGCTAATAAATCAAAATCTCACAACAAAATGTCAGTTGTATTATAGTATAGAATAATGGTCACAGATAAACTATCTAGATTAGGTACAAGCACTAAAATTGGTCGTAACACTGAATACCATGTCAGTTTTATTCCTAACCTAACATTGAAAGGGTTTCCGTCACTAAATCATAGATGGCGTTGGTCTCTTACATTGACATTCTGAAGCTTTTCTCGTTTTTCCTTGGAGTGTGAAAATAAAGGTGTTTTTGCTCATATTATTTCGTGTTGAATTTCTTTTATTCATAATGATTGTTTTATTCATGAATATGATAAGATTTTTGTTCGTTCAACGTAGGCCCAGATTTCAATTTGGTTTTAGGAAAAATTCTGTGCGGGTTGATATTCTGGATAGGCAGTCAGTTTATTTTCTGAAACCCTTGGAGGGAGTTTGTATTTATTTATCACATAGTTTATTTATTTAAGACTAGCGGACGCCTCGCGGTTTCACCCGCGCAGTTCCCGTTCCCGTAGGAGTACAGGGATAAAAAGCCTATGTCACCCGGGGATAGTGTAGCTTCCCAACGATGAAATATTTTTTGAAATCGGTCCAGTAGTTTCAGAGCCTATTCAATACAAACAATTAAATCTTTCCTCTTTATAATAGTATATAGATAGATAGATGATTATTATATAGATAGATAGATAGAAAGATAGATTTGGCAGCCTAGTTGGACTAGACCAGCTTCCAATCTGGTGGTTCTGGGTTTGAATGCCACGGCATGCATAGGCGCATATATTAAGGTATAGGCGAAGAGCCGAAGATTTCAAAAACATCATAAGTCATTCCTGGTACTCGGCTGGGAAAATAAAGCACTTAGCGGTGTATTCAGGCAGCCTCATTTAAGAGTTTAATCCATTTCAGGCTAAGTGAGTTTACCATCTTCGACCTGGAAAAAAAAATCAAACTATCTGGTAATTTAAAACCCTGTGCGCACAGTGTAATCAAACCCCTTCCATTATACTATATTTTGAAGCCATTTGCTAAACCCATAGTAAATAAATAAATATTCAAAAAACATTCCACACAGCACCACCTAAATTCAAACTAAAATAAATGATAGACACGAAACAAGGATCCGAGTTTATCAGATCAATGAATTTCCTACGTGAGAATCGAACCCACGTCTATCAAGCTCATAAAGCAGACTAAGTAGACCTACTACAAAAATCAGCTTATGTAACCGTCAATCAAATCCGCGTCCACGTACAATTCAATACTTTATTGAAATCAATAGAATAATATGACCTTTACTTACTTGAAATTTAATAAACTTTTAATACTCGTCAAAGTGAACAAAGAGTGAAGTGAAAAAATTGTTAGTTCAAAAACCTGTTATGAGTATTTAATTGACAAATTTTAACCAAGTATTTTAATTATCTATGTATAAACTACAAGAAAATAAAACACATGAAAATATTAAACATTGATATTTTAACCCTTAAGAATTTAAAAAGTGCAAACCTTTGCAAATTTATCCTAATTGCACGGGGTTGGCGGCCCCTGACCGATCTAAATGTCAGGGGTCACCAACACGCTGCCTTTGGACGCAAGTTTAGTGCAAAATCCCTTTAGAGGTACCATTTATAGGGTAACTATTACACTGGTTTATGTTGTGGTTAGCTTTGATTAATTCCTGGTAGATAGTACGGGCTATTTCGAAAGTTTAGTTGACATATCTTTGCTATTTACACTGTGTGATTTATTATAACATCTAGGTACAACCACAGTACAAGAGATTCTGAAGTAGGTACCCTTTACACACAACTGCTAGGCGAGCAGTTGTGTGTAAAGGGTACCTACTGCAGCTAATGAAATTACTGGGCTGTTGAGAATAACCATCTAATGTCTCAAAGTAATGTGCGCCAAAGCAGCGATGCCCTACCTAGACTTTGGTTTTGTTACTTAAAGTTCTGTGTATCGCTGCATCGATCATGGACCGGCATTATCTCTTACCATCAGGAGAGCGTTTAAATCGTCTCATTACTTTTACATTTAAAAAAACTTAAATAAAGATTAAACACAATCACAGTTTCAGCTAAAACAGAACAGAGTTGACAAAATTTACATTGACTATATAATGTCAATTCTATAAAATTGTTTTGCTTTCTGTGGATATTTTCTAAATACGCACTAAGCACTTCGATTTACCTAATTCTATAGTTAGGATCGGAGCCCTTATTTTCTAATCATACGCTTGGGGTTTGGCATACGAATATGACCGCCTGTCCATGTCTATGCTGTAGAAAAAAAATTGATTAAATATTAAGAGATCTCAAGTTAAAAACGTCATATTTACATACAAGATATTAAACTATAAAAGACTTTTTAAGATCAGCGGTCGTACTGTGAGCTCTTATCGCCATTCAAGTTACGCAATCACGAACAAGCTCCGTGCTATAAGGTTTGCAATTGCATAACTTTTTCGTGATCGCCTAAATTGAATGACAATAAGAGCTTACAGTAAAAAAAGAAACGCACGTACGCACGCACGTATTAAATACTTAAAGAACCTCTTTCTTTTTCTGGAAGTGAGTAAAAAAGCTACAAATTTTCTTACGTCAATGGCACGTGCAACGAAAGCAATTCTCGTTGTAAAATTCCGACCCATCGAGCTAGGAAAAAAATGCTAAAAATTTTAACTGGTTTGTGTTTACTCTGTTTTCTATAAGACATAACTTCAGAATAAATATGTTGTTTGTAACGATGATAGCTCAGTGGGTAGCGTGGTCGGTATGCACGCGCAAGGGCTTGGGTTCAAATCCCAACAATGAGCTTGAGCTGCCGGTGAAGGAAGTGGTAGGGTACTTTTTAGTGCTAGGCTGGCTAGCTACCACCCTCAAGTTGAAAATCTGTCGCCAAGCACCTACTAACGTCTGTCCATGACCATTAAAAGGTATCCAGAACTTTGAGTAGCAAAACAAAGTTCAAGGCATTGCTGCTTTGGCTCTTATTACGTACTTTGACACTTTCGATGGTTAGTTTTAATAGTTAGATTCGCTAGCTGCAGTTCCCTTGAAATAAGAACACAGTAATGTTTACACACTACTGCTTGGTGGCAGTACTTAGACCTCCTGCTAAGATCTACCTACTGAATTATATAAACTATAGTGGAATCATCATTCTTTTTCACGTAGTTTAGAAGAATTAAGTTAACAAACGAAATGAGGTTTGTTTATTATAATTTTGTAATTAATACCGCCTCGCAGTTTTACCCACTGACTGTATATTTTACCTAAATGATATATTTTTGATTTCTTGACCTCTCTCATCGTCTCTCTTCCCTCTTTCATTACAGGTGAAGTAATAGAAAGGGAGATATTCATTCTTTTCTATAATAAAGCTTGGACATTGAATCTATAGGTTGATTCGTAGTACGTCACCTTTCTATTTTACTCATAGTAGGTATACTATATTCACAATCTCTATTCCAATGAATGAATACCCCTCTTACAAAACGGAAATAGGCGATAAAATTTTCACAAATAATGTTTACGAGCATGACTCATAGATGGCGTTGGGTGTACTTTCGTCGCGTCATATTTATTTGTTCAGCCCAAATTATCGGTTTTATATCTTTCGTCAGATGTGTAATTAAAGTTAAAGGTTTTTGTTGTGAAATCTCGAGTATATTTGCAGTCATTGTTATAAATAGATAGAGGTATTTGTGCGTTGACTGCTCAAAATACGCGCATAACCATTGTGGTAGGTGTCTAATTTTAATCGCTTTTTAATGTTTTAAAATCATTTCTCAAACCTATAAAAACGTATTTACTGAACTACAGCTGCGTCCACACTATTGTTCTAGTGATTTTTATAACTTTCGCACGTTTTTTTGAATAATGTTTTTTTTTCTATAAAAGAAAAAGTAAAGCACATTAAAGCAGCGTTGGAAGGATCATTTCAAATTTGGTTAAGGAGGGATGGGAACACGAGTTTGTAGATACTGAAGATGAGCGTTGATGCGTACCTACCTTAAGGGCCCTTAAACCTGCCGGAGTCGCACGTTTGTTTATTTGTAATGATGATAGCTCAGGGCGTGGGTTCAACCCCCAACAATGAGCTAGAGCTGCCGGTAAAGAAAAACATCGTGAGGAAACCATAGCATAGTGGTAGTACTTTCTAGTACTCGGCTGGCTAGTTACCACCCTCACGTTAACGTCAAATCTATCACTAAACTCCTAACGGTGTATTACACCACCCTCACTTGAGACCCGATTCCATTCCATGCTATGTGTGTTTACCATCTTCTATTACACCGTCACTTAACATCAGGTGAGCTGTGGTCAAACGCCTAGCCTGTCAACAAAAAAGGATCAACTGCAAAAAAGGATCAACCGCCTCATTTTCGAGATAAAATGTAGCCCCTATATAATACTATGTATCAATAGAATCATTCCTCATTACATAGAATTCCATTGTTCCACTGTTCCACTGTTTGTCTCTATTTGTTGTTATTTTTGTTTTTTTTTTTGTATTGTTGCAAAATAAAATTATTTTCTTTCTTTCTTTCTTTCTTTCATTAAATTGTTACAACGGCAACGTGAAGACAAAATAAATATTATGTAACAGCGGTGACAAACGTTCATATTTATAATATTAATACAATTTCAATAACTATGAAACTTTTTTAATTTATTGATTCAGGCGTTACTTTGCGTAAGTTCATTTTGCATGTTTAAGATATATATCTAGTTTATTTCCGATTAACAGTCGTTCCAGTTCCAACAGTGATGAGGACTTAAATTAAACTAATTTGACACAGCTTATTAATTAAAAACCTAATCTTACTTAATTATTACTTAGTCTCGACCAAGCGCTCGAAGAGTCAACGCGTCCTGAGCATGCCTCGTGTACAGGCAAAACACGTGTCGGCAAGTGGTTACTGCAGAGAGAGGAGGATTTTAAGACTTATGGTTATTTTTATTCGATTTTTTGTTATATTAATTAAATTTTGGTCAAATTTATATTTTTAAGTTTATGTCAAATTAGTTCTAGATTTTAAGTAAGATTAGGTTTTTAATTAATATGCAGTGTCAAATTAGTTTAGTTAGTTTAATTTAAGTCCTCATCACTGTTGGAAATAAACTAGATATATACCTTAAACATACGAAACTTTTTTGTTCATAATTTATTTTAGTAGACAATTTTTTTAGCTAAAAGTAAAAAAATGACGCCTTAATCGAAATACACAGTTTCGAGCTAATTCCTTGGCTAACGCACGTCTCTCGTACTATTATTTATTACGTGTGACCCAGATACAAACTGCATTTGCAACCTTTTAACCCATATTTTTCGTTTAAATGTCAGTCAGTGAACCTTAGCATTTTCTCACTGCATGCCTCCAGTTACTTCCATTTTGCGTAGAGCTGCGGTAAAACCAAACTAGTTGATAGCAGCGTGTCTTATTAAACTGGACATTCGTACAATGCAACGTAGTATGGAGCGAAATGTTTCTATAAAGCGCCATCTGTACTTTTGGTCGCAAATCATTAACTCCCCATATTTTTTTCGCTATTAAACTTTAGAATAGAATAAAACTACTTTATTGCACCAAACGTACATACATTATAACATACAAACACAACAAAGAGATAAAGAACATAATAAAACGACACATAAAGGCAGTCTCATCGCCTATAGCGGTATCTTCCAGACACCACCCCGCACCGCGGTGTTACCCGCTACATGTTTTCGGGATGAAAAGCAGTCTGTGTTAATACATGGTCTCAGCTACCTCCATACCATATTTCATCCAAACCCGTTCAGTAGTTTTTGCGTGAAAGACCAACAAACATCCATCCAAACTTTCACATTTATAATATTCGTGGGATATTGCTGGTTCATAGTTTTAGATAGATTTTGATTGAGAAATTAAATCTGTTTGGATTTTCATTGGCAGTTGGACTATGTAAGCCTGTTGCCAACTATTACGATTCCAGTTCCATGTAATAAATAAATGTCATAGATTTGATCACAAACAAAAGACAATTGCAAATTCAAAAACAATTTGCAATTATTATTTTTTTCGATTTTTTTTTTGCAAATGAAATTTTGTAAAAGAGGGGTGCTCCATTGCGGTTGCTAAGAACAACTCACTGGTCAATAAATCGCACTGGAGCTACTATACCAGCGGCCCAGAGCCTCGCTCCGATACTTCGAGGAGTTAGATGGACTGGGTTAGATGCTAGTAGGGGAATCACACAAAATACCCCAAGCGGGCGATGATAGCTCAGTGGTTAGCGCGGTAGGTTCGCATGCCGAAGGGCGTGGGTTCAAACCCCAACAATGAGCTGAGCTGCCGGTGAAGGAAAACATCGTGAGGAAACCATATCATGGTGGTAGGGTACTTTCTAGTACTCGGCTGGCTAGCTACCACCCTCAAGTTGAAAATCTGCCGCCAAGCATCTAACGGTGTGTTCCGGCAGCCTCACTTGAGAGCCAGTTCCATTCCAGGCTAGGTGTGCTTTACCATCTTCGACCACACCTTCACTTAACATCAGGTGAGCTGTGGTCAAACAACAAGCCTGTCAACCATAAAAAAAAAAAAAAAGCGGGACGTCGGTTTAGGGCTTATCGCCCCCACTTTGAATTTGAATGTTTGTGTCCGTTTCCGGCACAAGTTTTAATCAGAAGTCGTGTAATAAACACATTCTAAACTATTAACAAGTAGTAAAATGTAAAAATTACTGTATCTAACCAATTCGGAAGTGACGTCATCGTTCTAGACATTTCACGTAAACTACGCAAAATTTATGTTTTGTTTCTGATAACCATTTATTATTATGCTATAAATAAGCGCATGAAAATACTTATATTGGAATTTACGGATGTTTTTGAATGACTCAAATATCCCGGATTACATTTTCATTAACTTTGGTTGTTTTTTTTTTCTTTGGTTTTGGCGTCGCGTTTTAGCATTTGCCAGTGTCAAGTAATTATATATTTTCAAGTTTCAAAAGTTAAATAAGCCATCGTAGCTAGTTTTAGTCAAAGTCGTCTTTGTCAAGTCCAGTTCGTGTCAGTTAATTCCAGTCATGCTTTAGTAAAGTAGTGGCAACTTTACTACAAAGCTGCGATGGAGTTTTGGAAGCAACACGAAAACTCATGTTTCACCACATTATATCATTTTCCCACACTCGCGCTTGTAATTCGGCACTTTATGAATAAAACACCACCATTTTTATGCATAAACACTCGACAAAACACTAGTTTTGGAAAAAAATACAACGGAGCGACACGACTCTTCCCGCGTTCCCGCCAAAACTCAACTTTGGTTGTTATCCACAAGAGTTTAATCCATAAGACTTTCATTGTCATTCTATAATTTTATTGATTCCTATTAATATTTTTTTATACATCAATGTCGTACTAAGTATAATGTTAAATTAAGCAGGTTAAAAGTGTATTGTCATACTTAACTTTTTTTTGAACGGTTCGAATCTACATTCATTGTTTTTTTTTTTTTTTACATTTAATAGATCTACGTTTGGCCACCAACTCGCCTAATGCAAAGTGACGGTGTGCCCAAAGACGGAGCACGCTGATCCAGAAGAAATCTATTCACTCTAGCCTTAAAAACGTCCAAATTGTAATTTATGGGAAACAGGGAAGCCGGCGAATTGTATTGTATTGTATTGTGCGAACCGCTAAACAATGTAATTTGCTGCCCGAGTGGGTGTTCCCTAATATGGGTGCCTTCAAGTCGCGAGTGAATCGGTGTTCTTCTAGGCGAGCGTGCTCCAGCGTAGACCGCATCTCCGTTTAACATCAGGCGAGTTGGTGGTCAAACGCAAGCCTATCTACACCAATATTATAAAGTGGAAAGATTTGTATTTTTGTATGTTTGTAACGAATAAACTCAAAAACTACTGAACCGATTTCAAAAATTCTTTCAACGTTGGGAAGGTACACTATCCCCTGGTGACATAGAATACTTTTACTCTTGTATTCCCACGGGAACGGGAGTTACGCGGAAGAAACCGCGAGGCGTCCGCTAGTCTGTTATAAAATAAATTACAATATAATAAATGATTAAATTTCAGAAATAAAAAGGTTAAATTCTAAATAAAGCTTGAAAATATAATTCATAAACTTTCCAGGAAACCTTAAACAAATTTGGTTTAAAAATAAGCAACATTTGCATCACAAAACTTTGAATTGTTTCCCCCCTTGTTATTACTTATAAATACATATTTGTCATGAATTTGAAAAGTCAGGCAATGGTTTGTTTTGTTACTTAAAGTTTTCGGTTTTGCTACAAAGGTCA
Source organism: Biston betularia (assembly GCA_905404145.2). Classification (NCBI taxonomy): domain Eukaryota; kingdom Metazoa; phylum Arthropoda; class Insecta; order Lepidoptera; family Geometridae; genus Biston; species Biston betularia. Next base: position 2,982,229 of record FR989886.1, read on the forward strand.
CGAAAACATTACTTCTTCCAGAAAAGTGTTTCGTTTGTCTAATTACGTTAACATAAAAATTAATGAAAACTCAACGTACTTGTAGAACTTACTGTACCATAGGAAACAAATATCCCTTAATTGACTGTCCTGGTAGAATATCTGTTTCAAGAGCTTAGGTTCGATTTCCTACAGGAGAAACATTTTGTGGTTTACAAATGTTTGTTCTGTGTCTGGGTGTTCGGTATGTATTTTAAGTGTAAGTGAAATTTAAAATTAAGTCCTTTCAGCATTCAATTTGTAAATTTCAAGGGCATATTTTTTTTTTTTTTATGTTTGACAGGCTAGTTGTTTTGACCACAGCTCACCTGATGTTAAGTGAAGGTGTGGTCTAAGATGGTAAAGCACACCTAGCCTGGAATAGACCTGGCTCTCAAGTGAGTGATGTAAACTGTACTTTAGGCATTACGTGAAATGTAACATAAGGTAGCTAGAATGAGAAAGAATTAATGAGCAATTAACAGGTTTGAAAGAGCGAAAGGATATGAAGCTATGAATGGTGCGTAACGTCAATATGAAAGAGATGCCTAGATGCCTAATTGTAGGTATGAAAGAGAAAGCTAATTTAGATAACGTGTGAAAGGGATAGTGTAATAATAGTTTTAGTGATGTGTGAAAGAGTACAAATAAAGCTAATAGAAGAAACGCCATCTTTTAATTCACCAGCTTACATAAATATGTATGTATTTACAACAACAAAAAGTATGAAAGTGTTATATCAGCTATCTGGTTCCCATAGTACAAGCTTTGCTTAGTTTGGGGCTAGATGGTGCTGTGTGTAATGTCCTATGATATTTATTTTATTATTATTAGTTGTACTAGTAGTAGTACATAGTACTTGATCAAAGTCAACTTTTGGGTTCACCATCAGATCCAAAGAACATGAAAAACAACAGATAAGCCCTAAAATAAAAAAAATGGAATAAGTTGGCAAAATTTTTTGGTTTTTTATGATGACCATAGCTCACCTGATGTTAAGTGTCGAAGTCGAAGATGGAAAACACACCTAGCCTAGAATGGAACTGGTTCTCAAGTGAGGCCGGAACACACCATTAGACGCTTGGCGACAGATTTTCAACTTGAGGGTGATAGCTAACCATCCGAGTACTAGAAAGTACCCTACCACCATGCTATAGTTTCCTCACGATGTTTTCCTTCACCAGCAGCTCAAGCTTTGAACCCACTGAGTGGTTAGCGCTGTGGGTTCGGCGTGCGAACCCACAGCGCTAACCACTCAGCTATCATCGCTACGAAACAAGGCTTATTTCTGACTTCTTGAATAAGACGATCGACGCGCATTTAAAAAAAATATAACAAAATGAGATACAATAGCAGCCTCTTTCTTTTAAAATGCTTCCACGACAAGTAAAATTGACAGCCCCGTTGGCTCATTGGTAGTATATCTGCCTTGAGAGCTGTAGGGCGTGGGTTCGATTCCCACTCAGGGCAAACATTTTGTGAATAAACACAATCATGTTTGTTCTGTGTCTGGGTGTTCTGTATGTATTATAAGTATGTATTTACAAAAAAAAGTATGTATGTATTCTATCAGTTATCTGAATTCCATCACACAAGCTTTGCTTAGTTTGGGGGCAGATGGCGCTGTGTGTATAGTCCCACGATATATTTAAAATAATGAAATGGACGATGTCTAGAAAAAGTTCTATTCTTGTAATACTACTTGTAATAAAATGTCACGTTTCTTTTTTCAGGTAAGCACTTGAAACATTGAAGTAAGGAACAAGATAGCTCTGGAGTTTCGAAGGTAACCCGGATTAGCCTTGTCTTTATAAAATGCCCCACTGCTGGACGTGGGTCTCTTCTCACTGTGAGAAGGGTAAGACCATAGTCTACCCCACACTTTTTTTACGCACCATCTTTTTTTTTTTACAAAATTTTTAATATTTATGGGCTACAATAATACTAGTGGACCCTGCACTAGGAGAACCTGTATCGCAGGGACCAAATTAAAGCGTTTACTAACTTGACAACCGTAACAAAAAAGTCGGTTACGGATTATGATATTGAAATATAAATTTCTCAAAGAACAACTGATTGTATTTAAAAAATCTATTATCCCATCAATCTACACTAAGATGGGATGGAGGAATGATTTGATTGTTTGTTTGTTTGTATTGAATAGGCTCCGAAACTACTGGACCGATCTGAATAATTCTTTTATCATTAGAATGCTACAATATCACTGAGTGACATACTCGTAGGCTATATTTATATAGAATGTTCAAGGTATACTTATATTTAGTTTATTTCCGCTAAACAGTCGTTCCAGTTACAACAGTGATGAAGATTTAAATTAAAATAATTTGACACAGCTTATTAATTAAAAACCTAATCTTACTTAAAATCTAGAACTAATTTGACATAAAATTAAATATTGTTTTGTAATTTTTTAATTGTTATTAGTTTAATTTAAGTTCTCATCACTGTTGTAACTGGAACGACTATTAAGCGGAAATAAACTAAATATATACCTTGAACATTCAAAATAAACTTCCGCAAAGTAACGCCTGAATCAATCAATTATATTTATATTGTTAATCGAGTTTTGTTTTCTCGTGCGAGCTGCTAGTACCTACTGAATGTACAGGCACGGACCCCCACGATTTACTATAGAAAGATACGCATAAAAACCCGATCACACCGGATATAGTTTTCACGGCAGTTAATTTAAATCCTACAAAAAGCAATTAACAAATAAATCTGTCTGGATGGCTGTAAAACAATCGGACATTGTCCAGACCCGGCTTTTGTTGCTGGAAATAGACGAACAGCGGGCTCGAGGCATTGTTTCAACCAGGGCTTGCGAATCGATAGGTTTTTTATCGCAAAAATGCAGGATACAGTTGTAATGAACATTAGAACGTAGCCTAGTGAAGTTTCTCTACCAACTAATATTATGTGAAAGTTTGGATGGATGAATGGATGTTTGTTACTCTTTCACGCAAAAACTACTGAATGGATTTGGATGAAATTTGCTATGGAGGTAGCTGAGACCTTGCAGTAACATAGGGTGAGTAACACATAGGCTGCTTTTTATCCCGAAAACAACATTTTTGTGAGTATGTTTCTTACTTCTTCACGCTCAAACAAAATTAAAAACTTGCTTTTACTAGCGCAGCGACCATACAGACGCAAATGAAAATCGCGCCTATTAAACCGAAGGCTGTCTCTTTCTCCCTCTTTAGTTTATGCCAAAACTAAACACAATAACTGCCAGTAATTCATAGTTCTATGTCATAACAACACCATAAATATTAGAACGCTGCCATTAAACCTACATGTATATATAGGGTGTGCGCCGTAACAACCCCCTGTCCATTCAAAGAGGGAGTTTTCTTTTTAATGTATGTATGTATGTACGTTTGCGAGTGTGTATCTTAAACTACTTTTTGCTGCATTGTCATTACTTCCGACTTCTGTCTTCTGTCAGACAAATCGAAACAAATGGTTTTTGTCTCGATTTGTCTGACATTTTGTACGTTGGTTATAGTTTTTGTGACATTTAAAGATTTCAAGGTAGTATTTTCAAAAAAATTATTAACTTTGCTACAAGTTCCCCTAGAACGCGCCAGGGACAAAATTGTCTTTCCCTGCGCGCAAACGTGTCTAAGCTATACAATTTGAATATACCTGTCTCGTTACCACTAGAGAAATAGCTAATTAAACTAATAAATTATTTTATTCGAATTCCCATAATAAAGCTGAATTAATGTGACAAAATTATTTAAGTTTGTAATGATAAAATAATGGGTCAATGGATGACATGGTCGGAACACGCGCTGTAGAATTAGGTTCCTATCCTAACAATGAGCTTGAAGATCGTGACGTAACCATAACAAGGTGGGAGTGCACAGTTACCGTTCCAGAATAGATTTGTTAACTAACTGCGACCATATCGTAATAAAATTAACATCAGGTGAGCAGTGATCAAACACCTAGCCCATCACAATACTCCCCGAAACTTACAAGTAGACAGCAAAAAATAGCTCGTTTTCGAAGAAACTGCCATTGAAATTATAACAACCTGAAATCAAAGAACATTTGAACTTTGTTTTATGTGAAAGCAATGAGACAAACTACGCTCTGCTAAGAGATAAGGCCTGCCCATGACCATTGCAGCAGATAAACAGAACATTGAGCAGCAAAACAAAATCCAGGTCATCGCTGCTTTGGCGCTCATTACTTTGAAACTTTCGATGGTTAGCATCAACAGCTATAATATGAACTATCTATAGCGATTTTTATCCCATTAATTTTAAATTAAAATAACTTTGCCTTTTTTTAAAGTTTATTGAAATCTTCAGTACCATAAAAAGATGTTCTTATTTGTAACTTATTTATTTTTATTAAATGCGGAATTAATAATGTATTCTGTCACGTTTATCGAAACATGTGTTTGTATGAATGGAGTTTTTGTTATACCCTGTAAGGATAGGAAAGTTGACGGTGGAGTGACAGCGGTCGTCCCTCCAAAGCCAGGTCTTTCCACGAATATGTAGGGTAGTTTGTCTATTTCGCACGATCATTATTCTGAATTTGCTGGTGCTTTTGGGGTAATCCATGAAGATGTATGAACTGATTGTTTGGTAGGTTCGCACCTGCAGATTTTAAAAGTCTCTTTTAGTAGTATTTGAATTCGTAAATGGTGCACGGATGTCTGGGAGTCCAAATATGCTTGTACTTGCTTTATTTCAAAATACTTGACACTGAAGAATGCACAAAGTGCGACGCCAAAAACAAAGAAAAAGAAAACATTGCGTCATGCCTTAGGTAAACCACCTTAAACTATTGAAGGAGATTTCGCTCTAAGCGATAAGACCGAGAGTTTTTGCACTATAGTTTATTGATAAAAGTTTTCATGTAAATTTTGTAATTTTGGTTTAAGTTATCTATTTATTACGCTAAAGAGAGCTAGGTTACATTTAAATTATATTTTTATCCCTATTTTAACAAGGTTTTTTAGGAAATGTGTAGTAAAAATACTGCTAATAAGATTTATTTAAATATGAACAACTTTTGCTGTAAACTAACTCTGAGATCAGCTTTGAAAAAATTAGTTGTTCTAAATATTTTCAAAGCTGATCTTTCTTTAGCCCTTACGGTGTCGCAGTTGCCACATTACAGTAAATAATGTAGTAGTAATTACCTCTACGAAAATAAAACACAAATAGATATAATTAACCACTTTTCTTTATTCGGTCCCCCCCCGTCCTCGAATATGTCCCAAGGACTTTACGTTTCAACCAATTTATGTAATCAACCAAACTATTAATAAACACGAGTCAATCTGATAAAATTATCACTGTAGCTTTATTTCCTGGTCTGCATTAATAAATAACTAATTATTTCCCGGGTAATAATTATGAAGACGGTTTTAGTCTTCAAAATGCTTACACCAAATCTAAAGTAAAGTCACATAAAAGTGACATACACACGTATACAATATAGATAGAAACACTTTTTAAAATTCATAATATTCGTGTGATAGATGTATTCAATACTGCAGAGTCATAGAAAAGTTAATTTACAGCAGTTAGAATCAGCTAGCCAAATAAATCATCAGCATATCAAACGTTAATTTGTAAAGATACCGTCACTCTACACCTTATCCTTGCTCTTATTAACAATATCGGAATATCTGTCTGTCAGAACATATATTTACAACGTGGGTGCACCGGATTCGTCCATCATAACAGGTTCAGAGGTAGACAGGAAAATGCCGATCAATAACACAATGTCTAATTAACATCTTGGTAATAATAGATTAATCATATTAACAAAATAAACTGAAGCTAACAAAATATCAAAAAAAAAATCCAGAATCTTATTTCAATCAATCATTCCAAAAACATAATAATTATAAATTCCTTATTTTTTTTTTTATTTTTTTTATGTAAAAAGTTATGAGACGAACGAGACGCCCCCTTGATGGTAAGAGATAACGTCTGTCCATGACCATTGCAGCGATACACAGAACTTTGAGAAACGAAACAAAGTCCAGGGCATCACTGCTTTGGCGCTCATTACCTTGAGACTTGATGGTTAGTCTCAACAGCCCAGTAATTTCGCTAGCTGCAGAACCCTTCAAACCGGAACACATTAATGTTTACACACTACTGCTTAGCGGCAGAACAACTGGTACTGCGGTGGTACCTACCACCTTATTCTGTCACTGCGTGAAAACGATACAAAAACACTTACATAGTTACAATTTTAAGCACAAAAGCAAGCATGTAGATATACATAATTACATATATTTATATATGGGGACGGTATTGCTGTTAATGTGTTAATTTTCCAGTACGGTTTCTTTTAACTTTTGTTAACAGTGTTGGGCAAATGACACCGCCCTGTGCTACTCCCCTAAGCAACGGAACATTTCTTTTGCTTAGTGTAGTAGTTTTGTACTTAGACAGATATCATTGTCGTAAAGTTTTCTTGGTGTCTGGATAACATGCCAGTGTGCATAGTAACGCTGGAAACCCCTGAATAAACAACACCTGAACACAGTGGAATGCTTTATCGTAGTCCACATATGCTATAAACAGGAGCCGACTCGTATTCACTATCATTCCATGAGTCATTATTTTTCTATTTTTAATAAGGAGCTGATTAATGTAGTCTTCGATGATGATAACAGACAAAATAGAAGATTATTTAAATGTTTATTATCGTAAGCTGAAATTGTATCAATCATGCCTCAAGTCTAAAATAGTTCGAAAACAAACTGGAAACCTTTTAAGATTTAACTTATTCATAGTATAAAAAATAAAAAAATAAAAAAAAAATATCGTAGGACATTACACACAGCGCCATCTGACCCCAAACTAAGCAAAGCTTGTGCTATGGAAGACAGATAACTGATAGAATACTTAAATACTTTTTTTTTTTGTAAATACATACTTATAATACATACAGTGCACCCAGACACAGAACAAACATCGATGTTAGTCACACAAATGTTAGTCCTGAGTGGGAATCGAACCCACGCCCTTCAGCTCTCGAAGCAGACATGCTACCAATGAACCAACAGGGTTGTCAGGGTTGTATATATATACATATATACTCGTAAACATATTATCGTCAAGTAGAAACACTTTTTATAAAAACTATGAAAATAGTATTGCGTAAAAATATTTATAGAACATACGGTGCTACGACTCCCATGACGACATGTATGTATCTACAATACTACGTATGGCTGGGTAAGTTTCCATATCACATCACTATACCCTAAAAAGCGTCATAAGACAATAATTACATCATTCACGACAATATTCACGTAGTCTTCTTCATACTACGCTATCACTGTAAACATACATTGTTATACTAGTATTTTCTTGACGTAAATGTTGTATTGAGCTACCTATGCTCATTTTAAACACGAATTTAAGTGTTTTTTTTGTTTTTATACACTGTCAAATTAAAACAAATACACGTTAATTTAAGTTATATACATATACCTAAGTAGATAATATCTAATAATATTAAAAATAACGAAATGTAATATATAATTACACAGGCTGCTAAAATTACTGAAGAGGATACAGTGACGTACAATTATAATCTATTTTTTTAAGTATTTAGATATAAAATATTGCGAGTCGTGCTCGCACGAGTAAAGTAACGAATCATAGCATAGTCTGAGGAGTTTTGAAGCCACGCGTTTTGACTGTGGAGCATCACGTGGAAATCTTGGCATCCAGTACATCAGTACTCTAGGTGTTCCCAAATCGGAAACAACATCCATTGCCTTGCTTTTACAAATTTACAATCGATCTTCAATCTTATGAACTCAACAATAGAGCTGGCGTATCTTTTGTGTGTGCGTAAAAATTATAATAATCAAGATACGTAAAATATTTTATAGACTATTTTAAGGTACACGACTTTGATTGGCTATTTATAATACGGACGCAATGTTTGGTACTTATCTTTGGAATTTTCTCTTGTAAATGTAACTCCCGCGAGGATGAGTCGCAACTTTCAAGACAGAGGAAACGAGAATTTGTTTTAGTGGTTAGTATTATTATCTCACTCAATTACTCAATGTCAACATTACCGTAATCCCTATCTTCTGTTTTATATCTTTACAATACAATAAGACTTAGGCGATTTTGTTATCACTGAATAAAATAATCTAATTTATAATATCTACATTATTTATTGGTCCACTAAATGTGACCTTATCTGACACATCATAAGACTGATTTATCGACATAAGTAACAAACGTGCTCGAAACGTTGTAATATCGAACCCTTAACCTTTCTTGATTAGGAATGGTGTATCGGACAGCATAAATTGATCATGAAGATAAATACGGGAATACACAATATAAAAAATTAACAAATTTATAAATTTAATTATAACATAGAATAAATGAAAGTGTAATAATATTTAGTAGTAATCATTGAAGTCTTGACTCAAAAGCTCATTTTACGTTTTACATATCACGAAATTCACACCTTATGATTTTGACGTTCATTCCTACCGCAACGGTTGGTATATTATATGAATTTGTGTATTCTTCTTCCAAAGATCTTAAAAATGTTTTATAAAATTTTTGTAGTCACGTACTCGAAACGGGACTCCCATAATTTTTTTAGGACTTTTTGATGTTAAATAGTTCACTTATTCCTTTGTAACGTCACTTTGTCAGTGGCAATAAAGTGTTATTATTAGTTTTGAAATATAGCACAAATTACCGTATATATTGGGACTTAAAGATACAGCAAGTTAAAGAGGAAATTATACAGCGAATCAGAGTCTACAAGAAAAGGATCCTGATGCATCCCAATAAATTGGCATCATCCCTGATGAAAACAAAAACTTTCAGGAAGCTCAAAAGACAAAAGAGAGTAAATAGACGAGACCTGCTAAAATAGCAACATTGATGTGGATACGCCAATGGACGTATACCAAGCATGTCTAAAAATTATAATAGTTCATTGTTACAAATAATGCTAAATCAATAAGGACAGATTGCAAAATATACCTACACATACAAACAAAAATAGTTTTGATATTACGTTAGTTCCCGTCCCTGCAACGCAATAGACCTGCTTTTTTTAAAACTATTCTTGGCCATGACACCTGCACACGCACAGTAATATACTAAGAAGCTTCGTCTTACATGTACAGTTTCTTTAATTCCTCTCTTGTGTTTCTTAATTCTCGCTACTATTTTTTTATACCATCGGTCTCGACAAAATATCTAACGCTTACGCATTTTTTGCCCATCATTTCCCTTACAAAAGAGATTTAGATTTTATTCTTATTCAGCAGTAATATTTCCAAGCGAAAATTTAACTCAATTTTTTTGTAAATTATTTAATCACGGCCCGAAAGGGTGTTCTGATAACCTTAATCCATTCAAGCACCCGCTTTCCTCAATCCTTCCTTAATAAGCGCTTCAGTCTGATCATTAATGTTTCAGCCACTCTAGGTGCATGCATATTTAAACGGAGATTCGTATCTTGTCTGTTCGTATTCGCTTTTCACGAGGAAAATCTCCAGTGAGCCTTATTTTTTTTTAATTTATTATATTTTCTATGAAAGTCGAAAATCTATGGGGAGAATCCCTTGGAAACTTTTTTCTGAGCTATCACAGAGTACTTTAGTGTTTATCTGTGATTTTAGTTATGTAGCATAAAATGTATCCAAAAAAGCATCCCAAGCAGGTACAAAAATTATCGCTTTTTGCAAATCAGCCAAAACACCAACCAACTTAATTGTACACTTGAATGGGAGAGCGTTCGTTGCATTTTTAAATAAAGCTGACAGCTGCACGATGTACAATTTTAGTTCCGTCTTTTAGCCACCTGCACGGGTAAGGTGGTGACGGACTCGTTAAATCCCAGACGTAGTGGGCGGGAGCGCTCTCGTTTTCTAGAATTTAGGCGTTTATATTTGGACTAGAATTGGGGGCCTACCACAATCTCAAAAGCATTGTTGTCCCTTACCTTTGCTGTTATTTTGAAAACGTGCGTCCACGTTTGGCTAGTAGCTCACTTCTAAGTTTATGCATTCGCTCTTCATTCTTCGTGGGATCAAATACGAGCTTGAGCTGCCGGTGAAAGAAACATCGTAAGGAAACCTCGACTATAGTGGTAAGATTTATGTACTTTAATTATACAGCATCATTTCTGCAAATATTACGATCAGGTAAACCTGACCACGGCGCCGTGACGTACCGTGACGTCATTTGGCACGTTTCGGCGTGACGCCTTGACGTCATTAGTATTTTTGCAAGAATACATAAAAATTGGAATGTGAATATTATTTTTAGTCACACGCTGTCTATCATATCATTTCCTGTTGTAATGTTGTTACATTTGTTTTGTGGAAACATTTAGTGTGTACACAATAAATCTTTACTTAGTAATCTAATACTTAACAAGTCATCTGTCTTTTTTTTTGTCTTGAACCACTGTTCTGGCAGATGATATTCTGGTCGAAGTTTCTACTACGAAAACGATTAGGCGTTAGTTAGCCGTGGTTAATTTTAATTGTCACTCTAAATAGCTTCAGTACCCTTCAAGCTGGAACATAATAATGTTTACACACTACTGCTTGTCAGAATATCTGAAACTGCAGTGGTGCTTACCTAGACGATCTCCTGCTAAGGAGATCTACCACCAAGGAAATCACCACTGGCAACGTTACTTTACGTAATTTTTTTGGGGTTATTCTAAAAAATAAACTACGACCTTGCCTTAACCCAAACGTTAACCTAACCTTGTCTTAAATAAAAAAGTAAAATGCCGTAACGCGGCAAAATACCCCGCCATTACAAGCCAAAGCAGGAGCGCTCAGGTGATGTCGCTTCCGTTCCGACCGCCATGTTGTTTCCGGTCCGTTAAATATGTTACGTTTTGACACGTGACATTCACGTGGGATGCGCTTACCGTACGTGGAATAAGCTACAATTAAGGATATAAGCGGTATATTTCATACTAACGAGTAGCGACACACCTCGACCACCCACGGACACACGAACCTTCCAGAAGGAAGTGTCTGATCTAAATTTTTATGAAAACCGTATACTAAAAAAAACAGTTGCGTAGTTTTGAAGAACTAACCGAACAGAGAAACGCAAAATGCCAAACATTTATATTTGTGAGAAACATAAAAAATAAATGTAGTTCTGTATGTACCTAAACTAGAGTAAACAGGTTCCTTCTAGGTAAGCGTGTTCCATCTTAGACCGCATCGATGCTTCACATCAGGCAGGATGAGGTCAAGCGCGAACCTATTCAATATATTAAAAAAAAAAAAAAACCTAATATAAATATGTAACTATTTACGATAAAAAAAGTATCAGTTACATACAAATAGACAATAGACAACACTTTATTTGGGACATAAAACATATATTTTAACATAATTAACAATACATACATACAAAAAAATAAACAATAAACATAAACCAAATTGATGATAGAAACAATTGACTTGAACAAAAACAAAAACAAACTTAAACAAAAAGAAGAAACCATACCTAGTTCCCATATTAATATTGCTTTTTTAACTATAGTTCCTATTATGAATAAAACTTGTATCATATGCACAACTCTTAAATCGCGAAAAAATTAGATTTTCTATTTTCCATATTCCATCCATACTTGGTGGTACATCTCCTCAACAGCAGGTTGACTAGGTACCACCGCAGTAGTATATTCTAGCGCCAAGCAGTAGTGTAAACATTACTGTGTTCCGGTTTGAAGGGTACTGCAGCTAGTGAAATTACTGGGCTGTTGAGACTAACCATCGAAAGTCTCAAAGTAATGAATGCCGAAACAGTGATGCCTTGGACTTTGTTTTGTTACTCAAAGTTCCGTGTATCAATGCAATGGTCATGGACAGGCGTTATCTCTTACCATCAGGAGAGCGTCTAGTTCGTCTCATTTCTTATTACATAAAAATAATAATATTGGAGGACATTTTTACAAAGCGCTCTAGCCCCAAACTAAACAAAGCTTGTATAACAGGAACCAGACAGATGACATAATACTTAGACACTTTTTACACACTACTGATTAGCGGCAGAATAACTGGTACTGCGGTGGTACCTACCTAGACGACCTCCTGCTAAGGAGATCTACCACCAAGTGAATATTGATTTCTTATTTCCATGTAGTAATTATTTCATCGATTATTTTAGTAATATAAAACAACAAAGTTGCCAATCAAATTTTAATAACACGTTAGTCAGTTATCTGTTTGATTGGAAGCAGTTTAACTTTCGTTTTTCACCCTTGAATTCACGGACTAAGACATAAATAACCGTGATTTTATCGTAAATTCGTAATACCCTGCAATCAAAATCACATCACTCGTTTATGTTTCACTAGAAATTGAAAAGTACGTACGAGGTTAGGTCTCCAGTAATAGATTAACAATGTAATGTTTTAAAATGCCATAATGGACGTTTCGTTATAACTATATTAGAACTTTATGTTACGTTTTTTGACGTGAATACTTTTTTTAACAGACTCAAAAAAGAGGTTCTCAATTCGACTGTATTTTTTTTAAATAAAGTTGGCGGAATTATTGTGTAATTTGTTACACAATAATTCCGCCAACTATGAATCGATTTTGATAATTCTTTTTGGCTTGGTAGATCAAATCATTTTATAGAAATCAATCGAGTGGTTTTTAAAAAACTAACTAAATCTAAAAATCGATGATATTTTCGTTTGCTCCGACACATCGCTGTTTCATTGGAGCAGCGTGTTTAGTTGGCCTAAGGGTCAGTAATTTTAAATTTGTATATTATTAAATTTTCTTTGTAATAGTGGGAGGTAATTCAGAAAGCTGATGATAACAAATTTGAAGGATACAAATACAATATGGAACACGTATTCCACGCTTTAGCCGTTCGAACAATGAACGTAGATTCAAATCGTTAGGTACGGGTAGTGTTCTAAAATGTACCTACGCACACACGGACGTGAAAACCATACAGCCACGCCCCTATTTGTGTGAAAGGTAGGTTACTGACCTGCCTATGGTGATGATGTAAATTACTTATTGCAATAAAAAATATACCCAGTGTACCTCACGCCTAAATCTGAAACTTCTTTAGTGGTTACTCCTCATGAGCACGGATATGTAACAGCAGTTTTACTGTCACCATTTAGCCGCACCCTACCTGGAAACAACCCCATAAAATTGTATGGGATCACGCTATGCTAAAGTCTGTACTATTGTGAATGTAGTACAGTTTCACCTGTACTACATTCACAATAGTACCGAGTTTAGAAAAGATTCTAGTTTGGCACATAGCAGTATTTTAAATGCAACTTAGATACTAAATGCATGTCATATCGCATTTTGTGCGTTTGCCAGTATCAAGTGTTTTGATATTTTCATGTGTAATACTTTTTTTTTTAAGTTGACGGCTAGGTGTTTGACCACAGCTCGCCTGTTGTCAAGTAACGGCGTGGTCGAAGATGGTAAACACACGTGGCCTGGAATGAAAATTGTTCTTAAATTGACTGTCGGAACACGCCGTTAGACATTTTTTTTTAAATAAGCACCATTTTTAAACATTAACATTTTTTACTAACTGTGAGTTGTAGTTTCGAGTGTTTTTTTTTTAAATGGAGTGTTTTGAATAGTTATTCGGCAAACTTTCCTCGTTCCCGCCCAAACTTCCAGAATGTATTTACCACCATTACATTTACTGTTTTAGTTTTTAGTTTGGTTTATTTTGACATTAATCTAGCATTAAAGAGTATTCACAACGTAAAAGTAGAAACGAAATAGAAATTTGAATGAAAAATGATACTAAAAATGTGTTTTGTAAAAGATAAGAGATTATTTATATTACGCAATAAATGAATTATGAATTTATGATGTATTTTTGAACGACGGTAATGTTTAAAAATTTTGCTCTACGAGCGAGCTGCGAGAGCGAGCGAGGCTGCCGGAACACACCGTGAGGTGCTTGGAACAAAATTTTTAAAAATTAACTATTTAACGTTAAAATACATCATAAATTCATAATTCATTTATTGCGTATATGGGTGTGTACGTATATATGGGTAGGTATATATATATATGGATATAATAGATATTTTAAAAAGTCAAAGAGCGCCATATTCTGCCTTGCGGCATGCAAAATATAACGTTAGGTACATGCTGACGTAGAAAAAATTAAACAATACAAAATAGGAACTACTGTCAGTTGTTCATCAAATCAAAAGTAAAAAATAAATAAAAAGTCAATGAGATAAATGTCAAGCAATAAAATGCAATTTCGTCCGAGCATAAAAAAAAAAAAAATGTCAAATTAGATTTTTAATAATGTAAGTATAATTCATGTTAACGTTAATAAGTACTAAATGTATTTATAATTAAGACAATTGGCTAATTAAAACGAGTAAAATATGAATATGGAAATATGTACAACCAGCATCAAAAATATGTGGTATATTTTTGACGCTAATTGTCAAATTAATCACCATCATCAGTGAAATGACGTCAGATTTCGGCAGTAAGCTATTTCCCAGCCTACATAATCTAATTTACATTTTATTACAATCGTTCTGCGAGGACAATGACAAGCGTACGCCATCAGTTAGTTCCCCAAAAGCATTTATGAATGAAACTACTGGCCACAGTTAATTTACGCAGTAGGAAAATTAGCACACGAAATTTTAAAAGGTTTCCTTTTTAACCGACAATGGCAAAGTCAAAAGAGACCAGTCTAATATGTTTGTATGTGTGTTCCACGGCAGCGCCAAAATTACTCATTACTTACATTATTTTACCTACTTAATTTCCACTACGTCGATCTTGACCACAAAAGCTTTCAAAGGTAGTTTTTCATTACTAATAATTTAAGTACATCGTAATAAATACGATCTAATTATGTTTAATGTTTCGTACAATTTATGATTCATGCAATACTAATTGATTTCGTTTTTCGTGGGATAAGTTTATCGATCCTAATAAAAAGGAAAGATTTGATTTTTTGTTTGTATTGTATTAAATAAAACTACTGGACCGATCTGAATAATTGTTTCATCATTAGAATGTTACATTACCACTGAGTGACATAGGCTATATTTATATTGATAATCGAGTTTTGTTTTCCCGTGCTAAGCCTGGCCGAGCTGCTAGTTTTCATAGATTTTATCGCATTTAAACAAGCAATATTTTTTTATAATAAACTAGCTGCACGCCAAGTGCTTTTTACAGTTGTACATCCGGTGTATGATTGGAGAGCCATCTACCGAGTCAAATCGTAAACAAAACCATCCAGTTAGCGATGTTTCCAGTTCAGATGTTTTCCTTCATCGTCAGGTCAAGCTTGTTGGGATTAGAACCCACGTCCTCTGGCGTATAAACTGTGCTATCCTTTACTAATATTATAAACGCCAAAGTTTGTATGTACGTTTGTTACTCTTTAACGGAAAAACTAATAAACGGATTTGGATGAAACTTGCTATGAAGATAGCTGACACCCTGGATTAACACATAGGTTACTTTTTATCCCGAAAACATGTAGCGGGTAACACCGCGGGGCGCTGCTAGTTACTCATATAACTGCCAGTTATTGATCGCATTTCCTAAGTATTTGTTTTTAAAATGTATCTGTATTTCGTTGTTCTGTTTGATAGTCCCATCACAAAGGATTAAGCCAAGCCTCGCTTCATCTTCAATTTTAGGACACAGCAAAAGCTACTTGTAAAGGGCGACTTAGGGTTGTCCCTTGATAAACATACAGTATATTTTCATTGTTCTTAGAGTGAATATTTTCAACATTATTTTATTAACAAAATCGTGTTTCTCTGCTATAAATAATAATAAACCTTATGAGTGTTTAAGGTATATATTTAGTTTATTTCCGCTTAACAGTCGTTTCAGTTACAGCAGTGTTGAGGATTTAAATTTAACTTACTTGACAATAATTTAAAAAACTTATCCGAAACCTTATAAAAACATTGAAATGAACTTAAAAGCTAAAACAAATTAAACAAAGACTGTTAGGCGTAAATAAACTAAATATTTTCCTTGAACACTCAAAATGATCTACCGCATAGTAACGCCTGAATCAATCAATTATCCAATAAACCTTACATTTCTTACAAAAAAAAATATCTTATCACATTATTGCGAATTATTCTGTCTTTAATCTTAATTTAATTTTAACTTTTTTTGCTATTAATTATGTATCTACCCGTCGTTTTCGAAAGTGAAGTCTTCCCAGTTTGAATGGGATTTGATGAGATTTTACTGGAACCTCCTAAATTTTGTGCTCGCGTAAGTATTGATGCCCCTTTCCAAATGCGTAAAAAACAAATTTCCGTAGAAAAAGCTTGATGAATCTTGACTAAATTTATGAAGCCTGCGTATAATAATAGCAACTGGCATATTATTTATATAATATTAAGAATACTCTTCTAATGTTGCAACCCTGGGTGTGTAGGGCGGCCATTAGGTCAAGGCCTCTTTCCCCCACTTAAATGTCGCCCCAGAGATGGATGTCGCCCAGATTGACTATAGAATATAGATATCTACCAATACATACTCAATGTTAATGCTTATCTCGTGTTTTATATCTAGCTTACGTTTCTTTTTTTTTTCTTTGATGTTGAAATAGCGCTTTGTGTATTTTGCCAGTGTCAAACATTTCGATATTTTAAAATATTTGACGTTAAATCAAATTGAACTTTAGGTAGGTCTGCTTCTTTCCCACCCCGGATAAACATTTATCTGAAAAATATGATTTTTGTTTGGTATTTGATGTATTATCAGTATATAGTTACAACAAAAGTAGATAATTATTTTATTAGATATCTGGTTCCCATTGTACCTACACAGTGCTTTGTTTAGAATTTGGGCATAGATAGCGCTGTATAGCGAAGCATTTTTCAATACGTCTCGATTTGTTTTAAACCCCGTTTTGCCTGAATTGCGTGTGAAGTAGAAAAACTTTCTAGCTTGTAAATAAAGTTTCAGGTAATTCAACAATTATTACGTAAATAAAATAGCAAAAAAAACATTGTCGCCACACAGCCATCAAGGTTGACCCCCTTGAAAGTTTAAATTAAACTCAAAATTTGATCCGGTAGGTGGCGCTGCAATCGTGTTCTAAGTTTTTTCAGAGCAGAACGTCTGCCGGGCCTTCTATTAGCTTTAAATGTTGCCTAGGTTTTATAGGTAGGCAGTGTCTTGTTTGCCAAGAAGTTGACGTCATTGTACCTATGAATTATTATCCACTAAGCTGAACTACATTATTACCCCCACTGTGCTAACATGATCGTTCCAAAAAGCTCTAGAACCTATGAAAATACCTATATTTCAATAGCTGCTTTTACAGGATATTTCAATACAGTACATTCGCCGCAGCTGTCATGACACAGAATAAATGGTAATACATCAAGCGACATCTTTTATAGGACGCCCGCTGTCGCCTCGCATGCACTAAAAGCCACTTTGTGTGAATGCTTCACGTTTCACCCTGGGAACCGTCGATGTTAAACTACAAAGTTGGTGAACGTAAATAGTGTCGATGTTGTATAATCATATTTTATGAGTGCCAGCATAGTTGTGTTATTTATTTTTTAAATTAAATATTTCAAAACCGTTTTTTCAATCAAACCAATATAAATAAATAAATATCGTGGGACTATACACACAGCGCCATCTGACCTCAAACTAAGCAAAGCTTGTACTATGGAAGTCAGATAACTGATAGA